>CM065688.1:44410461-44567961 GCA_017654935.2 Phymorhynchus buccinoides
AATGTGTTTCTTTGATTGTATTGTGCTTGTACGAGACCACGCTGTAATTTCACCTAACGTGATAATAAAGTATTTTTGACTTGACTTGACTTGACACACACACACACATGGGTCTTCCTTTTAAGTCTTAGCACACACACACACACACACACACACCACACACACACACACACACACACACTGATCGCTTCTCGGCCTTTTGGCTAAGACTGATTCAGGAACATAAATTTTTGTTTATACCCTGGTTGGTTTGTTCAGCCCGTCGTACATGGCGAAAGCCGATACGCGACGTTAAACTGAACTTCCATCCGAGACCGCGATGCAGAGAAAGAGAAACGGGTTCAAGAAACTGTTCGATCGATTGATTTTACATGGCGTGTGTGTGTGGAGGCGGTCAACGAAAAACATAAAAGCTAGGTAGGTAGGTAGGTATTAGGTATTAGGTACTTTATAGTCACAGAGGCGTCTCTGTGAAATTCGGGTTGCTCCCACCTGGAGAGCGCGTCGCAGCCAGAGGCGCGCCACCCAATTTCGCTTTTTTTTTTTTTTTTTTTTTTTGCATGCGATTTATGTGTGACTGATGAGGAAGGAAAGGGGGGGGTGGGTGGGTAAATTTTGACCAAATGACAACTTTTTCGTTGCCACTGGGTTTAACGTATGCTAAGTGCATGGGCACACGGGACCTCGGTTTATCGTCTCATCCGAAAGACTCCACGTTCAGACCGTAAGGCCTAGTGCAAAGTGAGAGGAAAAAATCCCCTGTACCCAGGTTCGAACTCGGGTTTACTTGACACGAAGCGAACGCGCTACCACTGTGCCACTCTACACCAGTAGCTACGTGCTACTGCTATCTAGGCCTATTACTGGTAAGCTTATTAAGTTAGTATAGAGGCCGATCGTGTGCCTAAATCTCCTTGGCCAATAATAAGTCAACACAGGCGTTCTTACTGATAAATCATGGACCTTGGTTTCTCTCCAACAACAATATAAAAGCCTAACACTCACCTTTCTCCCGTTAACGAAAAACAACAAAACGTTCGACTCAGCCATGCTCATGCTGTTCTGTAGTTCAGGCACTCAAGCACTAGCTAGGCTAGGCCTAACTGCGTCACAGTGGGGGGGGGGGGGGGGGGGTGCGTTTTGTTTTCTCGTCAGATTAATAATAAAGAGCACAAAGATTAGGTAACACTAGATCTACTACGTAAGACTTATGTGATAGAAAAGTCAGCTATACTAGGTTGGTTTTGTGGCAAGAGTGTGACACTGAGAGTGAGAGTGTGTGTATGCGTTGGGAAGATAATATGACCTTGACCCGTCTGGTCAGGTCCGCTAGCGTAATGGCCAGCCACACGTCAGCTAAAATCGCACGACTGTACGATACGATTCGATCACGTGATCTCGAAGCGCGAATCTCATTTGTTCTTGGAGACCACGTGATCGAATCGTATCGTGCAGTACGTCCGATTTTAGCGGGCATATGTGACATGTGGCGGGTGAAAACGACCGAAGTGTCACAATCAGCGACAATGTCGCAATGGCGAAGTTGCGCTTGCAAATGCATAATATGTCTCACTTTCACAGCTTTCAGTTTTTAAAAAAAAAGCCGCTAAGGGGTTTAGCAAAGGAGGGAGGGAAGGAGGGTGAAATGGGGAAAAAAAGAAGGCAAACCAAACATGTAGGCTCGATTCGCCCCCCCCCCCTTTCCCCTCATGTTTACGACCCTCAGTCTCAAAGTCTGCTTCTTTTAGTGTTATGCAAACAATCCTAGGCTGATCCTATCCCTTTCCCCCAAACGACAAAATGCTGCTTCTCAGCATGGACACTACACACTGAATATAGAATCCGTGTTCTCAGTGAACATTTTGGGAACGCCACGACTGTCCGAATCTTTTATCTTTGGCGGCTCCGTATCAGTGACCAAATTATGACGTCTGTTAGAACGATAGCTTCACGACTGTCCGAATGCGCTGAAACGTTTGCAATGTGTGTATATTCGTATGTATGGGCCTGCATGTGTTTGTTTAAATGTATGAGTTTACGTGTGTGTGTGTCTGTAGTACACAGTAGGCCTACATTAAGTTGTGCGTACTTGAGAGAGAGAGAGAGAGAGTGAGAGAGAGAGAGAGAGAGAGAGGAGAGAGAGAGAGAGAGAGAGAGAGAGAGAGAGAGAGAGAGAGAGAGAGACAGAGAGAGAGAGTGAGAGAGAGAGAGAGAGGAGAGAGCAGACAGACAGACAGACAGACAGAGACAGACAGGCAGACAGACAGACACAGTGTGCGTGTATGAGAGGGTGGTGGTGGTGTGTATGTGTGTGTGTGTGTGTGTGTGTGTGTGTGTGTGTGTGTGTGTGTGTGTGTGTGTGTGTGTGTGTGTGTGTGTGTGTGTGTGTGTGTGTGTGTGTGTCAGTGTTTGTCAGTGTTTGTCCATGAGCAACATGCATTCCATGTATGATTATTTTTGTGTCTTAAATCATGTATTAAAATGTGACTGCCGTAAAATAATGGCTCTGTGTGTGTGTGTGTGTGTGTGTGTGTGTGTGTGTGTGTGTGTGTGTGTGTGTGTGTGTGTCTGTCTGTCTGTCTGTCTGTCTGTCTGTCTTCATGTGTGACACTGTCTGCCTGTCTTCATGTCTGCCTGTCTTTCTAAATTCGGACAGCCGTGATTCGGACAGCCGTGATTCGGACAGCCGTGATTCGGACAGTCGTGATGCCCCGAACGTTTTCAATGCGCAAAATGACAAGGGTGAATAAACATTTTTTAGGGTGTGATATCAGTCACCTGTCATGTTTGAATACTGTTAATAGATGTGCATATGTGTAAATTGTGGTTTAAGTAAGGGTAAAGATGTGCCACCCCCCTGCATTTCTCGGTTAATTGTTTTCTTCCGTTTTTGCCTTTCTTACCATACATAAAGCTGTATTTTAAGAACATGTTTATCTAAAAACCTTTTTGGAATACTAACCCTATCCCTAACCCTAGCCCTAAACCTAACCCTACCCCCCACTATGTACTGCAGTACACCGCGATTTGTCACAGTTGTGGTTCGTTGCGTTTTCCCGTCTTATAGGGTGGGGGGTAGGGTTAGGTTTAGGGCTAGGGTTAGGGATAGGGTTAGTATTCCAAAAAGGTTATTAGCTAAAAATGTTCCTAAAATACAGCTTTATGTATGGTAAGAAAGGCAATAACGGAAGAAAACAATTAACCGAGAAATGTAGGGAGGTGGCACATCTTGACTTTCTCTTGGAAGTCGGCATAGTATAAATGCCTGGGTATATCAGCAATTTTGCAAGTAATATCCCATATGGCTCCGGCCAGGAGGACGTAAAGCTAAACTTTCGTTCTCAATTTTGCGATTATGGCGTTCATAACAGAACATGACAGTGGTTCTTTATTTTCTGTCAAACCATGGACAAAAGTTATGATCCTTGGTCGTTGTTAGTAGCAAAAACAATTTCAAGTTTTAGTATAATATAAGGCGCTGCAGTAATTAGTTCCCGAGCGAAGCTTCAGGAAGTAGTTTTTGTTTCGTCCGTCCGTCCGTCTGTGCGTGCGTCCGTGCGTCCATCCGGCCGCGTTTTCTTACCGCCGGTTCAGTCTATTTCAATCACTTGTAGTATGCAAGTTCTTGAGGATATTACCTGTCGACTGATTGCTTTAGTTTTATTTCAAAGGTCAAGGTCATGCTGATTAAGGAGTTCAACCTCCAAAACACTTAATCGCTAATATATCGCGAACTTTTGCACGTATTTCAATGTGGGTTTTATTTCACGTTTTGTGATGAAAGGGCTATAACACTATAATCACGAATTTGTCTGTGCACTCATGCACGCGTGCGCGCATGCGAGCGAACCACGGGGTTCGAAAGGGCTATAACACTATAATCACGAATTTGTCTGTGCACTCATGCACGCGTGCGCGCATGCGAGCGAACCACGGGGTTCGAAGCCCAAAGCTGTATCTCAAGAACAGTTGCATGGAATCACTTCAAATTGACTGTGGTGGTGCATCACGGTACGCAAAAGGTCCCATACAAAAACAATAACCATGCTGACCTTGACCTTGAAGTTTGACCTTGGAAACTTACAATTCTTCTTGTGGCCATATCTTTCACATTGTTGGACTTCAAATGTTCAAATTTGGTGTGCAGATGCATTGGCTTAATGTAATTCCGAATATTTAGTACAAGAAAGGTCATGGTCACGGTCATAACGGTTATAGTCTGTCGATATGACCATCTGTTACCGTGACCGGTCATTTACAACCACACATTTTTGACACATTTATTATATTTATTGATTTTTTTGGTAATTGATCTGTTTCTTGCCACTGGAGCGCAGATGCGTCATGCTGCTGTTATGTGCCCAAATTCACCCGCTCGGGAACTTATCTGCCGCTCGGTGATCCGCTTTTGTTCTCTCTTTTTTAAAAATCTTTTCGTTTTATTTACAAAAAGTAAATCTCAATATTATAATCATGCTGTAAGCGTGACTATCATGAGCCAATGACGCAAGACCCTACATTACGTCAAATTTCCTTACGTCAAAAGAACACAATATATTACGTAATTTTACAGTCATGCTCCAAGACGGGGCTGGCATGGTATGCAGACATGTTTTCTTAGATTATCTAATACTAATAGATATATTTGACTGAAAACAGACATTTTCATGTTGATTGGGACAATGATGGGAGAATTTTTAGATGAGGATTTTGATGGCTGTGATTTCAGTCCAAAACTCTGTAATTTGCCAGCTCAGCCCGTGGTACAGTGGTTTCAGAAAAAGGCAAACAACAACTCTGCTCTGCGCAATCCAATTCCTTTGATAATTCTGGGCACCTTGGCCAATGTATTCGTTCTGTGGATCTGGTCTTCGGTCAGCTCGATTAACCTCAGGGTCAGACCTACCATCTACCTCTTCAAAGCGTTGGCCGCTGCTGATATCATCTTTCTGGTGGGATACTACCCGACCCGCTATTTACAATACGGTGACTATTACTTCGGAGTCTTCTTACGCGTTGTGTGTTATGGCAATCGAATGTTGGGCATCTACATTACGCTGATGCTGGCAGTGGTTCGGTTTATCATGGTGTTTTATCCTCTCAAAGTTCAGTGCATGTTGACTCCTGGTCGTTTGAAGCTATCCCTGACACTGTTAACTGTTTTCTGCCTAACGTTGCAGACTGTTAGCGTCACCAAGCTGATCCTGGTCGAAAGGAAATATAACTGGTTGTTTGGCATAACGAAGGCAACAGTGGGGCTGATTTTGCCAGGGCTTGTACAGAATATTCTGATGGCTATGGTTGTGTGGAGAGCTTCCAAGTTCCCAAAGACCATGCCAGACAGCGTTAGTATGCAAGCCGAAGGTCAGACCGCAATTCACCTGACACCCCTTAACGAAACACGAGAAAATAGCGAAGCTTTGGGGATAAGACAGTGTAAAACAGGAACATATTCTTGGGCAATTGCTGGCAGTCAAACGACCTCAGGGTGCATTAGAGAACCACAGACTCTTCAAACAAACGGAGGATGTGACAAATCATACAGCTGGCAAACAGATGAAAGCAATGGAAAGTTGGACCACGGTCAAAACTCTATGCATACTGTAGGGCAGAGAAACATTGAGGAAGGTGAATCTGAAAATGTAGAGTTGCCGCAAAAAGAATATTTGAAGCCCGCTGACAACCTCAGTTCTTCTAAATTCGAATTATCTTCACAGATAGAATCTCCAAAGTTCCCTTCGCTTCGGCGTGAGGAGTGCAGTGTCAATCAACGAAGGCTGTTTTGGCCAAGCAAGTGCTTCAGATCTTGTGCCGGGAGGGGGCCAGCGTTCTCAGGCCAGGAATCCCAGAGTGGTGACCGCGGCCTGATATTCACCGTCTTCAGCATCTGTTTCTTGACCTTTCTCGCTTATCCTGTGTGTTCCTTTGTGGACTTCCTATATTACCAAACCAAACTGTTCCATATTAATATTATCAATAAAATTTGTGTGGTCATCAGTCTGGTCAACAGCGGCATCAACGTGGTGTTTTACCTTTCTCTCAGTTCCTTTCGTGAAGTCATCATGATCATAAGTAGGCGATCTTCTCAGAGAGCTGTAACTATGCTGCGATCAGGGGTAACGGGGATTTTAAGTGTCCAGAGTTTCCAAAGGAAATAATGTACTTAATACCGAAGTAATGAAAAATAGTGTTTGCAATGTGATTGCAAAACGAATGCCATTAGTATGCGAACCAAGCTTGTGCTATTGCCCACTGAATAAGAAAATATTGGAGCTAATAATCATGACACACAGGGATGTTCATAAGATGCAAAAAACAATGTCAATTAATTGCCTCAAAAAGCCTAAATGTTACAAAGAGTGATAAATTCACAGCCTACAAGCCTTGCAAAGAATGAAGCCAACTTTCTCACTTCCCACCTGGGAAGGTGAAAAGGTGAAAGGTGTTGTTGTTATTGTCTTACCCTGGCTTAAAGACTTCAGGGATCATCCCAACACCCTTAGCACTTGAACACTATACTACAAAATGCACCAGCTAGAGATGAGAACATTTCGTGTGTGACCGTTTTTGATTACCCCGCCACGTGCGCAGCCACACTCCGACTTCAGAGGAGGTGGAAGGTGGGAAATGTTAGTGTTGTTGTAGGCAGTGAGTTCACAATGATCCCCAGCTGTAGTGTAGGTGAAAGGGTGGAAGTGTAAAAAACGGCTTCAGTCAGCTGCGGAGTGCGAGCTCTTTGTGAATATACCTGAGGGTGATCCAGGTGATCCATCACTAAGGACCACCCTGGATCACCCTCAGGAACAACCTGGATCGGCCTGATGGTGAGAGAGAGAGAGAGAGAGAGAGAGAGAGAGAGAGAGAGAGAGAGAGAGAGAGAGAGAGAGAGAGAGAGAGAGAGAGAGAGAGAGAGCAAATCAACGAACAGTCTGCCTGACGAACAAAAAGTACACTAAAAAAAAGTTAAGCAACTCTGTTTTGTAGTTTACAACATTAATTAGTTAGAACTATCGTGTGTTTTATAGAAAGTACCAGAAATGTCAAACCAAAGTGACGTTGATGTTGTTGTGTTGTTATTGTTGTTGAGCAGAGACGGTGAGTGATTTTCACCCTTAAGTTTTTTCCTCAGAAACTTTGACTTTGAAACCACCCAGAGAACAACCCCTACACAGTGCGTTACTCGTAAGTAACACCCCCCCCCCCCCCCCCCCACACACACACACACACACACATCCGTGGGGATACCGGGGGGTCTTTTGCATAAATAGTTCCCCCACCTTCTGGAAGTTCTGTGCTTGTAACTTCCTCTAATCTGCCATTCTCTTTGACTCTGCCTTTTCCCTTTGCTTACTGTCATCTACTATCTTTCAGCCTTACCGGTCCATTCTCCTGCCTTTTTTCACGAAACGCTTTTAAAAACATTTCCTTCAGCCGAAGTCGGACTTGCTGGGCCTATCTATTTCTTAGTTAGGCGCATAACGGCAGCATGACGCATCTGCGCTTATAATTGACAGGAAACTGTCTGAGCGATCGATGATGAAGAAGAAGAAGAAGTAAGTACCCAGCTGTGCAACCCGCTTTTTGCCTCTTCCGTCACCCTACACCTTGTTTTCTTAGTTCCCGAGCGAAGCTTCGGGAAGTATTGTTTTTGTTTCATCCGTCCGTCCGTCCGTCCGTCCGTCCGTCCGTCCGTGCGTGCGTGCGTCCGCCGCATTTTCTTAAAAACCGTTCATTCTATTTCAATCACTTTTAGCGTACAAGTTACAGAGGATATCAGTCATCGACTGATTGCTTTAGTTTTATTTTTTAAGTTAAATGTCATGTTGATTAAGGAGTTCAAACCCCAAAACATTTAATCGTTTATATTTCGCGAACTTTTGCACGTATTTCCGTATTTCAATGCAGGGTTTTTTCCACGTTTTCTGATAAAAGGGCTATAACATTATAATCAATTATGAATTTGTCTGTTCGCTCGTGCGCGCATGTGAGCGAATCATGGGGTTCGAACCCCAGAGCTGTATCAGTCTCAAGAACACTTGCATGGAATTGCTTTAAATTTACTGTGGTGGTGCATCACGGTACGGAAAAGGTCCCACACAAAAATAATAACCATGCTGACCTTGACCTTGAAGTTTGACCTTGAAAACGTATATTTCTTCTTGTGGACATATCTTTCACATCATTGAACATAAAATGTTCAAATTTGGTGTGCAGATGCATTGGCTTATGGTCGTTCTGAATATTTAGTACAAGAAAGGTCAAGGTCACAACGGTTATAGTCTGTTGATATGACCATCTGTAACCGGTCATTTAGAACCACACATTTTTGACATTTATTATTTGTTAAGGTTTTTTTTGCAGTTGCTTGTCGCTGGAGCGCAGATGCGTCATGCTGCTGTATTGTGCCCAAGTTCACCCGCTCAGGAACTTATCTGCTGCTCGGAGATCCGCTTGTTGTAATTCAAATCAAATCAAATCATACTCACTTTATCATCTCCCAAGGAGAAATTTTGTTCAGATGGCAGAATAACAAGGACATCAACATTCAGCATGCATGAATAAGAGCACATTTTGACTTAGACATGATACGGTATAAAAATAAAATATGCATAAAATGTATAGACATCAAGACATTTAGACTGTATGGCTTGGCTCCCTCCATTAAAATGTGGTTTAAGTTTATGTATAAATGCCTGGGTAGATCAGATAAAGACAATTTTGCGATTAGGGGAAGACGGGGTAAAAAGCGCATGGGCGGGGAAGAAGCCCACCCCAATTATCTCATGAAATGAAGCAAATTTCAGTCTCATTTTGCCCATGAGAGGAGCGTTAATGTCTAGCATTCGTCTCATGGGCAAATTTGACTGACATTTTCTTTATTTCATGAAATAATTGGGGTGGGCTTCTTACCCGCCCATGCGCTTTTTACCCCGTCTTCCCCTATGGCGTTTGGACAAAAGTTATGATCCTTGATCATTGTTGATGTGTAGATTCCAGCAAAAAAAAAATTCAAGTATTATTATTAAAGGCGCAACAGTAATTTTAAACAGATCTTCGTTTTATTTGCAAAAAGTTAAACTCAAATAATTATGCTGTAAGCGTGACGATCACGAACCGATGACACCAGTGCCTACTATGGTATACTCAAACTTCTTTATTACGTCAAAAGAACGCAATATAAAAAGATGTCATTTTACAGTCATGCTCGAGTCCAAGACCCCGGTTGCATGGTAGACATGTTTGACTGAAAACAAACAGATATTTCCATGTTGATTGGGACAATGATGGGAGAATTTTTAGATGATTTTGATGGCTGTGATTTCAGTCCAAAACTCTGTAATTTGCCAGCTCAGCCCGTGGTACAGTGGTTTCAGAAAAAGGCAAACACCAACTCTGCTCTGCGCAATCCAATTCCTTTGATAATTCTGGGCACCTTGGCCAATATATTCGTTCTGTGGATCTGGTCTTCGGTCAGCTCGATTCACCTCAGGGTCAGACCTACCATCTACCTCTTCAAAGCGCTGGCTGTTGCCGATATCTTCTTTCTGGCAGGACTCTACCCGACCCGCTATTTAAAATACGGTGATTATTACTTCGAAGTCTTCTTACGCGTTGTGTGCTATGGCAATCGAATTACGCTGATGCTGGCAGTGGTTCGGTTTATCATGGTGTTTTATCCTCTCAATGTTCAGCGCATGTTGACTCCTGGTCGTTTGAAGCTATCCCTGACACTGTTAATCGTTTTCTGCCTAACGTTACAGATTGTTCACGTCGCTAGGCTGACTCTGGTTCCAAGGAAGTATTACTGGTTGTTTGGCATAATAAAGACAACAGTGGGGCTGATTTTGCCAGGGCTGTTGCAGAATATTCTGATGGCTATGGTTGTGTGGAGAGCCTCCAATGCCAGACAGTGTTAGTATGTCTGCCAAAGGTCAGACCTCCATTCACCTGACACCTCTTAATGGAACAGAAAGAGAAAACAGTGAGGCTTTGGGGATAGATAGACCATGTGGAACGTATTCTTGGGCAGTTGCTGGCAGTCAAACGACCCCAGGATATATAGGAGAACCACAATCTCTTCAAACAAATGGAGGGTGGGAGGTTCCTGATTTTCAAGCAGTCTCCCCAAAATGCAGAGATAAATCGCACAGCTGGCAAACAGATGAAAGCAATCAAAAATCAGATCACATTCAAAACTCAATGCAGACTGTAGGACCGAGAAAGATGGAGGATAGTGACTCTGAAATGGTAGACTTGCAGCAAAAACAATATATGAAGCCCACTGATAATCTCAGTTCTTCTAAATTCAAATTATCTCCAAGGATAGAATCTCAAAAGTACGATTTGCATCAGCTTGAAGATAGCAGTGTCCATCAACGAAGACTGTTTTGGCCAAGCAAGTGCTTCAGATCTTGTGCCAGGAGGGGGCCAGCTCTCTCAGGCCGGGAATCCCAGAGTGGTGACAGTGGCCTGGTATTCACCGTCTTCAGCATCTGTTTCTTGACCTTTCTCGCTTATCCTGTGTGTTCTTTTCTAGGCATCCTGTATAACTTTACCAAATTGTTCCATATCGATGGCATTAATCCAACGTGTGCCATCATCAGTCTGGTCAACAGCAGCATCAACGTGGTCTTTTACCTCTAGCTCTCCCTCAGTTCTTTTCGGGAAGCCATCATTATCATAAGTAGGCGATATTCTGAAAGAGCTGTAAGTATGCTGCAAACAAGAATGTTGAGGATTTTGAGTCTCCAGAGTTTTCTAAGGAAGTAACGTGTTGTGTATACTTGATAATGAAGTAATGGGAGCCTTGGAAAATAATGATGCAATGCACAGTGTTTGTAATGTGATAACAAAACGAATGCCATGTGAACCAAGCAAGTGCGGTTGCCTATTTAATGAGAAAGTTTTGGAGCCAATAATCATGACACACAGGATTGATGACCACAAAAAGAAATGTGCCAACATAAACCCGACATGCAGGGTTTTAGCCTGGTAGAATTGGGAGTTGATATTCATGACATACAAGAATGTTTGTAAGTGTGACGTAAGTGTCCCGCGCGACCCGCTTTCTTTATTTCTTATCTACACCCCCCCCCCCCCCCCCCCCTCTCCTTTTCTTTTCCCTGTCCGGCCGCCACGTTAATTGCCACCCACCATCTAAAGAACGCCGACTAAAGCAATTATCCCTTTTGAACCACGGTTATCTCCCTTTGTAAGACACCGCGTCCTTACCCGTGACAACCGAGGTTATCTCCCTTTGAAGAAGGTTTTGCTTTTCCGAGCACGAGAAGGATTTTGAATGTCGGCACGTAATAAGGATGTAATAGGCGCGTGATTGTTCGGTACATTTAGAACAGCAATCTTGTGACGTGTGGACTGTAATACACCAATAGCAGGCTTTCATTGTTTGAAAGTGAAGGCTATAATTGGCGTAGTGAGAAAAAGTTTTTCACACAAGACGCTGAAACTGACTAGAGCAACACCTCTCCCAGCCAGAATAGCCCACCTAGTAAGTCTTATTGATGACTGGTGATTGAGACTGGTTGTTTGTTTGACTCTAGTTTTGATCTAGATCCTATGTTCAATGATGAATAAGGAGTAGATAGATATGTTATAGAAAAGAAGTGGTAAACATTCTATTCTATTTATGTGCACTGATTATTTGTGTGTGTGTGTTTTTGACTTTAACACTTTTGGTACCAGAACCGGAGTTTATGCCTACTAACCCTTTTGTCTATTTTTAGTAGGAAACCTATGGGCCGCAATCTTGCACTATTTTTAGTAGGAAACCTATGGGCCGCAATCTTGCACTTTATGATACCATTCCTTTCCAGGTGTTGGATGGAGAGTGATGTTGTCTTGATCACCTTTTATGTTTTACTGATCTCAGTTTGTTAACTGAAATTCAGTTTATTTATTAACTACATGTAGTGCTATTGTACAAGGGAAGCCTTCAAGCCGGTTGGGATTCACTAATTCCCTGCCGACTGAAGCCCCTTGTCTCTAAGCCATAGAGATCTACATCCACCTTCTCCTGTGATTATCAGCAGGGCATCGTGGGCCGGAAGATCATCCCGGACTCCACCACGCACCAAGACGGGACTGTCGCCAAGACGACCCGCACCCAGAATCCGCGAGGAGACCACGCCTGAACCGTGCCATCCCGCGAAGCCGTAATCGGAACGACTGGGAGCTACTCTCACCTGACGAGCAAGCCCAGAACTTGAAACAGCTAAGTCCACCTGACTGCGCCAATCATTTGAACTTTCCTACGGACACCGAAGATAATTAGTAACCCTTCCGGCATGGGGCGAACCTTATAGAAAGACAAAAGTCTTGTGAATCCTTTCGGATTTCATTGTGTTTTTATCCATATTTTGTTTTGGCGCCATTGAGCTGCTTTATTATTATTGTTGCATAATCTTATGCAGATTTTGGGAGTAAATAAAATACAAGTGTCAAATAATCCTGAACCCTTTGGTCAGACTGATGAGAGTGGGAGTCTTGTAATTTCATGTAAAACCCTACTTCTCTCTGTCTGCCATTTAGAGCAATTCAACCACTTGTATTTCTTACAACCATCTGACGAGCCAGAACCCGGGCACAAATATAAATTTATTAGATGAAAAGGGGCCGGGAAAGTTGCTCATCTCCCATACCCTAGAGAAGTGGGCTAAAGGCAAATTTTCTAAAGTCTTCCCTAGAGACTTAGCCTTTTAACCCATTACCTCGTCACAGTAAGACAACCGAAAAGAAGAACTGAAAGTTTAGCTTTACGTCCTCCCGGCCGAAGCCATACGGGACATTACTTTATCAGTGTTTAGTTGGGGAGAAAAAAGGGGGGAAAGGGCAAACAATTTAAGTCTTTCTTTAAATACAGTTATTGTTTTAAATTTCATAACCGAAAATGATTGTATCATCCTTTAAACATGGGGGAACTACATGGTTGTTCATTTATTAACCCTTTTGCCGCCAGCCATTTTTCAGCCCAAAAATACCATTAAACTTAACTGGGTAGAGAAAATAATATTTCTGCAATATTGCGAATTCCTCTGTGACATGTATAACATTAGGCCTATCCTTATCTCCCAAAATTAAGAAAATAGGGTCTTTGGATAACAGGCCCTGATTTGATGCCTTTTAGTGACATGGGTGTTAAATCACTGTGGTGCTAAAATGCGACATTGGCGGTGAAAGGGTTAAGGGAATATTAAAGGCTGTGAAACATGGGATATAAGGTTCTGGAAAGATAACAAGAACAATGTGACGGGAGCCTTTTAACATGGCATAGGTTCATTTTAAGATATTGAATATTAATATTGACATTATATTTTAAGCATTTTGTAGTAAGCATACGCTGTTCATTAATCACGAAATGATGAGAAATATTCTGAATACGCCAGCGGTTTGTGTTGTTGTTAAATCGTGCAAATTAATTTCGTTGTTTGTTTGTTTTTTTAGCCCAATAAACTACATACAAACTACAGCTTCGCAATTTTCTTGAATATGACATCATGAAAATTAAGGCAAATCTATGGAAGGGGGAAAATGGAAGTCACAGTTACATTTCTTCTAGAAGATACGCTATTGATGAAACAAAGCAGTGCATTGACTCTTTCCCTCTTTAATATTTTGTTGGTTTAAGATTAATATTGGTGAGATGTGAAGTGGTAGGGGAAGACGGGGTAAAAAGCGCATGGGCGGGTAAGAAGCCCACCCCAATTATCTCATGAAATGAAGCAAATTGCAGTCTCATTTTGCCCACGAGACGAGCGTTAATGTCTAGCATTCGTCTCATGGGCAAATTTGACTGAAATTTTCTTTTTTTCATGAGACAATTGGGGTGGGCTTCTTACCCGCCCATGCGCTTTTTACCCCGTCTTCCCCTACAAGATTCATTCATCTGACATGAATAGCATCAATGTCAGGACTTTGGGGATTCAGCGTTCTGTCAACTTTCATTAAAACCGGTTCTATAGCCTAGGCACTGTGAAGTGAACTATATTTTTGTTCACCGTGATACAGACATACACAGATAGACAAAGACTTCGATAGACTCTCGTTCCAATTGCAATGTACTCCCGTTCTATAGAACTGGCAGGGAGTGCACATATTATGAAAGCCGAACGACAGTCCAAATCGACTCCCAAAGTTAATGGATAGGGTCTTTGGGTGTCGTGGCGCTTTAACCCTTCACGAACTTTGAAACCGGATAACTTGAAGACAGAGAGACAGGCATACAAAACACACCAACACTAAGAAAGGCTAAACTAGAAATCACACAGTGGAAAAGTCAGAAATCACCTCTCTCTCTCTCTCTCTCTCTCTCTCTCTCTCTCTCTCTCTCTCTCTCTCTCTCTCTCTCTCTCTCTCTCTCTCTCTCTCTCTCTCTCTCTCTCTCTCTCTCTCTCTCTCTCTCTCTCTCTCTCTCTCTCTCTCTCTCTTTGTATTTCCGTGCCTGACCTTATTATTTTGATTGTTATTTAATGTGTTGTATTACTGTTTCTATTATTGTTACATTTTGCCCTTGGCCTTGTGTTTTCGCTTGTTTATGGATTCCTTTTGTCTGAGGACCTCATGAAAAGAAGCATGTTATGCTTATTGAGCTATTCCTCATTAAAGATTTCAAGTTTCAGGTTCTCTCTCTCTCTCTCTCTCTCTCTCTCTCTCTCTCTCTCTCTCTCTCTCTCTCTCTCTCTCTCTCTCTCTCTCTCTCGTCTCTTACCTCTTCCTCCTCCTCTTTACTTGTAAACCTTCACTTAAGTACATGCAACATTCGTCACTTTCTGAGTATTAGCAAAGACTGTATAGGGGAAGACAAGCATCCGGTCTCTTTTCCCTATATGAGTAGTGAGGACAGAAACACTGGTTATGTCCCTTTTAAACGTGACACATTTACACGTCGATAGGCCAGTTGAATTCTCCGTTCAAATTCCAGTCTGAGTTTTTGGATAGCCGCCGCTGTGAATGGTGTATGACTACCCCACTAACGATAACTCTATCAGCCCGGTTCGCTGTAACTCTTAAGTAGTCCATCTTACCCTTTTAGAATCTTTAGTATTAGGCCCCGTGTTTACTGAGATAACCACCTGTCAAAAAATGGGAGCAGAAACTATTCTTATCAGAGGTACACACTGTAGCTCATGTATTTGCTTCCTAAAGAGATATCATGGATCTGGTTCAAAAGGACCTAACTCTTGGTTGATGTAATTTATTATGACTGCCGCGGCAGTATTAAAAATTATCCCAATCAGTTCACACGTAAATGCATGCGCGCGCGAGTGAACACACACACACACACACACACACACTCACAGGGGCTATTGCTACTGGTTTCACATAGTCACATACGCACACACAGCCTGTGACGCACGCAGACACACACACTGACACACACGCGCTCTCTCTCTCTCTCTCTCTCTCTCTCTCTCTCTCTCTCTCTCTCTCTCTCTCTCTGCACACTCACACACACACACACACACACACACACACACACACACACACACACACACACACACACACACACACACACACACACACACAGACTGAGAGAGAGACAAACACACACACACACACACACACACACACACACACACACACACACACACACACACACGAGCATGTAAACACAAGCGAAAACCGTGTACAACACCCTCACCGGCACCACTATCATTGTCTTTCTATTACTGAATTGGGGGTGACCTTTACTTGGCCTTGTTAGACAGATACCCCTATGGCTTTTGTTTTCTTTTTAAATAAATAGACTAGTGTGTTTTATTAATGTTGTTGTTGTCGTTCCCTGGCTTAAGGACTCCAGGGATCACCCCAACAGTCGAAGCAGTTGAACACTATGGTAGAAATGCACCAGCTAGGGATGAGAACATTACGTGTGTGACCGTTTTTGATTACCCCGCCATGTGGGCAGCCGCACTCCGACTTCGGAAGATTTTTGACTGATGATGTTATGCTAGGAGCTTGCCATGGCTAAAGACAATCCCCGCATAACTATGCAGAACATTAAAACAATTCATATAGCCTTGGTGTTCTAGCTTACGTCAATTGGTCTGACACAGCCTTATGCCAAGGCGATGTTTTATTATTAATACTAGCGCAACTCCGAGTACCGGTAACACCTAGTAACGGTAACGCCTAGTAACGGTAACGCCAAGTACTGGTATCGCTGAGTACAGCAAATTTGAAGCGATTCGGTTAAGAAACGGCGGAGTTATAAGTCCCGTTTCCCATTTGCGCTGCTCTGAGAGTGACGCGCTCTCCCTAGTAACGGTAACGCCTAGTAACGGTAACGCCAAGCACTGGTAACGCTGAGTACAGCAAATTTGAAGCGATTCAGTTAAGAAAAGGCGGAGTTATAAGGCCCCGTTTCCCGTTGGCGCTGCTCTGAGAGTGATGCGCTGCCCCTAGTAACGGTAACGCCTAGTAATGGTAACGCCAAGTACTGGTAACGCTGAGTACAGCAAATTTGAAGCGATTCGGTTACACGGCGGAGTTATAAGGCCCCGTTTCCCGTTGGCGCTGCTCTGAGAGTAACGCGCTCTCCCGATTCTCTTGAAATTTGCTGCCAGGCTTTGCCCCGGCCACAGCAAGCCTGACAGCAAATTTGAAGCGATTCGGTTAACCTTCTCCAGACTGAGGCACACTATATCGTGCCTCACGTTTCTATTCCCCCACGACTGAGGCACAGTTAACTGTGCCCGTGAATTCTGCCTCCGTGGACGGAGGCACAGTTAACTGTGCCTTCAACTTCGAAAAATTCTCAGTCTTCTACGAGTTCGGTCTAAGGGAAGCAACCTGTGTAGTAAGTTATAGGGATGGTTTAGCAAGGTTACTGTTACTACTTTGACTGCTTGTAAGCTGTCTACGTGCTGGAATGTGGCTCTGGAATGCGTAACCTGGAAACAGGATTTCCTGACCTTTTGCCTCAGGAAAAAAATGTCTGTGTTGTGTGTACGTGTTTCCTCTGAAATGGATTATATAATCATTCTTGGATGATTTCAAGGTAAGATTGAAGCTTCATTTCCCATTTTACTCCATATTTTGTTGCTGTACAGAGCGGAATGAAATGTAAACAAGTTTGTTTTTAACATCGTAACCTTGGTTACTTTAAGACAAAGGCATGACTGCATGATATCAGGAATTGAATACATTTTACCATATCCCATAAGTACTGGCTTTGTTCTTTCTTTTGATACCAAGCACTTCATTGTTAGCGTTTGTTTAGTGACTGTAAAAAAAAAATCAGAAAAGTGCCAAAATAGGCCGTGGACAGGGAAATAGGTCACCGGGAAGTGTCAGACGCTGCTGCCAGACAGGAAGTGATGCTAGCTCTGCTATCCGTCACACGGGAAGTGTAGCGCAGACGCTGCTGCCACGACAGGGAAGTGATGCTAGCTAGCTATCCACAGAAGTGTAGCGCAGACGCTGCTGCCATCGACAGGGAAGTGATGCTAGCTCTGCTATCCGTCACACGGGAAGTGTAGCGCAGACGCTGCTGCCATTGACAGGGAAGTGATGCTAGCTCTGCTATCCGTCACACGGGAAGTGTAGCGCAGACGCTGCTGCCGTCGGGATAGTATTAAGAAACAGCGGAGTTATAAGGCCCCGTTTCCCGTTGGCGCTGCTCTGAGAGTGACGCGCTCTCCCGATTCTCTTCACATTTGCTGCCAGGCTTTGCCCCGAACACAGCAAGCCTGACAGCAAATTTGAAGCGATTCGGTCGAAAAACGGCGGAATTATAAGGCCCGTTTTGTGTTTCAGACAGACAGACACACACACAGACAGACACTCACACACTTGCCTTTTTATTATATGACTAATGCGTACGTTTGTTGCTGTTGTTAAGGTCAGAGTCTCCACTGAAATTAAATCCACCGTAAAACCGCAGACTGTGTCCTGCTTTAATTTAGCATTTAATGTCGTTATATTTTACAACTTGACCTTTACAACAGACCTTCTGATTTTGCATGCGTGAGATGAATACTAGGCTACAATAGCCCTATCAATCTTTATTTCATCGGAATTCGATACAGGACGGAATAAGCATGGGGGAATATAATTACATAGGGGAAGACGGGGTAAAAAGCGCATGGGCGGGTAAGAAGCCCACCCCAATTATCTCATGAAATGAAGCAAATTTCAGTCTCATTTTGCCCATGAGACGAGCGTTAATGTCTAGCATTCGTCTCATGGGCAAATTTGACTGAAATTTTCTTTATTTCATGAGATAATTGGGGTGGGCTTCTTACCCGCCCACCTAGGCCCTATTTAGGGTTTTTTTAAAAAGAAAAATGAGTCCAGTGAAGGGGCAAAGTTATTATTTCAGGTTTGAAAATGTCCACCGACCACACAGTGAGCACTTTTCAGTCTTGAAAAAATATTATTTTCATGAGGTGGGTTTTTTCTGAAAGATAAAATCCAGACTTACAGGAACAGAGTGAAAAAAAGACATCGAAAGTGAAAAAGGGACTGACGTCAGAATGAAAAGAAAAGAATAAACACAAACAAAAAGAAAGAAAAAGAGGCCATCCCCCTCAACAATGACAAACTATTAAATTGGAAAATTTTGAAATACTGCAGTCATAATAAATTACATTAACCATAATAGTTAGGTCATTTTGAGCCAGATCCATGATATCTCTATAGTATTTTAAAAGCATTACTGATATTTTTAAAAAAATCAGTGATAATCTCAATATCGATGATCACACACACACACACACACACACACACACACACACACACACACACACACACACACACACACAGAACACACACACACACACACACACACACACACATAAACAGCAACACCAAAGGGATTTTTTCTAGTCGACACCCTTCTCTCTATTAAATCAATTCAAAACCTTTTTTCTTTAATCAGACAAATGAACTATGATCACGACTATTATCCAATAGGCCCCAGCAAAGACAAAAACATAACATCCGGAGCAGAGGAGGCAGCTACCTAACCGATTAAACGGGATATTCTCAGGGTTGTCACATAATAAACAGGTCCTCCCTTGTTTAAAGAAAGAGAAAAAGAAGCAAAAAAGGTTGTCACCTAGTAAACAGGCATTTCCTTGTTCTAAAAAAAAGTAAAGAAAGAAACAAAACAAAAATTCCATCATCATTCCGGGTACTGGGTGTGATACAGTACACACGAAGTCATATTTGGTGGCAGACAATAGGAAGGGCAGCGCAGTCTTCCTCCCTCACCATGGGTGTTGGTTGACTTGGCATGCGGACGGGGCGACTTGGATGATCTCTGCAGTGTTGGCCTTTGAGTCAACAAGACCGCTGATGCCCGGTAGGCACCAGTTGCAAGTTTTCCAAGGCTGGCTTAAGTGGGTTGCAGCACATCCACTTGTCTGCTGGGAGGGGGGGGGGGGGGTCATCTGCCTGCAGAGACTGTTCGACTTGACCGTGTGTCTTCTGTCTGTGTGTTGACGATGCCAGCACCTATAGAGGTATGGAGCAGGCTGCCCGGTGGTCCTGAAGACAGCCTTGAAGGGAAGGGTTGCTCACCGAAACCAATGACCAGCAAGCGGATCACAGCGACAACCTTGGGCTGTCTCAGTTTTACCATCTCCTGCCGCAACACAGATGCTGACTCCACCTCCAGCATCATGGACAGTATTTCCATCTCGATTCAGACTCCGTCCGAATGATCGTGACAGACGTTCAAGGTCTGCAATGTTTCCGGAATCATCAACAGCGGCTGTCGCGCCTCGACCACTGTCTCATCGTCACTTCCTTCACCCCCCATCTTCATCTCCAGGAAGACCAAATCTTCACGAACGGTGTCTTTAAAGGCCTATCAACCGATTCCAATAATCGGCCCGTAACGCTAGTCCGACACATGTAAGGCGGCGCGTGAGACATGCCGACTCGCACAACAGGGAACAAAGAAGGGTAAAGCATCTCTGTCACAAGCCGGATTCAAATGATGCTAGAGAAGGTGAGATTAGCGTCCAATCGGTCAGAGACCCTTATGGACGGACACTGAAATGATGCAGTAGTAGTAATTTTGGTGTTTTACGTCCTCTCGACCCGGGAAGGCACATATGGGACATGTGTATTAGTAGGGTATGGGTAACTGAAATGATGCTACCGCCTCCCGCCTTTTATACTCCTGTTGCAGCTTTAAAAGCAAAGCCTATAATAGGACGTAAATCCAACCATCACGGAAAAAGTCCTTAAACATACATAGACATGTGCGCGAGCGAGCATACACTTCACACACATAGAGGCCTACTGATTCGGACTAACACACGTACTTACACTATTATATATGCGCGCCCAAATATAGTCCTGAACACACATACACAGAAATGCATGCATCATCATGACTCGTGTGCGCGTGTGCTTACACATACATTTAGGGTCCAGATATCTGAAGTCTCAGGTTACCCGAGGTCGCATATTGCCCAAGGCTAAATAATTTGAATTCTTAGTCTTATGGTCATAGGCCTATCCACCCCTCCACACTCACCCAAAGGAGAGAGAGAGAGAGAGAGAGAGAGAGAGAGAGAGAGAGAGAGAGAGAGAGAGAGAGAGAGAGAGAGAGAGAGAGAGAGAGAGTAAAGCAGACCATGAGTGTGTGCATGCACGTGTGTGTGTGTGTGTGTGTGTGTGTGTGTGTGTGTGTGTGTGTGTGTGTGTGTGTGTGTGTGACTGAGTGTGTTTGTTTGCGTAGTACGTGCGTGTGTCTTTGTAATCTTCAAATAAGATTCACTGGGATTATGTTGATATGGCTTGCCAATCGGTGAATCTGACATCGCGGTCCTCACCTACAGAGCCAAAGGAACCATTGTACCACGTGTTGTTAAGATCAGTCCAGTGGTTTAAGCGCTAGCCTATGACATGGAACATAATTATTTTTGATCACATACGGATGCACACACATGTACACGCGGACAGACGGCACAGACCTTAATCCCCATTCCAATGCCCTGTTGTTCTTACAGAAATACATGAGAGAGAGAGAGAGAGAGAGAGAGAGAGAGAGAGAGAGAGAGAGAGAGAGAGAGAGAGAGAGAGAGAGAGAGAGAGAGAGAGAGAGAGAGAGAGAGAGAGAGAGAGAGAGAGAGAGAGTGAGAGAGAGAGTGAGAGAGAGAGTGAGAGAGAGAGAGAGAGTATGTATGTGTATGTGTATCGTCGAGTATGTCGTCGTCGAGGGGTTGTGGGGGTTGGGGGGTTGCTTTTACAGGAAAATATAACTCTGATGTATGATCCTAGAGTAGCGTCCCCTATCAAATTGGTTGCTGTCAGACGCGAGAAGCGAGAATCGCTGGTTCTAAAATTAGTAAAAAGGTGACTGAAATGGAATATGAACTGGTCCCTCTGCACCAAAATTGGCACCACCTAGACGACTGTGCCAATATACTTAATCGAGAATGGCCGAGAAGCAAAGCAGCAAGGTACGATTGCAGTGCAGTCGCAACACTCTCCCCTTTTTTTCTCCTCCAACAATCATAAATGTTTTCAACAATAATAATAATTATTATTTATATAGCGCCTATTCTCTGATTTAGGGCTCTAAGCGTTTACATATTTAATACAAATACAACATAGAATATGCATTATCAGACAATCAGATCATGACGAACGTACATAACTTTTATATTCAGGGTAGCATACTTGGACCCATTCTCTTTACTATTTTTATTAATGATCTTCCTGAGTGTGTAGAATCTCCATGTAAAATATTTGCTGATGATACAAAAATGTTTAACAAATCATGTAACTGTAAATTACTTCAGCAAGATTTGAACAAACTACAGGACTGGACTACTAAATGGAATTTATATTTTAATACAGATAAATGCAAGGTTATGCATGCTGGTAGGAAAAATCCAAACAAAGATTATACTATGACTAAGAACGATGTCCCCGTTTCATTAATAACATGTGAGAAGGAGAAGGATTTGGGAGTTATATTTGATAAAGATTTATCTTTTGATGCACATATTCAAAGCTGCGTAAATAAAGCGAATAAAATGATAGGGTTAATTAAAAGAACATTTATTAATATTGATTATGACATATTTACCAAACTATATAAAGCACTAGTAAGGTCACATTTAGAGTATGGCAACAATATATGGTATCCTAAATATAAATATCAATCGGTAGCTATTGAAAAAGTTCAACGAAGGGCTTCAAAGCTTGTTAAAAAATGCAGAAATATGACTTATGAAAACAGACTTCTTTATCTTAATCTCTATTCCCTTAAAGGTAGAAGAGTCAGGGGAGACCTGATTCAAGCATATAAAATATTTAATGGTCATGTTGATTTAACAAGGAATTCATATGGTAAGGTTTTCATTAAGCGATATAACACTAACATTAAAAAATATTGTTTTACTAACAGAATTGCTAACCTATGGAATGATTTACCATTGGACCTAAAATGTGCACCCAATACTAATACATTCAAAAATCGTCTAGATAATCATCCAAAATTTATAAATATATTTAGAAGCATTGATTAAAATTGTATGATAGGAAAATTCAACCGATTACACCTTGATCAAAGATACAAAATAAAAATTGATGATTCGATGGGACTGCCAAAAAGCTTGACGGCTTATTTAGTCCCTACCCCTACTACTACTACTACTACTACTAGAATATATACTATATAGAAAAGTACATATAATATACAAAGGCACAAAAACGCATATATTGAAAAAGGTACACAACTTACAGAACACACACACAAATGCGGGCACGCCATGTGACAGCCACCTCAGCATTTCACGGAAACCGAGTACAAGGGGGTGGAGAGGAGCGGATTGGTATGGGAGGAATTATGATCGTTGAAAAAAGTTGGTCTTCACAGCAGACTTGAAAGTTGAAGGAAGAAGTTGAAGGTGTCTGATATTGATGGGAAGTGTATTCCAGACAGTTGATCCCTGAAAGAAGAAAGAACGTTGACTGAAGGACTTTGTTCTGACAAGGAACATGGAAAAGACAAGTGTCAGCAGAAGAACGAAGTTGACAGGATGGGGTGTAGATGTGTAGAATGTCAGAAAGATATTGTGGTCCAGTTCCAGAGACAGAAGAGAAACAGATGGAAGCCAGCTTATAGTCAATCCGACTCTGAACCAGAAGCCAGTGGAGGGACTACAACAGATCGAGGAGTAACATGTTGACGTCTAGATGATCTGCAGACAAGTCTGGCAGCACTATTCTGGACCTTCTGGAACTTGTCCAGAAGGTACTTTGGTGAGCCAGCCAAGAGACTGTTGCAGTAATCCAGCCTTGAGAGAACTAACGAACAGACCAGAGTTTTTGTGGCTTCAGTGGAAAGCAAGTGTCTAATCGAGCTGATCTTGCACGTTTCCAGATAGGCTGCCTTACAAACATTTGAAACATGCTGCTTGAAGGAAATAGTGGATTCAAAAGTCAAGCCAAGGTTACGAGCCTGAGATGAGAATGAAATATCAGAACTCCCTATGCTGACGGAACATGTCGGAAGAAGGAAGAGAGGGGTGGTTTGGGGTTTTTAGGGTATGTAGTAGATGGACCTTCCACTGGTGTAGAAACAAGACTTAATTACAATAGTAAACACAGAAGGAAATATTTTTAGATGTTTTGAACAGAAATCAGTTAAGGTGGTTGAACAGAAATCAGTTAAGGGTTCACAGAGCATAGGTTTTGGGAATAGGGGAGGAAGAAATGTAGGGGTTACCAGAGGTTGGGGGAGGATTGTGACAATACTGCTACTGCTATGAGTTCTGTTTACAAAACTAGTGTAACCACAACAGCAGCTCATTGAACAAAGGGCATAATTTAAAGACCCACCATGAGAGAGAGAGAGAGAGAGAGAGAGACGGACGAAGAGGAAGGAAGAAACAGTGAGGGAATGGGAGATTGCGGGGGGGGGGGGGGGGGGGGGGGGGGGTGTCTTTGGGGGTGTCTGTGGGTCACCAAAACAGTGACCCAACTGAAGGCGGGGGGACCCAACAGTCGTGTGTAGGGAATGGGAGATTGCAGGTGTGGGGGGGGATGGGGGTGCAGGGAACACAGTCTGAACAAGGGGGGGTCTGCCAGTTGCACAGGATGATGATGATGATGGGGTCACCAACAACAGAGGGACGGCAAGCCATTCACTGGCAACCCAGACCCCACTGAAGGCGAGGATTCACAAGTTGACAGGTGTGCCTGGTGTTTCAAGATGATGATGATGATGGTATTGATGACTGCAGGGAACACAGTCTGAACAAGTCGTGCGAGGGTCTGCCAGTGTGCCTGGTATTTCAGGATGATGATGATGATGGTATTGATGACTGCAGGGAACACAGTCTGCACAAGTCATGCCATGGTCTGCCGGTGTGCCTGGTACTTCAAAATGATGATGATGATGGTATTGATGACTGCAGGGAACAGTCTGCACAAGTCATGCCAGGGTATGCCGGTGTGCCTGGTGTTTCAAGATGATGATGATGATGGTATTGATGACTGCAGGGAACACAGTCTGAACAAGTCGTGCGAGGGTCTGCCTGGTATTTCAAGATGATGATGATGATGGTATTGATGACTGCAGGGAACAGTCTGAACAAGTCGTGCGAGGGTCTGCCGGTGTGCCTGGTGTTTCAAGATGATGATGATGCTATTGATGACTGCAGGGAACAGTCTGAACAAGTCGTGCGAGGGTCTGCCGGTGTGCCTGGTGTTTCAAGATGATGATGATGATGATGATGCTATTGATGACTGCAGGGAACACAGTCTGAACAAGTCGTGCGAGGGTCTGCCGGTGTGCCTGGTGTTTCAAGATGATGATGATGCTATTGATGACTGCAGGGAACACAGTCTGAACAAGTCGTGCGAGGGTCTGCCGGTGTGCCTGGTGTTTCGGCGGGTGGACACCCAGGAGGTGGTGGGCTTCAGTCAGCTAGTGGATGTGCAGGGCAAGGAGCGGGCCTGTCTGCTGGAATCAGGTGAACTTACCACCACTTACCCATGCCATGCCTTAGCCTTGCACTGCTTTGAGCTTGTCAAATCCCTTTAAAATTGCATTTTTATGTTCTGCTTCAGGAAAGCAGAACTCACAGCCCAGGGCTGTGAGTGAGTGGAACCTCCTTCCACCCAAGGCAATATCATCAACCTCAGTGGAGGGATTCAAATCTCAGATCTGAACCCCCCTACGTACGTAAATAAAGCGTCATAATAATCAAATCGTTTATGGGGGATGCTATATGCAAGAAGAAGCATGCTCCCTTCACCCTGCAAACAGGGATGCTGCCCCTGGAGTCATGCGTTTCAGGTTTTCCATGATTTTGTAGGATCATCTATGCAAGGTGTTTCCCACATTGCAAAGGGAAGCCAGATCACAGACTGTTAATTGCACGTTTATAATGCTACACATATTGGTACTGCAGCCAAAGAAAAGGTCTTTGGGGACTTTCTCTAATGTCTTGTGTCCTAAAGTCCTTTTGGCAGATAAATGTATCATGGGTAGGGCATTTCCACTATAAACAAATTTTACCCCAGCCCTCCAGATTAGCAGCTGTGTTGCCTGCTATCTTGAAGTCAGTCAGACACAACACAGGCGTAAATGCTACACATCATAACTTGCACGCGACTCCTGTCTTTTGTTGTTTGTTCGGCGGCATTAACTTTTGTGTCATACTTACATGTATTTCATATCTGATTATGATTCCAAGTTGATATTTTTTAAATAATACCATGATCTATGAATATTTTGTGGTTTGACTTTATTCCAATGCATGTGAAGAAATCGTGTCATTCTTTGCATTTATAGTCTACATCTATTTAAAACAAAGACAATGCTGAGTGTATTTGTCAGTTTTTGTGTATAAACAGCTATTGAAGAAATTATTGTTGTATGTTAGCTTCTAAGTTCAGAGCATATTATTTTGACATGATTTTACTAACTCTAAAGTGTAAACACAACACTAAACAGTTTGCATGTGTGAAAGTTCATAATGTGATAACATTTCTGATTGTAATGTTGATGCGACTTTGTAAATGGTCTGACCTCAGTAATTATACATCATGACCTACGGGGGTCAGGACTGGGTCGACAGCTGATGGAAGCTACAGAGCAATTTGCTCTACAGTATGTATTGACTGCACACACACACACACACACACACACACACACACACACACACCACTCTCTCTGTGTTACACTGTGCTTACTTATTTGTGTGATTATATTTTAATAATAAATAATAATAATTGATAGCATTTCTATAGCGCCTTTCTATAATTATTTTATACTCAAGGCGCTTCCATTCACTGATACACCCGCAGTCACATAAAACATTATTACCCAACCATTCACCCAGGTACAAGATCAAGAAGGAAACATTTACAAACCGAATGAGCTTTGAAAGTAGTGAGTCTTGAGTTAAGCTTTGAAAGTAGAAAGAGTTGGCTCATGGCGGAGATCGACTGGGAGGGAATTCCAAACAGCAGGGTCACTGAAACTGAAATTGCGGTCACCAAATGATTTTAGATTTGTTTTTGGAACTTTCAGAAGTTTGGTGTTTGAGGACCTGAGTGAGTGGGAATGGGTGTAGGTGTGAAGAGCATTGAGAGGTAAGGCGGAAGGGTCTGTTCAAAGTGACGGAAGGATAGGACAGCCAGCTTATACTGAAGGCAGGACTGCACAGGGAGACAATTTTCATCTTATTGACATAGTCATGTACAATCAACTCAATGAAATTGCAAAAATTTCTGAAAAATAATCAAGTGTCAGTAAATATTGTAGATCTACATAAGCGATTTATTTAACGCAGCTGGTGTTTGCATTCATGCGTGTTCCTTCTCATTTAATGGTTTCTTTAGCTTTGCATACATATTGTGTACATTACAGAAAATACACATTGACAAAGTGTGTTGTTAGGGGGGATGAAAGATAAATGTAAACAGTTCTTACCACAATTGTTAAAGAGCAGGAGCAGTTCAGAGATTTATACTGTACTTTTTGTGTTGAATGTGCTGTTTTGTGACTTGGATTTTGTTGGTTTTTACAACCACCCCTCTATACACCGGATGTAAAAATGTCCTTTATAAACAAACAAGCTAGCTCACATTTTTTAAATGTTGCTAACGTACATGGCAAGTCACCAAGTATATACACCTGCATATACAATCTCCTAATCTAATTTTAGGCCCATTATTATTACAGTGGAACCTCCTGTTAAGATCTCGAAAAATCAGCCTCTCTTAATAAAGAGGGGTCTTAATAGGGAGGTGGACACTCAGTAGTCCGGATATGAAGAGGAACAAATCATTGACAAATGTGGGGGTCACGTCTTACAGGCAGTTTTAATAGAGGTCTTAATAGCATGGGTGCAACTTTTCCCGGTATACAAGAATTTCCTGTTTTTGAATTTTGCCAGAAAAGGAAAAAAACAATTTTTTAATTTGTCAAACAAGATCTTTGTGTGTCTACTGTATTTTTTCAAACACTTTATAAGTATTTGTATACACTGTGGAAAAGCAAGCTAAAATACCTTCATAAATCAATTTTTGCTTCAGCTGCATTACCCCTGGACCCCGGCCTTTCATTTTTTTCATTTTGTGTAGTTGCACCCATGTAATGGGAAGGTTCCACTGTAGATCTTTCTTACGATGTATGAGTTTCTAGATGATTTTACTTTCATTGTTTTGTTCTGTAAGCGCCTAATACCTGCGAGGCTGGTTGTCATGTTCAGGAAAGAGATGAAGACAGTCTACCTCAACACTCTGGACAAGGAAGGGTTCTACACACACTTGGGTTACACCCGCTGTCAACCTGTCATCAGTTTAGGTGCCAACGCCAGCCGAGTGTCTCAAGAGTTTGTGAGTGTCAATGTTTCCCATACGGAAAAATAAATCCCTTTCAATTCGAGGGAGAGCTTTTTCAATATCTTTAACTTTTTGCAGTGGGTAGCTGATGTATTAAAAAAAAAAGCAATAAATTACAAAATGTCTTTTTGATGAAATCAGCAAATTTGCTGTGAAACCTAGGACAATTCAGTTCAGTTGTTTATTTAACGTCTGTTCACCATTGATGATATTAGACGAAAACCTGGGGCGAGTTTCACTAGGGGACGCTATTCACGCGAATAACTGTTACGCCAAAAAGGGGACTAAGAAACACTTTAGAAAATGTTTGCGGAAAAATATTACAAGCTCTTGTCCGATTGGTCAAAAAAAACTATGATCTTAACCAAACTTTAATGGGCCAAATCAACAACAAGAATTGTATTCACTCCATGCAAGTCACGTGATAGTTCGCCGAGAGATTGCTTCGGGAGAGGCTCAGAACGTTCGCCAAACTATCGGCAAACGAAGGTGTTTCTTAGGACCATTTTTGCCGAATTGTGCCAACAGCTAAGAGCGTTTGCTCTTTGAAACTGCCCCCTGGTCTGCGTTATTTGCAGTTACTGTGAGAAAAAACAAAATTGTTTGAAGATTTTTTTAAAAATCCAGACCAGTTTGTACCCAAAGCCAGTGCATTGTGGACACAAGAAGAGAGCAAACACCACACTGTTTAATTTTGTCCATAAAGTAGATGCACTTCAGAATGTTCCTAACATTTCATGATCACCACTGTAGGTGCCTGTATCTTTCACTGCTAAATGATGCTAGCATATCAGCATGAAACGAAGGGTATTCTACAACTTAAATTATAGTCTTACATCAAAATGAAACTCCTCAAGTTGACATCAATTCCAAATGTTTCCTAGTCTTGTCCAAGATCAGCGCAGACTTTCTGAACATCTTTTCTTCTTGGCAGAGGTCAGGGACGGTATTCATGTCGAGATAGCATGAGACTTAGCATCATGCTAACTTAGAAGCTCTTCCAAAAGTCCTATTAAATCCTATAGGACATTGGAAGAGCTTCTAAGTTAGCATGATGCTAAGTCTCATGCTATCTCGACATGAATACCGTCCCTGGACAATTTTTGTTTCTATTTACTGTATTTGTTTTTTTACAGTTGCAAAAGTTGATGGGAGGCGGACCAAGCCAAGCTTCGTCGCCTTCCTTGGAAGACAGCTTCTCTCAAGGAGATCATTTTTCATACAACCACCCTGTTCCTTCCACGTCCCATTCTCTTGCACCCCAATCCCCTCCACCACCCCCTCCTCCTCCACCACCTCCTCCACCTGTAGGGGGTACGAGCAGCGGAAGTCAAGGAGGAGGGGGGAGTAGTAAGAAAGACGGTGGGGTTAGTCGACATGTTTTGCGGATGGACCCTAATGCTGTGACTTGGATGTGTAAACAGCTTCAATGAGTGTGTGTGTACACATGTTTGTACGCTTTCTTCCGTCCATTCCTTCTTCCCTAATTCTATTATTCCCTTTGGCAGCGGGCTGTTATAAACATGTATGTAGAAAACAAATCGCAGAATCGACATGGTGTAAGCCTTGACCATAAAAACAACGCAAGCTTGATTTGGGCTACATTACAAAATCCAATACATCGTACAAAAGTTATTTGCTATAAAGCATGTCCCAGAGGTGCTCTTAGTGTCCGATTCCCACCTCAATCCTATGTACAAATCACTCCATCCTAATAATGACCATTATTTGCTGAATACTGTATGTGTGGTGTTTGTGTCAGGCTTGACCTACACACAGCAGAAGAGGATTTTTCAATAGTTAATTAGTTAGACTATTATCGTCCCGTCAACAGCTATGGTCATCTCAGGACTGTCACCACGTAAAGTTCGACCACGTATAGCAAAGCACATCAATGTATCTTAACAACGTTCAACAACCTGAAAACATGACAAACAATATAGTACAATTCATAACATGACACCCCATCATTGTGCACTATAGCCCATAAGTCTAGACAGTGCTGGAAACGTCAGCCCTTCTGTTTTACTTGTCAGATCCAGGTTACAAAAACAGTTAAAAAAAAAGGATAACACACACATATCCTAGTAAGCTAAAATACATAAATAGGCAAATATGCACTGCAGAATGGACAACGGGTGCCCACACAAGTGCGTAAGGTCTCACGTCTAGACGCCAGTGAACAACAAAAAAGCTGGCATGTCACAAATTGTAAAAAGGAAAAAGTTGAAAAGGTTTTTTTAAGGCAGGAGAATGGACCAGTAAGGGAGAAAGATAGTAGACGAGAGAAAGCAAAGAGAAAAGGCAGAGTCAAGGAGAGGTACATATTAGAAGAAATTACAAGCACAGAACTTCCAGAAGGTGGGGGAACTATTTATATAAAAAAGAAATCCCCCGGGAAGGGACTCATGGATTGTGGGGTCGATCCCCACGAATGGAAGGGACTCGTGGATTGCCGGGGGTCCCCCACCATGAGGGTCAGCTCCTGGGGGAGATTTTTCATTAATGGAGGCACAAGGCATCCACCCACTGCCAGGCTCCTCTCTGTAAGCTCCCCCACCATGAGGGTGGAAGCCTGCTGGGGGAGATTTTTCATTAATTCAATAGCATCAAAACAGCACGTAACTACATAAAAACGCATGAATGCACTCAACAAATGTTTATGAGAATTATTTATTAACTGTGGTGCAATTAAGCTAAGTGAACAAAAATCAAGTACTTTTAAAACCTTTAACACCAAACCTGAATGAATTTATTTGTTTGATATCCCTAATCTTCTTCCACACCTTTCATCAAGTACTTTTAAATAACACCAAACCTGAATGAATTTATTTGTTTGATATCCCAATCTTCTTCCACATTTCATCAAGATCTGTTTAACTTTACAAGTTATAGAGCCCACTTAAAAAATGACCAACAGACAAAACTATAGTATTTTGTTCCACCTGGAAATGCCTTGTTTTATTTAATCAACAAGCCAGGGTACTTTTTCTGGGGTTTTTATTTTTTATTAAAGGCTTCATATTTTTACATGTTCTTTCAGCCATTATCATAGCAATAGTTGAGATTTCACCACCAGATAAACAATGTTTGCTTTCATTATCAAAGCATTTCTAAATTTAAAAATTCCTCTGAATGTAGTAACCTCCCAGTTTATTCCATAACCTGTTGCATACTGTTTAAGTACAGTGGAACCTCCCTTATAACCTCCCTTATAAGACTCCCTCCCACATAAGACCTACTTCTCTGAGACATTGCCCTTCTTTGTATTAAAATTACCTCCCTTATAAGACCCCTCCCTTAAAGACCTCATTTTGGATGATTTTTGAGGTTCCACTGTAGTGGTACCTTTTCTTCTGTGATAACCATTGCCTGACGACAATTTTCTACATGCAAAGTATGCTGATATTCAGTTTTTACTTTGTGTAGGTTATATCAACTACTTACCAAGTTGTTTTGTCCGCTGTCATAATCATTGGATCTGTAATACTGTTTGTGCTTCTAACTGTGCCACTGAAATGTTTGTTGTAATAGCCAAGTGTATTTGCATGAAAGACTCAGTATACCTACATCACTAGTACATGTATGCATCTTTTGACATTGGAAGAGAGCTGATATTTGTCCACTAACTGCCAACACCTATACATGCATTTTGTAAATTTGTATTGAATTCTCAATTCTCGTATAGTGTGATATTGTTTAGCTTGATTTGAATAAACCTTGCTCAATGCTGCAGATCTGGCAGAATTTTCATTATGCAGCACAATGCTTAACAAAGTGAATTTAGCTTGTAATTATTGGAAACACTTTTTATTCTGAAGTTGCAATAACCAAGTACTTAATAAAGAAATGTATTAATAATGTGCTTTTATTTTTGTTTTTGATTTTCAAGGTTTGATGATACACACTGTGCATGGTGTGAGGTGTTTGTATGTGCGAGACCATAAAATCAGCAACACCAAGAATGATTAAAAAAGAAGTCTGGATATGACGGGTCTCTAGGGTTATACCAGTATGTTTCATTATGCCCCCCGTGGGGATAATAATAATAACAATAATTGTATTTCATATAGCGCTAAAATCCATACAGTAGTATGTTTGATGCGCTTTATAAAAGCAACATTGGAAGATGAAAAACATGCTTTAAAATCAACAAGATAGTCATACTACCAACATTCCAGTGCAAAGAAATAAAGGGGGTGGGATGTCTTTCGTACAAATAGTTCCCCCACCTTCTGGAAGTTCTGTGCTTATAACTTCCTCTAATCTGTCACTCTTTGACTGTGCCTTTTCCCTTTGCTTACTCACTACTGTCATCTATTATCTTTTTGTCTAACTGGTCCATTCTCCTGCCTTTTTTACAAGAAATTCTTACAAAGATTTTCTCCAGCCGAAGATGAACATGCTGAGCCTAACTACTGTATTTCTTAGGCGCATAATGGCAGCATGACGCACCTGCACTCATAATTGACAGGAAACTGTGTGATCGATGCAGAAATGTAGTTTCAGTATGTGGAAGTTATGTTGGCTTTACTTACAAAAGGAAAATTTTAATAGTGGACATTTTTCACATAAGAGATGATTCACATAAAAAGGGGAAAGAGATGATTCACATAAAAAGGGGAAAGAGTTTGAATCCAATGAATAACTGCTGGATGGGAAACAAGGACTGAGAATATGTGATGGTGCATGGGAAAAACCTACATAAGTCGCTCAGAATGTTTTGAGCAAAAGCCCAAAATAGTCAACAACCCCATTTTCTATTTAGGGCATATTCATGTCTATTTTTTATGTATTCTACCAGTATCCACTACATGAAAGACAATTTTGAATGATTTCTTTGTTTATTTGATTGTTTTCTAAATCAAGTCAATAGAAACAGAGGCAAAGTTGTATCTTCTATGCCCAATTTCTGAAAATGATCTATTTTGAATGCCAAACTTCAAATAATTATAAAATAAAAACTAGGCAAGATAACTCAATTCGGTTTTCTGTGCATTAAAAAGGAATCTTTGCTTCATCATGAAAAATTTCAATTTCAATTTCAGCCAAACTTCTATTATGTCTGTTTTCCCCATGCACTGTCACATATGTTTACCACTCGGCGACACCTTCTAGTTAGGTCACTGGATACTTTGTGCCAGTCCACTTAAACCAAGCATATTAACATGGGTGCAACTTTTCCTGGCATACAAGGATATCCTGTTTTTGAATTTTACCAGAAAAGGAATTTTCCTTTTAAAAAAAATGTCAAACATCTTTGTGTGTCTACTGTATTTTTCAAACACTTTAAAATAAGCATTGGTATAAATTGTGGAAAAAGCAAACTAAAATACCTTCACACCTCATGTGGTTTTGTTTATAACTGATACGGTTTTATACGCATGCAATGGTTTCAATATCTTTGTTGTACACTCTGTTGTTGGGTTCTCTTTTTTGTACTATGGATGATTATGCGTTTTAGCCATGTACTATGTAATGTGTGTGCGTGCGTGCGCCTGTGTGTGGTGTGTATCTTTCCACTTTTTCTATTAATGTATTTTCAATTAATGGTGTATTTAAAGACATTTTATTAGTTTTAGTTCGCTTTTATTTTTTATCTATTTGTCTGTGTAAACAGGAAGTATGAAAAATGGCTACTCTATGTCAATACTTTTACCGTTGTAAAATAAAGGTTCATTGTCTTCATAAATCATTTTTTTTTCAGCTGCAGGGGGACATTATCCCTAGACCCCGGCCTTTCAGGGTTTTTTCAATTTGTGTAGTTGCACCTATGTATTAATCTATCAAATAAGGGGGCGTGACTGCAAAAATGTGAAAGATATGACAAAGATACAATTTGACAGATCTCAAGTCAAAGTTCAGCATGCTTTAAGATGTTTCCCACATTATTCCTTGTGTGATGCCGATCTCTAAATATTGTATGGCTATGTACGGTTATAAAGGTATCCAATCAATGGTCATGGGACTATGACCACAGCTCAAAAAACAAGGTCATCAATACGTTGCACCACACATGACTTGAGCCAATCTTATTACGAACCTGCCAAATTTAGGGTCTAACTGCGAAAATGTGAAACTGAAAGATACAGCTAAAAATGCAATATATGTTATGTTAAAGGTCAAGGATGTAGTCAGTACCCAACATTCCACTAATATTAAAGCCAGTGTGTCTACATATTAAGTTTGGAGACTGGAGCTCCAAAGATGTGAAAGGTATGGCTGACACACAAAATATTTTCAAGGTAAAGCCAAAGGTCAAGCTTCAAGGCAAAGGTCAACAAGGATATGAAGATCGTATGGGGATGTCAACTCTACCAAATTTGATGAAAATTTATCCAGTGTTTAAAAAAAATAATATACATAGACAGACCTAAACACATTCTTTGTTCCATTCTCACGGACTGAAGACAATAAAATTGCAAATCAGATTGCTCACTTTTGCTCTTGCAAATGTAGAAGAACATATGCTTCAAGAGTATGTGGAATATTTTTTTGGAAATCTTGGAGAAAATGAACACAGACCACAAAATCAAGGAACCCTCATAGGCAACACAAGCAACAAACATTTTTAATTTGCTTTATTGAAGATTATTATTATGGTGATACATCAAAATAAAATAAAAATTACATTCAATATTCAATTCAGCAAAATGTATGCATCGATTCATCACATACAACATTTAATTCAACAAACAATAATATATACCAAAAAAAGTTGCTGTAAAAGGGGGGGGGGGGGGGGGGGGGGGGGAAACAAAAATGCAATGCATAGTTTTCTTCATGGAAAAATATTGAAAAGGGATGGAAAACTGAAAACAACCAGTCATTAATTGTTGATATTATAAATGGTGACAAGGTGAATTTTTAAAAGTGAACATGATAGTACAACAGCACATTGACATTTTTTTATATATAAAAAAAAGAAAAATCAGTTACTACACAAAATGGCACACTCCAATGCTGCTACAAAAACTCACTTTACTATGGCCAACACTTAATGACTGTGTTTAGAATAAGTAACATGGTGAACGTCTTCTCAGAGCCATTCAATTATTATGTGACATAATTCTTCAAAGCACTTTAACATCCTAGTTGAACCTTATTTCATACAACTCAATGCCCATCATTCTCACATGACATTTTCAAATTACAATATATATACAATTACCATACGTTTCTGACAAGGCGCACACCCAAATTATACACAAAATTCATATTTTGCTTTAACCCCTTTCCTTCCAGGTCCCTGTCTACTATAGGGTGTGTGGTGTCATAACTTTTGATGTCATAGCCCTGGAATGATGGTTTTTGGTTTAGACAAGTCAGAAAAGATATATATCTCTTGACAATTGTCTAAGATTGAGTCTAACAGGTATCTTTAAAATTTTACAATAAGCAAGAAATCAACCATTTCTCTGTTTTCCGCTGGTAGCAAAGGGGTTAATAGTTCCTTTCTAAATCACTAGTCATATTATAAGGTGCAGAGGTGTTTCAGTCTATGAAAATAGTATCGCCTTATAGTTTGGAAAATATGTTACGCTGTTAAGCACTTTGCCTCACACACTACGGTGAACCCACCCCCCAATTTCCCTGATTTTTCTCAATCAGTTTTAAAGCTCCTGTAAAAGACCATGCTTGCTGAATAAAGAAATGTTCAGAGCAAATTATCATCCATACGTTTCTCAACCTGAATTTTACTGAACATCAAGTTTCTGACAGGGCTCCCAGGGACCCCCAATTTGGGAGTCCATGAAGTACTACAATGGAATCTCTTATGAAAATCTGTTTAACATCCTCCGGTCTGGAACAGACACATATGGGACATTAGTAAATATAAAGATGGTGGGAACGATCTGGAGACAATGCCCAGAGGCAGTGCAACACCAGTAAAATCCCGAATTTTTAACAAAACAAATGTTGATAAAGGCGCATTCGCCGAAATATCCAGTAGTTTTGTCTTGTCTCTTGTGAATAAAATAACGTCACTTTACACTTGTCGTGTAGTTGTTTGTTTGTTGTATAATACAGATGTTGGCTTGAAATCGAGAGTGAGGAACCTCTTATTTATAAGACCCCTCCCCCTTATAAGACTCCCTCCCACGTAACACCTACTTCCCTGAGACATTGCCCTTCTTCGTAAGTATTCAAATTACATCCCTTATACAACTCCCATTCTACCTTATTTTTGATGATTTTTCAAGGTCTTAAAAGGGAGGTTCCACCTCTGTTAGAATATGTAGGGGGTCATTGGGATGCACTATAAAACACAGGCAAAAATGACAAACCATGGTCTTGGCATTCCAAGTTATGACCTCCAATCAAGGACCTTTCACCATCCATTATTGTCACTACTTCTAGACCCAATTCATTGCACTCATTCTGAATGTCATTGACCAATTGTGACAGTGCATGGGGAAAATAGACAATGGAATTTTGCCATAAATTGAGATTTAATTTTTCATGGTGGCGCAAAGATTCTTGTTAATACACAGAAAACCGAATTGAGTTATCTTGTCTAGTTTTTATTTTATGTATTTGAACGAAACATCATTTGCAGAAATGGGCATAGAAGATACAATTTTGCCTCTTTGTTTCTATTGACTTGATTTAGAAAACAATGAAATAAACAAAGAAATCATTCAAAATTGACTTTCATGTTGCGGATACTGGCATAAAAATAGACATGAATAGAATATTGATATTTTGGATGTTGTTGACTATTTTTGGCTTTTGCTCAAAAGCATTCTGAGCGACTTATGTAGGGTTTTCTCATGCACCATCACAATTCTTTGCCTACCCTCTGTGTGTGTATGTGTGTACGCACATGTATAGACATTCTGAAAACTTCTGTTAAGCTGCTCATCACATGCACTTCGAATGTTATGAATTTCAAAGGCAATGGGGACTCTATCCCTCCTCTTTGACCCTCTATACCCTAAATGAAAGGGTCCCTGGGACCTCTTGTTTTGCAGGACGATTGGGAGCCCTGTTCTGAGCTAAAGAATAGGTACAAATATACAAGGACTATGTACAAATGGCCAACAGTTGGGGTTTTACTTACCCCATATTTGTGTAGTCATGTTATTTGGCATCAATACAGTCAATAGATATGATTTAGCAATCCATCAGAAATACAATTTCTGCAATCGCGTTGAGCTTAACATTTTAAAGTACCAAATAAATCATGCAAATCTCTGACAAGATTTCACATGTGAATTTGATATTGATAAACAATCGTTTGTAAAACAAACTGAGGAAGGATTGTAAACAAAAACGAACACACACAAAATATAATAATATAAAAAAAAGCAGACAAAAGGATGCTAAAATGTCACTAGCACCTGCAATGATCAGAAAGAAGGTAATCATTCTTGTTTCTAAAGTTCTTTGTAGTTATTTGTTCCATTATCTATTGTCTGCAAAGTGCAAGTTCCACTTTGAAGATCACCTCTGATGTCTTCCTTCAGGCACTTGAGCAGTCAAAGGAGGCTGTAGGCCAAATAAGTGCCTCATCCAACGCAGTTCAGGCAGAAAGCTCTCTCCACTGATGTGTGATAGCTGTAACACACGTGTACAAAAAAAAAAGAATAAAATTTTCTTTTCCAAAAGACTGTACCCTCTAGTCTAGGGTCCTAGCGTTCCAAATGGGGACACCTATATAATGTATATTTAACTTAATTCTAAAAGAGCATAAAACTATATAATTTGGCGCTTAACTCCTTCCCTTCCGTTGGTTTGAAAAAGTCAGTGACAGTGGAAGACGAAGCCAGGGATTTTCAGTTTCGATAATATGAAGCCGAGAGGTAATGTGGCATTCAAGGTCTTTATGCCCTCCATAGCCCCCCGTGGGGATACTGGGGGGTCTTTTGTATAAATAGTTCCACCTTCTGGAAGTTCTGTGCTTGTAACTTCCTCCTGTCACTCCCTTTGACTCTGCCTTTTCCCTTTGCTTACTGTCATCTACTATCTTTCTGCCTTACCGGTCCATTTCTGCCTTTTTTCAAGAAACACTTTCAAAAAGATTTCCTCAGCCGAAGTCAGACTTGCTGGGCCTATTTCTTAGATAGGCGCATAACGGCAGCATGATACATCTGCGCTCATAATTGACAGGAAACTGAGCGATTGAAGAAGAATACCTCCATTTGAAGTCTAGTGAGCACATCGTATATCGAGCGTGACACACTTTCTTGATCTCTAAATGCATGTAACTTTTCAAAGTATTCTTGGCAAAAATATTGATCTAGTCTCTTTCTTGTCTTCAGCTAGTAAACAACTAGATTGACTAGATTGTCATGCACATCGACTTCTTGACGGAAGTGGGCGGCCGAAATGCTTATATAGACATTAGACTGCAAAGTTGGTTATACACACAGAAGCTGTGCCGCTCTGTATACAAGACGATTTAAGTTTTGAAAGCAGAATTGTATGGACTCAAGCAGAAGGGCAGAAGAAATTTAGTCTGAGTGGAAGAAATTCCGCTCAAAGCGGAAAGGTTGGTAGGTCTGTATTTTTGGTATAAATGCATTGAACAAAATATTTGCAAGAAACTAAACCCTAAGTAAATTATGCACTAACTGTCTGTGTCAAAATCTTTTCTAAGTAATGTTGCCAACACACACACAAAAACAATACTGAGATAAGCATGCGAGGGACCTTTGCACCTGCTCAGGTTCGGCCTTGGTTTTTTGTTTCTTTGCTCTCTCTCTCAGTTTTTTATTGTTCAATCAAAGAGTTGTATTGATGTGTACTTACTCCATTGTGGAATACAGGGGTCAGAACTGGTGACCACAGGCTTGACACTGACGAAACACCCTCCACACAACAGTCTTTAGCAAGACAGCTAACACCCTAAGTCGACATGTATGACACTAACTGGTGACATTAAGAAAAACAAAATCTAATTCTAAAAAAAGCTGTTATAAAGCCACACACACAAAAAACAATACTGAGATAAGCATGCATGAGGGACCTGTCTGACACCTCCCTGATGACATTAAGAACAAAAAAGTTTTCTGTTATAAAGTTGCTCTCTCTCAAAACTATTTTTATACAGTTGTCAATCAAAGAGTTGTATTGATGTGTACTTACTCCATTGTGGAACACAGGGGACAGAACTGGTGACCACAGGCTTGACACTGACGACCACACCCTCCACATAACAGTCTTTCGCAGAACTGACAGCCAACAGTGCCTGGCATGTGTCGACATGTCTGACACCTCCCTGATGACATTAAGAATAAACAAAAAGTAATTTTAAAAAAAGCTGTTATAAAGCCAACCACACACAAAAAACATAATTAAATAAGCCCGCATCATGCGTCAACATGTCTGACACCTCCCTGATGACATTAAGAACAAAAAAGTATTAAAAAATCTGTTATAAAGTCAATCACACACAAAACTTATCATTAAACAAGCCTGCATCATGTGTCGACATGTCTGACACCTCCCTGGTGACATTAAGAAGGAAAAAAAAGGAAGAACAAAAAACCCTGTTACAAAGCCAATCACACAAAATTGAACAAGCCTGCATCATGTACACTCCGACAAAAAAACACCACAGAACTGAAAAGATACAGGTCTACAAAATACAACACACTCATGTACTTTTTTTGCCATGCTTTTTCTGTTAATCAAGCTGTACTGGAAGAACAAAACTTGTACAAATGAATTAGTTAATTACACTGGTCAGCTTTTCATAACTTAGGATTTCTTTAGACAGAACCAACAGAAGAGTCTATGCCAGCCTATTTTTTTAATTTTAACCGAAACAAAAAACACAATTTCATGTGTTTCCCACCAGACCACTTTGTATCTTATTAAGTTATTTACCATTCATTAAGTCACTATAACCATCATTTATTACTTACCGTTACTGGATGAAGGTTGCCTGCCAGCCTGGGGAGCTGCTGAAGTCCTTGCCGACGACAGAAACCCCCAGCGCTCCAGACCCACTCCTCCGTGATTCTTCCTCGCATCTTCCTCAGGGAACGAAGGCGAAGGCACATCGGCGTCACAGTCCATCGAGCTGTGCTGTTGTGCTGAAGCCGCAAAGTGACCATTAGCACCTAAGCACAACTGGTCTCCCAAAGAAGGTGGCGATGAAACGGGCGAGTGGTAACGAAAGGATGCACCGTCAGACTGCATCCAGGTGCTAAACTGTCCACAACTGAACCCCTGCATGTCGGTCACTGTTTTGTTCAACATTGTATTGGTCATCGTATCTCCACACTGCATGCTGGTTTGTTCTCTGTCATCCATCCCGGAGGCAGGACAGAGGAGGTGACCGGCTCCATCCAGCATCATCTGGTGAGGGTCTGGCCTGTAGCTGGTCTCCTGGACGGCACCAAGGCCTGAAGGATCCATTCTGGACACTGCATGGTTGGCATTTAGGTCACTGTCCACGCTCCTCTTTGCTCCGCTGAACAGCTTCTCTTGGGTTCTGTCTGTTCAATAAAAAGAAAAAACATTTTCGTAAGAATCAAAGATTTATAATCATAATTTAGGAAAGTAAACAACTGCTCAAAGCATTACCGTATATATGCGATCTTGGCATTTAACGGTCGCCATTTTTTTCGGGAATTTCCCATGGTAACAATGGTGACGCTGAATTTATAGCCCTGGTTTACGTTCGTTTTCCTTGCTGATTATTTTATTGTTTCAAACTTTCTGTGGCATGAAAATAACCCTAAGCTGGTTCCAACCCTATCCCTTACCCGACAAAGTACAAAAGTTGGGCGAAAAAGGTTAAACAAAAAATTCAATACTGTCGTTTGTGCTAACCGTATCTTCAACCTGATGGAGTTGGCCGATTGACAGGAAGAAGCGTGTGTCAAATGAAAAGTCTTTGTCAAAAATCACTCCAAGATAACATTGACTTTATGTTCATTTTATGCAAAAATCGACACTAGTGACTAGACTAATAGCCTAATGAGGGCAAATGGCTTAGAGTTAGACTATGGCCTTATCATATATGGCTTATAAATACAGTGGAAATCTTAAGTCAAAATTGAAGGAACTTAAATTTTACTTTAACTTAGTTTAAGACACTTAGCCAATATTTTGAGATAAAAAGACTTTTTAGCATTTAGCATTTAAGGATTATTAAATTGGGACCACAAAATCATTGCAAGTTAGTCAGTTACCCAGTGTTTTTGAGTTATCCGTTTTTGAGATTGCAGGAATCCACTGTATGATAATGATTATGATTGTATGTTCATTCTTATTCTTCTTCTTCGCCTTAGGCAGCCAACTTCATCACGCTGAAGATTCTGCTGCACTTTACGGGGTAGTACGAAAAACAAACAAAAAACAAGGGCATCGCCGAGCGGCAGCAACGCATTGTGACAATGCAAACCCGGCCAGAGTTATGTCCTGTCCTCCCCCCACCCCCCAATAAACACACCACTTTCCACCCTTACACTTACAGAACGCATAAAATACATAGCCCAAAATTTGAAGCGATTCTGTTCAGTAGTTCATGAGATACAGCTGAACTTTTATACAAACTTCCTTGCACCGAGTGATGTCCTCTCCCACCCCCCACCCCCCAATAAATACAGCACTTTCCACCCTTACAGAACACATATACAACTTTTATACAAACTTCCTTGCACCATGGTACACCACCACACAAAATTTGAAGCGATTCTGTTCACTAGTTCACGAAATAAAGCTGGGGGGAAATTACATAGCACAAATAAGGAAATTTTGGTTTTCAAGGTCAAACTTAAAGGTCAAGGTCAGCACGGTGTTGATTAACGAAAGTAAGCTTCCTTTTCAAGCTGTCTACCCCTCTGCTAATTTTAATCAAAATCCAAACAGTAGTTTTTAAAATAATCGATACACAACACACACACACAAACTGATCGCAATACCTCGGCCTCTGGCCGGGTAATAAGTTCAGCAAGGATAGGGTTGATACTGTACTAAGATAGTGAATTGATGAGATATGGGGAAAAGATAGTCAGGAATAATTTAAGTATTTTTGATACTCCGTTTGCTATATATATATATATATATATATATATATGTAGAAGGATAATAATTTATGAGATAGATTTATAACTGATATAGTTATAAAAATATTGGGGGGGACGTGAGAGTCAGACACAACCGTTAAATGCCCCGGTCTAGCCGGAGACACCCGGGCCCCGCATGATGCATGCAGCAGAGTGTGTCATGCATGACCGTTAAGTCCCCCCGGATCAGCCAGGGAAACTCTGGCCCCACATGATGCATGCAAAGGAGTAGGGGGCATGTGTGACAGTAACTTGAGTAAGGCCACACATGTTGCCTGCAGAGGACCACAGACCTTTCGCAGTATCTAGGCAGGACCAATCCGGCTACCGTAGCGGCCCCGGGGTCGCACCCTGACCGGCACAGCTCCAGCCCTTCATTTACTACTACTTTGATCTATGGCCCCTAATTTAGTTTTGATGTGAGGTTGGGGCAAGGGGGGAGATGACTGAGGTGACATTGTTATGAGTCACTGTGATGTGTGCGTCTGTCACTGTGTGTGTGTGTCACTGACTGTGTATGTGTGTGTGTGTTATTTTGTGCGTGTGTTCTTCTTCTTCTTGTATCATCCTCCATCAAGTGATCAACAATTTGATTATGACGCTTACAACATTGTTCTTCTTCTTCCCGTTGACTGGCCTCCTTCATCAAGTTGAAGATTCTGCCGATGTTTGTGTGTATGTCACACGTTGTTCTGCGTTGTCAGTGACACACAGTGTGCTTGTACTGTGTGGCAGTGACAGTGAGTGTGTGTCACACAGAACAGCGTGTTTTCAGCGTGGTGCCCTGACCACTGTCACAGAAAAAAGAAGAAACTTACCATAAACTTCTTTCATCAGTTCTGCTTGCATAGTGCCACTCGCTATTTCCTTCACGCCCACATGAGTTTTCCATTGGACGGGAACATAGTCTGCAAATGGATTTCGACGCTTCGGCATTCTTGTTGTTTGTTAGGTAGGTAGTCTACACAACTCGCTGTGCTTTTTTTGGCACGAAAAACGCTGCAGCCATCCACCTTTCGCGGGAATGCATGAAAGGGTTATTAAAATGTTTGGATCGGAAACGGTTCACGATACTGACCTCACCATGGAATAATTATTCATCTCAGCCACAATTCTTGTCTCAGCTGCCTAAACTAATTATGGGATACTGCCCCAAAAAAGATATCTTTTGATTAGGCTTTCTATTAGAAACGAACAACAAAATTGTGTCCAAAATTGATAAATGTATTTAGAAGCATTGATTGTCTTTTATTTGAAGTAGGCCTAGTCAGGATTGTCCACTTAACTGTTTTAAGGTGCACGTTTATCCACTCGCACATACACACATACATACGCATGCACACACACACACACACACACACACACACACACACACACACACACACACACACACACACACACGCGCGCGCGCGCGCGCGCGCGCACACACACACGCACACCAGCTTCAGTCACACAGTATGAATGTGTCAGTACACCAAACACTAGGTCACACAGAAACCCAGACATTTTTATTTGTATCAAACAACAACATTTAAGGCTCTTGGAAATGAGTCAGTCACACAGACAAAATGATGAAAGAGAGCCGTGGGGAGAAAAAAAAGACTTCCTACAAATAAATAAATAAAAAAGGAACACAAAAAAAAGTTATACAAAAAAAAGGAAGGAAGAAAGGAAACAAAATGAAGGCGGAAGTGGTGGTGGGTTGCATGATGAGTGAGCAAGATAGCGGAAAGCAGATGAATGATTGGGTGTGCATGGTTTGAGCGTTACATATTTGTTTAAATATAAAATTATGTTTCATGTCTTTAATTAATATTTTTATTTTTATATATCTCATATTTTATGGGAAGACGGGGTAGGAAGCGCATGGGCGGGTAAGAAGCCCACCCCAATTATCTCATGAAATGAAGCAAATTTCAGTCTCATTTTGCCCATGAGACGAGCGTTAATGTCTAGCATTCGTCTCATGGGCAAATTTGACTGAAATTTTCTTTATTTCATGAGATAATTGGGGTGGGCTTCTTACCCGCCCATGCGCTTTTTACCCCGTCTTCCCCTATTTTACACGGTGGAAGGCAGGTTTGCGTTGTATAATACCAATGGACAATAAAGAAACGTATGACTTGTTAATTCGATGGGGACTGCTAAAGAGCTTGATGGTTTCAGTTGATTAGTCCCTATTCTACGACTACTACTAGGCCTACTACTACTACTACTACTACTACTACTGGAGTAGCCTAGCTACTAATAGTATCATTCAATCCCTTTTTTTTTTTAAATCAATCCAAACACTGGGGCCTCTCAAAAATTCGTTTCTCGTTTTTTGGACCTCTGAAGTAAAGGGAAAGAAAAAAAACAAAATAAACTTCATTAAACATATGTCTGAAAAATATTTGAATTTCTTTTGATATTATATCTCTTTTAACTTAGTTTGTTGAAACCTGTAGTTAAAAACAACAACAACAACAACAAAACTACTTTCTGTCAGTTTTGAGGGGGTGTTGTTGAACTTCAATAAAGCTGATTAGTATGCGTGCATGTGTGTGTGTACATGTGTGTGTGTGTGTGTGTGTGTGTGTGTGAGAGAGAGAGAGAGAGAGAGAGAGAGAGAGAGAGAGAGAGAGAGAGAGAGAGAGAGAGAGAGAGAGAGAGAGAGAGAGAGAGAGAGAGAGAGAGAGAGAGAGAGAGAGAGAGAGAGTATGTGTATGTGCGCTCTCTGTCTCTCTCTCTCTCTCTCTCTCTCTCTCTCTCTCTCTCTCTCTCTCTCTCTCTCTCTCTCTCTCTCACACACACACACACACACACACACACACACACACACACACACACACATCAAGAGTTTGAGGAATGGAAATACAATTAATGAGAATGATTGCCTGTGCGTTTCTCTGTTTGTTTGTGTGCAAACAACATTTTATTTCAACTTGCAGAGCCTAAACTACTTAACCAATCATAATGAAAATTGCCAGATATGTCCTCAATATCCTGATAACAATTCATGCCTGTCAGTTCACTGAAAGATGCCAAATGAACAAGCTTTATATAGCGGCTATCTTGTACTTTAATGCACACAACCGAAAAATGTTCGTATTGAAAATGTTCATTGAGAAACAACATAATCTACCGTTTGAGAGAAAATGAGCTTTACGTCCTCCATCCGGCACTGGCACAGGCGGGACATTTTTAAAAGATAAAGATAGAAAAAAAGAATATAGATTGAATACCATTTGAGGGAAAGTGATAGTGTTAGGATCAGCCTATGATTACTTTCATAAACTGCAAGAAGCAGACTTTGAAATTGAGGGTCATAAACATATGACGGTGGGGTCTGTGTGCGTGTGACTGAATTAACCCTTTCACTGCCAATGTCGCATTTTTGCACCACAATGATTTTAACACCCATGTCATTAAAACCCTTGAAATCAGGGTCTGTTATTCAATGATATTGTGTTCCTAAATTTGGGCAGTAAGGATTGACCCTATTCTAAATGTGTCACAGAGAACTACAACAATATTGCAGATGAAATCTTTTCTGTAGCCAAGCAAGCTTAATTGAAATTTTTGGCTCAAAGATGGCTGGCGACGAAAGGGTTAAGTACAATTAAGTTTACCAAATAAGCTGTGTTTGTTACAATACAGAACTCCAAATTTCCATGGTAAAGTGGACTGATGTTATCTGATGCCAAGCTTATTAGGGTGAACCGGGGTAAAAAGCCCATGGGCGGGTAAGAAGCCCATGCCAATCATCTCATGAAATAAAGCAAATTTCAGTCACATTTAGCCCATGAGACGAGTGTTAATGTTTAGCATTCGTCTCATGGGCAAATTTGACTGAATTTTTCTTGTTAACACTCGTCTCATGGGCAAATTTGACTGAAATTTGCTTTATTTCATGAGTTAATTGGCATGGGCTTCTTACCCGCCCATGGGCTTTTTACCCCGTCTTACCTTATAAAGCTCATGTATATGATTCACATTACTAATCAAATACATACATCTGTATCGTTAAAAATTCGGGACTTTCCAGGAGTTGCACTGCCTCCAGGATCGTTCCCACCACTGATCTTTATATCTACTAATGTCCCATATGTGTCAGACCGGAGGACATTAAACAGATTTTCAGTTACCGTCCATAAGGGTCTCCGACCAATTGGACGCTAATCTCATCATCTCCGATTCACAACACATGCGAGATTTCTGCTTCCATCTACTGAAGGTTAGCTTGCACTTGCTGCGGTTTGGTGAGTGCCATGCATAGAGCTGTATAGTAAACTTCTATGGTGCCATGTGATGACCCATTTTGTTGTCACTAACCGAGAAAACTGGGAGTACATTTATATGGCTTGCCTTTTTTTGTGGTTCAGATTTTCCTTCGTTTGTGTGTGTGTCTGAGAGAGAGAGAGAGAGAGAGAGAGAGAGAGAGAGAGAGAGAGAGAGAGAGAGAGAGAGAGAGAGAGAGAGAGAGAGAGTTATAAAAAGTATTGTACGATTGTAATAAGTATGATCCTGTCTCATGGAGTTATAATTCAAGGTTGCTGGGTTGTGTGATCCTTCAGTTTGGGCTTTCTTTAAAAAAACACCGTATTTAAATGACCCTTGGGGCTTCAAGTTTTCTTACAATAATATCTGTATTGTTAAAAATTCGGGACTTTCCTGGCGTTGCACTGCCTCCAGGATCGTTCCCACCATCTTTATATCTACTAATGTCCCATTTGTGTCTAGATCTGTTTCAGACCGGAGGACGTTAAACAGATTTTTCTTCTTCAAGTGTTCTTAGAGCTTTTCAGTCAAGTTTTGTATGAAACTATTAATTTGAAATCTGTATCTCTCGTTCAGTTATTCAGCACAAAGCTTTACAAAAGTCGCGCAGAAGATTATGTTTTTTGTTTTAGTCTGTTTTTCGGTTTCTTCTACTTTTTCTTTTGCTTCAATCACCAATCCAGTTCTGAGGGCGAAGACTGCTGGGTTTTTTTTAGCGCCTCTGTGGAACACCACAGTCTGTTTAAAACATGACTACGATTAGGAATCGATATAGACTAAATCAAAATGTTGTGAAGGGTCAGGGCATAACTAAAGACTTTTTTACCATTTAAATTATTTTGACTTGTTTTCTTTATGGAGGGCCAGGTATCCACAAAGAACTTTCCTTTCAATGTTGAAATTAACCCAAATTGTCATTCAGATGATTAAGAAACCTTTGTTTGTTTCTTTAGTTGTTTAAAAAACACACAAAAACTTTCAGGTTGGCTAGCAGTGTGCTCAAAACAGTATTTACAGTTTTTACTGAATTTCTTTCTGAAAACAGTAGAATATCATATGAGAAAAACATTCCCGCTTAATTTTGTAGCTGTGATAAGAGTGATGAGTTGGAAAGAAAGATTTCTCAGCTATTTCCTTTTCTTTTCTGTTTTAAATTACCCTTGCCCCTGTGGGTATACCGGGGGTCTTCCATACAGATAGTTCCCCCACCTTCTGGAAGCTCTGTGCTTGTAACTTCCTCTAATCTGTCTCTCTCTTTGACTGCCTTTTTCCTTGCTTTGTGTCATCTATATCTTTCTGACTTTTGGCCCATTCTCCTGCCTTTTTTCCAAACAAATCTTTCATATAGTTTTCTCCTTTGAGCTCCTCCGAAATTGGAATGTGTCGGCTGAATGCAGCGAAGACACCAGTGAAAGCTGGAAAACGCCATTGTGGCCTTATGGCCCGGGAACGCAGAAAAAGAAATGACCCTTGAACAAGAACACCATGCACACACATACACACACAAGTGAATGAGAAAGCTTTAAACTTTATTTCTCAACATGTCTTTGCTTAAATGACACATAAATGCATCATTTTCAGTACAAAGGATGCATTTTCAGAATTCCTGACAGCAGACATTGCTGAAACCGTGCTAAGGACAAAGACTGTCATTCGAGACTGCCAAAACCCAGTGTCATAGTACACTGTATATCACATGACTGACATGGCCAGTACGGATGTGCATCATTATTTGTGTATGTGTCTGATTTTATTCAAAATGAAAGAAAATAAGCATGAAGGTATTTTCATAACCTGCTGATCATGGTTTAGTCAAATCAGTTGAATATGATCCCCGATTGGGAATGTCACTTCTTCAAACCAATATCAACATTAGAAACACAACAATAACGAAATTCTCTTTCACACACACAGAGACGCATGCAAGCATGCGTGCATGCACGCACACACACTAAAAATGTGACAATTGCAGCAGTTTATCACAGGCAAATTATGAAAAGAGAGAAAACAGAATGTGTTTCTGTAAATAGGCACGGAGAGGAAATGTGGTTTGACAAAAAGATGATGCATCAGTTATTTCCATACCCCCCGTGGGGATACCGGGGGCCTTTCGTAAAAAAATTTCCCCCACCTTCTGGCAGTTCTGTGCTTGTAACTTCCTCTAATCTTCCACTCTCTTTGACTCTGCCTTTTCGCTTTGCTTGCTGTCATCTACTATTTTCTGCCTAACCGGTCCATTCTCCTGCCTTTTTTCACAACACACTTTCAAGAACATTTCCCCCAGCCGAAGTCAGACTTGCTGGGCCTAACTATTTCTTAGTAAGTTAGGCACATAACGGCAGCATGACGCATCTGTACTCATAATTGACAGGAAACAGTCTGAGAAGAAGAAGAAGTTATTTCTATCATACATTTTTCGGACTATAAGGCGCACCTGATTATAAGGCGTCCCCCAAATTTGACACAACATTCAGATTCTGTTATTATATTGTCTTACTATTTTAGTAGTCATATTATAAGGCGCAGGGGTCTCAATTTGGGAAAAAAGTATCGCCTTATAGTCCGAAAAATATGGTAAATTAAACAAGGAGGTGACACTGCATCTGTGCTGACTTATGTACATCATACTGCATCCGTTTAGCAATAAGAACAGAGTGCGTAGGATAAGATGGAAAACTGAATGAACAAAAATTAGATTAGGAAAACAACTGTGGCAAGACTATTGAGACAGTACAAAAAGATGCTGTGTGCTAAGCAGTTAGATGCGCACCAGATCTGTTTACCCCCTACACAAGTCTTGAGAAGTCTGGATAGCTGAAATGAGTAGTTTGGGTGCCAAATGTGTAGTTTTATTCATTAAATCATAAAGCAATGTTTACTGAAAATGAGTAATTAGAGCATTATTTTCAATTTTGAAGAGTAGTAGAGGTCAAAATTCAGCAATATACTTCTCGAAAAGAGTAGAGTAAACAGGTCTGTGCACACTGACAATTTTCACAATAGATGAGCAGAGAAGATACTCCTACAAAGACGTCATAAAATTATTTCCCTATTTAAAATCTTGTATCATTTGAATGAATGTACCCAAAATTAAAACAATGGTCACCGGCAACAAAATCTAACCAGCAAAGCTAACGTTTTCCCAGAATCAAGCGTGACTTCAACACTTTGGGCACGTAGCGGATTGTCAAAGACACACGCGTGTCTCTCTCCATCACATCTCCGACGTGGACATCCGGCACAAGGTCAAGGTTGGCCACTCTGTCAGTGATCGTGTCACACGTGACCTCCTTGATGCCGTGCAGGTGAATTTTGTACATGTCGTCCTGCAAGAGCAGCAGACTCCTGGGTTTTAGGAGCAGGGAGAGGAAATGGCGCTTGTCCATGGACATGCAGTCTCCATTTTGAATTTCAGATTCACACCCTCGTTTAGCACCACTAGAATATGCACTGTCTCCGATATTACCACCACCATGCGCACATTGACCCTCACTATCTTTCCCCTCTCTATTTTCTTCCTTTTGGTAGCCAGTCAACTGTTCTCCTCCTCCTCCTTGCGTGGACACAATCCTTTCTGTAGTGTTGGAAGACTGAGAGCCGTCAGTCTTTGGCGCTGCAGAAGCCTGGACAGAGTTGAGGTGGTAGTAGAAGTCGAGGAGAGCGTGCGAGCCCAAGGTGATGGTGGACACTGTAGGGTAGAAGGCCGGCCCGTCCTCGTGGGGCTGAAATATCACCAAAAGGGACTTATACCCTTTCTAAGAGAACAATACACAGCACTGCTATTGACAAGAACACAAGACTAAAATTGTATTATTTATGCAGATATATTGATAGGGGCATTTATGCTGTTCCTCCTCCTTTAAACAAACACGCATCTTCTAATAAGTAATATGCCTTTTTTTTCTTCTTCATTCAGCCTTTTCCTTTACTTACTATCATGTGCAAATTTTTCTAACTTACTATCCCATTCTCCTTCATTCTACTTCTACTACTACTGAGTACTATTGCTGCTGGTGCTCCTCCTCCTCCTACTACACTACAACAAGGAGACCAGAAAAATGAAGACCAGACAAAGTGAGCACATGGGCTGAGAACAGCAAGGAGACCAGGAAAATGAAGACCGGACACATACTGACATAGCCCATCGACTATGGCCATGGCCTGAGTACACCGGAAGAAAAAGATGACGAAACCCACAAACATACTGCTGCTCACCATGATGCCCTGTCCAGACAGGTACTCATTGACCAGCACATGGTTGGGCACCTTGCCTTCAAACGCACCCAGCTTTGCTATCTGCTCACTGTACACCTGCAGCCACTGAACAAAAAATCATCATACAAAAACTCATACTATAGACTTTGACTAACATTAAGCACATATTTATAGTAAAACAACAACAAAACAAACAACAAAAGAAAAAAATCTTTACAGAAAGAAAAAGGTGTAAAAAACCAATCTTAACCGAGCTGCATTTTTTATCATTTCTGACTTTTAAATGTGACCTCTACTTCCATGTTTTTCTTTGCTGAAGCATTTTATAATGCCCCGTACACTGCATCGCAAAAGGAAAAAGGTTTCTAAGCAACAATTTCTACTATTTGTAAGCCGCAAAGTTACGAACAGCTACAGCTGAAAATAAGTCAACCTGTCCACCAGTGTAAGTTTAAAAAAATTATTTTATGACTGTCCTTTTATTTTATTTTATAGGAGACATAAGCTCATAAATGAAGAAGCTTATGAAAGTCTGAATCTCTTTAGTGTACAAAGTATTCAGGGGTGGGGCAGAGGGGATAGTAGTGACTGTGGGAAGGGATTATAGGAAGTAAGGGTGAAGGTGGATGGCAGGAAGAAATGAACCATAAGAATTTTTTTTACCTGGGGTAAATCTTCAGCAACCATTCCTTTGGGTCCTGGGAGTCCTCCTGTGATCAGAATCAATGTTAAACGAATTGTGAAAGTCTTATCTACAATCCACTTAGGAAAAAAACAACAACCTGCTTACACATGTATGTGTGCTCATATACACTTACACACACACACACACACACACACACCAAGACTTATACTAGTTGTACAACATGAAAATTAAGGATTTGAAATTATAAAATATGGATGTCTTAATGATAATAATAATAATGTGTGTGTGTGTGTGTGGTGTATGTGTGTGGTGTATGTGTGTGTGTATGCATGTACATGTGCTTCCGAAGTGCATGTGTGTGTGGAATGTGCTATGTGTGTTTGTACATGTGCACGTCTGTGCATTTATGTGCGATTGTGTATGTGTGGGAGTGCATGTTTGCATGCAAGTATGCAAACAATACAAAAATACAGTGGAGAACTGATAACTCAAAAACGGATAACTGAAAAACACTGGATAACTCACAATAATTTTTGGGTCCCAGTATAATAATCTCTGTGTTGAAAAGTCTTTTTAACTCAAAATATTGGCTATCTCAAAATAAAATTTCAGTCCCTTCATCTTTTACTAGTAAAAGCGATTTTTACTGTATAAGGAAAAGTGAGAGAAAAAAAATCAAAGAACCCCAATTCTGGAGACGTCTGCGGGCCAAGACAGTCCATTTTGTCTTGGGTGCCTGATAAACTCGTGACAACAGCAGCTTTTCTTCCTCTGCACTGATGAAGTCTGGGATGTAGTACACTGTGCAAGGAGCCTGCAAACACAGGAAAAACTGTTCGTTCAAACTAAGAAAAAGAATAAAAACTCACTGTGAAAAAAAAAGAAACTTCCACTGTCCCAGGTAAATACTCTTCTTCTCTTCATGACCCATGGTCAATATATTGACCATTCTGGCTCAATACTAAATTTCATCAAGTGAACTGCTTTGTTTTTTTAACCAAACAAATTGATCCATCATGTATTGGTCTGCTCAAGCACACAATGGTCAACCTATGGCGATATTTTTCACGCCAGAGGGCAGTCAATGCACTAGGGGCTTATCACGCGATTTTCTTACTTGGGCGTAGTGAGAGAGAGAGTGATGGTAGGACCACTCACTGTCTCTCTCTCTTTCTTTATCCCCAACTAATAATATAGAGAGGATTAGCCCCACACGAGCGTCATGCCCTCTGGCGTGAGAAAAATCGCACTAAGTCTCTCATTGTATCCAAGTCTACATCAGTATAAGCACACAATTGTATCCAAGGTTACATGGCAATGTTCACACATTTCTGCCCACCAAGAACGATAATTTATAACAGAAAAGAACATAGCCCATTGATTGATCTGTGGTGGCGACTAACTTCTATTTACAGAAGTAAACATATGCACTTAGGGATGTGACCAAAGCAGAAGAAAGAAAAAAACAGAGGAAAAACAAAAAAATGCTTTAGTCCAGTTCAGTAGCCTGCATATATTATAATTATCTAAGTTCAGTTATTCCTTGTCCTAGTTGTTGAAGTTATTGACAGTCTTGGATGGTGAAGAAGATTTAACTTTAATCTACAAAAAAAAAGTGTGAACCATAGACCTTTATTTTGCAGCATCCAGCTAAGACCAATCCGGCTACAGTAGCGGTCCCTGGGGGCAAACCCCGACCGGCACAGCTCCAGCCCTTCATTTACCACTACTTTGACCTATGGCTCCTAGTCCTAACTCCCTAATTTACTCTTTGGTAGATGAGAGCTCTGTGGATACAGGCTCTCCTCCAGGGGCTGATGTGTCAGTCCATCTGAGGTGGTGTTGCATCCTGGCTTGGAAGGACTCTAAGGATGGTGCTGCAGTGATATTTTTTGCTTTTTCAGTCAACAGATTATCGTTCTTGGCTGGCAAAAGTGTGAATAATGCTGGCTACATTAGTAATCAGGATCAGGATCAATACATCCCAGAAGCCTCTTTTGGCAATATTTAGTCACCAAGGAACTAGGAGGGCGTATCTTCTTCTTCTTCCAGTAATGTCCACCTGCTGTGTATCTGCAATTATTGACATGTAGATGTACAGGGGTTCAAAGATGAAGATGCACAGCATGGGATGACATATGATTTGATATAGATAAGCATTTACTGTTTAGAAATATATTTAAAATTGTTATAATTGAGAGGAAAATGGTTGATATTTTGTAGATTTAGTAGTACTAGTAGTAGTAGAAGTAGTAGGGACAGGCTTCTTAAGCCGAGGCCTCGCGGCCTACATAACATCCCCTCTTTGGCAATGACATTACATAATTATTTTGGGTCTGAGCAAGTTTTTGATTTGGGGTGGAGGGGGGCGGGAGAGTTTAGTAAGATTTTAGTAAAATATAGGTAGAAGAGTCATGCATGACCGTTAAGTATTACGGCTCAGTCGGGAACACCCAGGCCCCAAATGGACGCATGCAAAGGAAAAGCATGTATTTTATTCATGTTTGGTTTCTACCTAATCAAAAATATAGGTTAAAGAGAAAGAGCAAGTAACTCTTACTAAGATGTGTGTGTGTGTGTGTGTGTGTGTGTGTGTGTGTGTGTGTGTGTGTGTGAGAGACTCAGTAATTTCAGTATAAATGTCTGAATCTGAATCTGGCTACACTGCTCTGTCCCACTGGACACTTATACAGCGTTGTGCGTTGTGACAGAAAGAAAAATAAACCAAACTAAAAATTAACACAAAAACAAAGGAACTAAAAATAGAAGTCTCCCCATCGTTTCATGTCTCAGGTCAGGCCAATCCGGCTACCGTAGCAGCCCCCGGGAACAAACCCCGACCGGCACAGCCCCAACCATCATTGTCACTTTTTGCTGGGGAGGGAGTGAAACAGTTAGAATAGCATAGCATAGCAATTTGGCACTATAGGCTTATTTTTTAAGCCTTTTGCCCTCTAGATATCGTTTCAAGTGATATCATAATAAATATACTTTTTTTTACCCGTGAACTAATACAGTAATAGGCTTTTGTGTATTGATTTGAAACCTAATAAAGTTCCTCTAAATGTGAGGAGTACATCACGCTTTTATATTTTTTGTCAATATTGTTTTTGAATACGTTCAGTGACGATGCATTAACAGTCTCATTTGAAAGGTTATTTCATGCAGTTGTAATTCTATTCGTGAAATTGTTTTGAGTGGAACGAGTATTGTTTATTTTCTTTGTAAGTTTGAAATTATGCCCTCGAGTTCTATCGTCTTCTGAAAGTGTTAATAAGGTTTTAGTGGTGCTAGCATCATAAAAGTTGTGTAGAATTTTATAAACCTTGATAAGGTCACGTCTTAAACGTCTATACTCTAAACTTGGCAATTTCAAATATTTCAGTCTCTCTTCGTAGTCCATATGACTCGCACCAACAATTTTCTTTGTAAATCTCCTTTGGACACTCTCAATATGTTCAATATGTTTTCTAAGATATGGGCACCAAACAGGGTTACCGTACTCTAAAATAGGGCGAACTAAGGCTTTAAACAAAGGCACCATAATCAGTTTTGATTTATTAGCTATTGTCCTAATCAGGAGACCTGCAATACGATTAGCTTTCGTCAATTCTTGACGACTCCATTTAATAGATTTATCATATGATTAGTGTGAGGTTCGAAAGACAGGGATGGATCTACAGTTACACCAAGGTCTTTTTCTGCATACGTATTTACCAGTACTCTTTTGACATCACCATCATTCATGTAGTAACTATGCATAGGATTAGAGTGTTGAGCTCCCGCTTAAAAGATACCAAGTAGGGAGCTTCTGCTGCAGATGCTGGGAGCGTGTTCCAAATTGGAACCGTCCTAATGACACGTCTGAATGTGTGTCTGCTTCAGTGATTGATTCACTGATTCAGTGACTGAAAAATTGTGTATTCAGTAAATTTAAGTAAATTTAAACAAATAAAGCACGACTGCCTAAGTAGTCGATCGGTAATGCCGATACAACATTAACAACAAAAAGAATCAATCTAGAAGGCAAAAGGCTGAAAGATGATATGATATGATTGAGTGAATCAGCAGTGTCAAACACTGAAACAGTCAAAATGATCTAGACTTAAATTTAAGACTACCTAAATCCTTGGTCGTGTAGTTGTTTGTTTGTTGTCTGATGATTCAGATTATTATGGGACAATAAACCATTCTTTACAAAAGAGAGATTTTTTTTTACTTCAATCTTTATGTACTTAACAGTTCAACTAAAAAAATAATAATTACGTTTTTCACCCTGAAACTGTCCAGTTCCATTTCTACAAAACACAATGACACACAAAATGAAAAGAAAAGTAAAAACTAGGGCCTACTTCCGGGAAGAGACATATCTGCGTCGTACGTCTATTCTAATTGATTGTTTAATAATAGCAGCCAATGAAAATTGTTGTTACTAACCAGCGGCGTCCTTAATTTCGCGCATGTGCTGTTGAGTTCACAGCACCTTGGCTGGGAATCTCAAGTTTGCTTTGCAGAAACTGAGAAAGCATTGCAGAATGCCCAAGTAAATCTTCACTTAGATCAATTTTATTACAAGTGTTTGATCGCAAGCAGACGAGTCATTTGACCTGAGAATCGTCACGGAAATCAAATCAAGGTTTGCCAAGAATTGTGTTCTAAATTACGTTTAAAACGGCACACATACTAGGATAGGAATCAGTGACAGACTGAGACTCAAGACTGCCAGTGTGAGTCAGTCACACTCACTTAGAATGTAAACACATTTTTAATCGATCTTTTGACGGTGTGGGAAGTAACTTGAACTCAGACAGGCAAGTCGATGCATAATAGTGGTGCAGGGTTTTTCAGACTGTGGATGCTATTGTTTGTGGCTACGCACAGTAAAGAAGACGACTGCATACACTGTAGCCTGTGTACACAGTCCTAATGAATTTTATAAGCATGATAATGATTTGTCTCCATGCTACTACACGCCTGGCTACTCACAGACTGTCAACATGCACGCTATCTGCTCATTCTGAAGCAACATTCTGCTTTGGTTAGGTTAGGTTAGGTTACTAGGGACTAAAAACATAGCCGTTAGGCTTTCAAGCGTCCCATCCTTAATAAGATTTTTAACGTACAAGGTTTTATCGTGCACTCAGGTTTTAGATAATCATTCATCATATTCATATGTCAAATTTTTGTAATATTCCCAGTTATCTAATAGATTTTTGAAAGTGTTAGTATTAGGTGCTTGCTTAATATTAGTTGGTAACTTGTTCCACAAAGGTGCAGTTCTGTTAGTAAAACAGTATTTTCTAATGTTAGTCTTACTATATTCAATAAATATTTTGTCGACACTGTTTCTAGTTTTGTCTACATTTGATCATTTAAAAAAATCTTGTATATTTAGGTCATCAATATTGTTAAATATTTTGAAGCATTGAATTAAATCACCCCTGACTCTTCTAGCCTTTAAAGAAGGTAATTTAAGGAGCTCTAGTCTTTCCCTGTAGGAATAATTATGGAATCCTCTTATCAATTTTGTAGCCCTTCTTTGCACTCTCTCTATCATCAGTGATTGTCTTTTCAAATATGGAGACCACACAACATTTCCGTATTCTAAACAAGGTCTAACTAATCCTTTAAACAAATGTAAAAAAATATCATTATCTATGTAACAAAAGGTTCGCTTAATAATTCCTAGCATTTTATTTGCCTTCTTTACAGCTTCGTGAATATGACAATCAAATTTAAGGGTTTTATCCATTATCACACCTAAATCCTTCTCTAGCAGCCAATAGAGAAAGGGATAGGGTTAGGATTAGGTTATGGTTATTTTCATGAAATGGAAAGAATGATACATTGACACTGGAAGGCGAGAACATGAGGTGGATAGCTAAAAATTATCTAAAACAGCCGATAGTCAGTCCAATTCAAGGGAAGTAAATCAACTAATGTTGTAAACCATAAAGGCATAATCCAGAAATTGATGCCCAGATATATATCAGTTTGACATAATAAAAACAGTCACACTGCCAAAACGTGTGCAAAAACCAAAAGAGGATTAATTTAATACTTGGTTTAACACACCCCCACCCCCCGGTGTAGGCCTATTTAGCCTACAAACACGCGAATCATGTTCATGTTGACGGTCTGCGAGTAGCCGTGCGTGCTACAGTACTAGCACTATCTACCATACTACTTCTACTGTTACTGAGTACTACTGCTGCTGGTGCTCCTAAGTACTACTAGTACTGCTACTACACTACTACAGGGGTGGATCAGTTAGTCACGGTCCCTGACTGGCTGGGTCACATAATTTAGGGGATTTTCTTTTTCCCTAAGGCGCTTCTTCCAGATTCTTATTCTTCCTGTTATGGATGTTTATATCCTGCCCCAAGCTCGCCGGTCTTCATTCAGACCATTTATAGCGCACAGGATGCGTGCTATGTGAATTCTTGTAATCCATCCCACTGGCACACATGGCCTACTCGTACAGAATAGTGGGATGGGCTTTAACATGTGCGCAAGATCTTGTGAATGCGTTTGCACACGGGACATCGGTTTTTGAAAAGTCTCATCCGAAGGACTTTCTCCCCAACTATCGTCAGGTACCCATTTACACCTGGGTGGAGTGAGGAAAATAGGAGTAAAGTGCCTTTCCCAAGGACACACCACTGTGAACCAAGCTGAGTTCGAACCCGCATCCTCGCAAACCTGACGGATTATGAGCTAGCGACTCAGACTTACCAACTGAGCTGCAGCGTCTCCGTAGACCCCCTGTTTTAAGTGACAAAATAGTCAAATGTGACTATAGTCACTCAAATGGAAGGACGGGAGTCAAGGAAATATATTCGTTAGCCAGATTGGTCTTGTCTGAATACTGTGAAATAAAGGTCTATGGCTCCCTCTCTTATTTTTCTTTCTCTTTTTTTCATCCGCACACTTATTTAATTACTGTTATCTCTGCTTTCTACTGCTAAAATTATTTCTTCGTACTACCCCCTAACTAAAGTGCAGCAGAATCTTCAGCCTGTTGAAGTTGGCTGCCTAGCGAAAGAAGCGCCTCATCAGACCAACAAATCAGGAAAACCAGGAGAGCAAAAATCTAGTGGAACACCTAGCTAGAAGTAGAAATAATGAGCGCTGTTTCAATATCCAGCATGCAAAGACCTCTGTATTAAGAAACAGCTTCTTTCCCAGAACCATCCGGGAGTGGAACAGCCTGACCGCCAAGGTTGTTTCTGCAGAGTCCGTGGATGACTTTAGGACCCTCCTCCAGCAGGCCCCTGAAAGGAAGTAAACAATACCCTTCCAGTCCCTCTCCTCCCCTCCCTGTCCCCACACCCCCGTCTCCTTCCTCCTTGGCCCCACCCCACCCCCCACTTCACCCAAAACAAATTTTAGTTAGTTTAGGTTGCTGGGACATGGCATCATGCTGGCTGCATGCTGAGCGGGCGCTGGCTGGCCAGGTCATATGCTTAGATTAGTGTGTGCTCTCCTAGTTTTCGTTAATATAATACCACAATGTGGCTCTTTCAATTATCACCAAGCCTAAGACCAAGAAGAAAAAGGAGGGGTTCCAAGGGCTTGTGTAAGAACAGTTCATATCTTTGTCAGTTTGTGATTGGAATTATGTCCTGTGTGTTTCGTTGTCTGTGTATGAACAATAATAGGTGTGTTGCCACAGCACAGCACCTGGAAGAAGGATTGTTTGCAAAGTTTTATTGCCATCTCTGTGTGTGTGTGTGTGACTCTTACTGTTAGTGTTACTAATTGGTGATTTTTTTCCCATCTAGCATCTTTAACACGAGAGAGTGAATTGGATAACTTCTAGCAGTTAATGATTTTTAATGTTTGCTATAGTCTGTCTAGAGTAAAAATTCACTGTGTGTCTGTCTGTTGTGTGTTTGTACTGCAAGTGCAAGCAAGCCATGGCTATGTGTGTGGATCGCTGCAGGGGGCGAGGCTGCGGGATGACAATGTGGCTGTGGAGGGAGTGTTGGCAAACATAGTTGAAATCTCCACAAGTGGATAACCTGAACCATGCGATGTGGTGCGCTGCGGTTTACACATCAAAGCATAAGGAACTAACGAAGCGCTCGCGATGATTAAAATTAAGATTAATGAACCAGATGCCAATTTTCTGTAGTTACTTTATATCTCAGATATTAAGATTTCATTGCAAACAAAATTCAAAGGTGTCCTTTTTACTAAAGTTGTAAACACTTTGTACATTTTTGTTGTTTTTAAACTAAAAAGAAATGATTTTTAATGAAAATAAAGTTATAATTAAAAGCAACAGTGTCATGGGTTGCACATTTGTTTGTTGTGTTTAATAATAACCATTTGTTTGCATCATTGACTTGTTTCTTCTGTTGAGATTTCTTTTGGGAGGAAGACATAGAAGACTGCAGTGGATGTACTTGGGATGGCCATTGTTCTATGTCTGGAGGATGAGGATACATCTAAAATAATTGGAATGACCATCTACTGCCATCACCGACACAAATAGTGACAAAATCATCATATGTGTTTGTGTTCCATGAACTGATGGTTCCTTGATTTGAACTTGAAAGGGGGAAAAAAATACATACACGTGCATACCATTTTCAGTACTCTGCTGCATTCTGTGTAATATTGATCTTGATAATACAAGGGAGGGTGTGTATATATTTATGATCATTCTTGAACTGGAACTACTGTAAACTGATGTTGTTGATATATTTCAGTTTCAACTAATTTTTCTTCAATTCCTGTGAAAAAAGGCCTGTCTTTGTTGTCACTGCCAGCTTTTGTATCTTGTTTGATCCACTGGGAACTTTGGTCCTCACCATCTCTCTGGTGTTGATGTCTCTCCTGTTGTCTTCTGCGTTGTGGTTCAACAGCTGCTTCTTTTGTGTTGCCAGTGTTGTTTGGAGATGGTAGCATTGTTTGGGACCTGAATTGACAAGGCTGGATGGATGGAGAAAGTGATCAGTATTGGACTGGATGAATTGTGACTCGATTTTGGTTACCCTGATGGTTTTTGCAGGCGTCAGAATTGCTTTGTTTCGCGGTGAGTGATTAGACAGTGACTTCGGATAATGTTGACCTCCTGCATGGACAATGTGGCTCCAGTACAACAAATTTTGGGATAATCATTGCATTTTGATTTTCGGTGGTTCTGGACGTTGAGGAGTTTTGTGAGTGTGTTTTCAACTATTGCATGCTGGTTTTTTTGGACTGTGCTCGTCATTAACTGCATGTTGAGGAGACTATGAAGCGCAAAGACAAAATGGGTTCGAAGGACTCCCGTGGTCATGGAGACAAATACAAAAGAAGGAAAGATCGGGTTGGTACTGACTACTCAGTGTCTCTGTCGGTTTAAGACAGAGGCAGCTGTCTTGAAAATAATGTGTTGTGTCGATATTATAACATTTGAACACTTATATTGTAAAAGAAAAGACTAAATTGTGGTGAATATTTTTTTTTTTTTTTCACCTAAAGTTAGTCTTTTCTTTTAAAGCTTAAGATTTATCCCTTAATTGATCTTTTTTTCGTTCATTTCTTTCTTTTTTGGTTAATATTTAATGTTTTGTGTTTTAACTTTTATTGTTTTCATCTTTGACTGAAAACGCTTATCCTCAATTATAAACTTATAATTTATCCAGATTTAGAGTAGGAGGGTAAAAGGGTACCTTTTATCCTGAAGCTTTATTATTTGATTGTTTGTACTATAGTCAGACTCATTGCTAAACAGAGCAGTTATAAAAAACAAAGCGGGTGGGGGAGGGGTAGATGGCTGGGGTAGAAAATAAAACTATTAAAAGTGCCAACATTTATCTTAAGTAAAGTATTCTTTATTTTTTATTTTTTTGGGGGTTGGGTTATTTGTCACATTTCATTGTACATGAATGAATGCATATTCACATCAGTCTTGTTCAGTGATGTTGTTTGAAAGCTAACAATGCGCTGAACTATGCAGATGGTGCGTTTGGGAGGGGACCACAGCCGAAGGGGGGCAAGACACATGCGCTACGATGACATCCCCACAGACACCTTCACCCCCCGCACTTACCAGGTAAACTAACGCTTTCATACTTGTTTATGAGTAGTTGAGTGGGTGTTTCTCCTTCCTGAGCTTTATAAACACTTGACAGTCACTGGATACTAAATACTAGTATTACCACATTCTAAAATAAAAAAGTCTTTCGAAATTTCTAGAAGTTCAGTTTCAGGTTTTCTTCTCGAATGTCTCAGAGTCAGACGGACACTGGAGTGTTTTTGGTTTTCATAATTCTTCATTTCAGGTTTTTAGGTTTTGAAGAATTCTAGTTTCACGTTTATGGTCGGACTCTTAACACTTGTAGTTGTACCTCTGTATCTTATAAATACTGTATGACAGGTGAAGCTGTTGGAATCAGCCCTGCAGGACAACGCCATCACCTGCCTGGGCAATGAATCCCCAAGCTGTTCCTGGGCCTCATGGCCCACATACTGTACTATTACTGTGTGCTATCTAGTAAATACTGTATGACAGGTGGAGCTGTTGGAATCAGCCCTGCAGGGCAACACCATCGCCTGCCTGGGCAGTGATTTCTTCCAGCTGTTCCTGGGCCTCATGGCCCACATACTGTACTATTACTGTGTGCTATCTAGTAAATACTGTATGACAGGTGGAGCTGTTGGAATCAGCCCTGCAGGGCAACACCATCGCCTGCCTGGGCAGTGATTCCTCCAAGCTGTTCCTGGGCCTCATGGCCCACATACTGTACTATTACTGTGTGCTATCTAGTAAATACTGTGTGACAGGTGGAGCTGTTGGAATCAGCCCTGCAGGACAACACCATCGCCTGCCTGGGCAGTGATTCCTCCAAGCTGTTCCTGGGCCTCATGGCCCACATACTGTACTATTACTGTGTGCTATCTAGTAAATACTGTGTGACAGGTGGAGCTGTTGGAATCAGCCCTGCAGGGCAACACCATCGCCTGCCTGGGCAGTGATTCCTCCAAGCTGTTCCTGGGCCTCATGGTCCTGCGCCAGCTGGCTCACCAGATCCGTCCTCCTTTGCACGAAGGGGGCAAGAGGACTGTCTACCTTGTCAGCTCAGGTAGGCTTACCAGTACGTGCTAGCTTTCTAAATGTAAAAACGATGTTCCTGAATCTTCTGCTATGGTAATTACTGGTTTTATATGTAAAAACAATGTTCCTGAATCTTCAAATAGTAGTTACTAGCTTTATCATTGTAAAAACAATGTTCTTGAATCTTCAGCTTTTTTTGTTTATTAAAAGAGCTTTGATTGAATTTCAGTTTTCCAGTTTGTTTGTTTTTAACTAAAAGAGTAATTTAAATAGGTGTGAACTGCATGAACTTCTTCACTGTTTTTAGGGAATGGGAATTGTCTGAGAGTGCATTGCCTGTACAGATCTGTGTTTGTGTTGCTTTTTTCTGCCACATTGAATCAAAATTTTTTTTAGTACTTCACTACTAGTCTTCAGTGGTTGCTAAAAAGAAATGTTTATCAGTGTTAAACTCTATCACACGCGTGTGAGAGAGAGGGAGGAGGGGGGAGGGGAGAGGGAGAGAGAGCTTGAGTGTGTGCGTCCATGTGTGTGTGTCTGTGCACCCACCTGTGGGCAATGAATGATTTTTTTAAAATGTATTTAAATTATGTTAATTGATATTATATATATATATATATAAACGATCAAAAATTGAAAAGAAAAAACAAACACACCATTAAACTTTCCTCTTATGTATATATAGAATTTGCTTTGATAAAACTGTTTTGGTATCCAATGTATGTTTTGTGAACCTAAGAAACAAACTCAATTACTTTAACTTTAACTTTACGATTTGTTTTGTGTTCTGATATATATATATTTTTTTTTTTTGGGGTAAGTGCTTAGGGCTTTGTTTTAAGATAAGCACGCTAAATGGTTATTATTATTATTATCTTTCCCTCTCTTCCTTTATTCCATTGATGCTGAAGTGAAGCACATTGACCTGTGCAGGAGAGGCTGTGGACTTGGTGTGGAGCTCTCTGTTCCACCACACGGACCTTGCCGTGGGGAGAGTGGCGTCACCAGACCCTCCTCAAGAGGAATCATCAGACCTCCAACCGCAGGGAGAAGCCCATGCTTCTACCCTTAAGGATGAGATTTCGTCACCGGGGAAGGTGGATGCTGTGACGGAAGAGAGTAAGACAGCCTCGTCACAACCAGCCGAACCTCTGATAGAATCGGTCACAGAAGAAAAAGTCTGTGGAGGTTCAGATGCACCGGAAGGAACAACGTGCGTCACAGATCAACCAGACCCAGTGCAAACACAGTCGGATATACAACATGAAGTATCGTGCACTTCACAGGGAGAATTTGACTCCACACTAGAAAGAAAAGCCACAGATCCGACCGTATCACAGGAATTACCAGCTGTGTCAGAAGAATCTGATGGCCAGCAGGAAAAGACGTCTGAAGTAGAGGAAGAATCCGAGTCATTACAGAACAGAGCAGCACCTAAAGACGAGGAAAACAACCAAGTGGAAAATGAAATAAAATCACAGAATGAGCCAAGCGCTTGTCAGGAAGGGTTAGTTTCACAGAAAGAGAATGGAGACAGTTGCCAGGAAATGCCACACATACCAGCACAGCAAGCAGCAGAGCCCGATGAGCTGGGTTTTTCATGGACCAGCGACCAGTGGTTTGCATTGCTTAGAGACCACAATGTACTGGTGCTGACGGCGAAGATGTTTTTGCACTGCCTGGATGAAGGGTACTTAGCCCTGGACGCTCTCAACCTGCTGGTGATGGACGACTGTCACCTGGCTGAAGGGGACCACCCCTACGTGAAGATCATGTCTCACATCAAACAAACCGCACATGGAGGCCCCCATCTGCTGTGCCTGACCGCTGCCATTCTGGGTAGTGAGGTCAACGACCCGGTCTACCTGAAGGCTCGCATCCAGTCCCTGGAAACCACTCTCAAGTCCAGGGCAGAGACATCCATGCTGGTCATCTCGGAGCGGTTCGGATGTCGGCCCAAAGAGAGCGTCATCCAGTGTCTGGCTGATGACGATGTGACAGGGATGAGCGAGCAGCTGGCCACCATTCTGCACGATGCCTGGAACTTTCTGGAAGACTGCCAGCTGAACCCTCAGGACGTGCCTCACAGCAAAAACGACCCTCTGCATGTGCCGAAGTTCGCCATCTCTGAATGCATCAACATCTTGCAGACGTTGGGGCCGTGGTGTGCGGCCTCCATTGCCGAGAACCTGATGAACCAGCTGGAGAAGATTGTGAAGCACGAGTCCAACTCCACCCTGAAGCTGTTTCTGCGCTACACGCTCACTCAGCTGAGGCTGGTGGCTCATGTGTTCGAGGTTGGTTTCACCCCAGACTACTTGGTGGAAGAGCTGTTGCAGTACACCACGCCCAAGGTGCGAGAGCTGATCGACTGTCTGAGGAAGTACAAACCCGACATGGAGTTCATGATCATCACTCGAGAAGGTGATGATGATGACGCCATGTCAGACTTGTCTGACGATGACGGAAATGACGACGATTCTTTAGACCTGTCCAGTTCGGACGAAGACGATGGAGAAAAAAGTAAAAGCAAGCACATTCACGTGGCTGTGAAGAAGAAAGAGAAGGAAGAAAGTGACAACCCGTTCCAAGAAGAAAAAAAACTATCAGGCGTGGTGTTTGTGGACAACCGCTATGTGGCCTTCGCCCTGAACAAGATGATGGAGGAGGTGTGCGCGTGGGACGAGAACCTGTGCTTTGTGAAGAGTGCCCACATCACGGGGCAAGGTATCCACCGGCCCGACGGCAAGAAAGACCTGAGCAACACCAGCCGCAAGCAGGAGGAGGTGCTGCGGAGGTTCCGCATGCAGGACAGGAACCTGCTCATCTCCACCAGCGTGCTGGAGGAGGGCGTGGACATCCCCAAGTGTAACCTGGTGGTGCGCTTCGACCCGCCCCAGGACTACCGCTCATACACACTCTCCAAAGTGAGTGCCTTTCTTTTCTTTTGAAATGCAAACCCTGGTTTGTTTTAATAACAGAAAGCGTATTATGAACAATTTAAAAAAAAAGATTTTGTCCAAATGAAATGGTAAGATTTGTATCTGATTTGACATGATTGTTTTGCTTGCTCATAGCCCAGTAGATGTTTTGTGTGGTTGGAACTGGAAGGCCAATGTAGAATATGATGAGATTTGATTTGAGTGAAGACGGGGAGTGGTTTTTTTAATTTTTTTTTATTGAACATTTTTTTTATAATCATTTTTTACAAATTTAGTGGAGCACACACAATCACAGAATAATAGCTGTGTTTTAGGAAGCAACAATATTAATAAGGACAATAATTATGCATCTACAGCACTCACATGTCACCTGAAAAGTAACAATGATAATAAATAGGGATGATGGTAACAAGAACAAAACCGCAATGATAACAATTGTAATGATGATGATGATGATGTCAGCGACAACACAATAGCCACAGTAAAAATATGCTGATTGTACATCACTACATGTAGTAACAATTTCAACAACGATAACAGTAGCAGTCACAATAATGAGCAAAATGATGACAATATCACATTGAATCTGATTGATAAGCTAAAATAGTTTGCTTTTAGTTAAATACATGTAAGATTTGTTAAACTCAGTTTAAGTTAAAAGTTTTTATCCTGCCAATAGGGAGCGGTCCTATTTGCAGGCTACATATTAATATCAGCTAGTTTGCAATGACAAAGGAAAGCTTTTATGCAGCATGTTCAATGGCCTTCCGATAGTTCATGTCTGGGCGAAATATGACAAAACTGATAAAAATGAGAGAATTAGAAAATAAACTACAAAATGTAACAGTTAGTTAAAGAGTAAAAAGGTTGGTAAAAGCATATGGGATGATTAAAATCTCTGAAAAAGTCAACTTACATTTCGTAATTATAATTTATGGTTTTGTTCTAATCACATGAAGCAAAAACAATTGGAGGATGTAAATAGTGACCATGATCAGATTTTTTAAAGAATGATTCTTGTCAGTGAAGTATTGTCACGATAATGAGGCTTTATACTGAAAATTCTTTGCCCCTGTCTTGTGCCCTGAGATGCGAATGCCACCTACTTAAGATTATCACCCTTGCCTGTCGTGAAGTAGTAGTATATAGCCAGAGAAAATTGTCTGCCCCTGACTCGTCGCTAGGTGGCATGAGCAGTTCGGGCCTAACATTATTGCCCTTTCGTGTCGGCATGAAGTAGTATAAAGCCTCATTGTGTTAATGACTTGTAAACAAAACCCCAGTCTCTAAGGTTGGCCGTGCATTTTCATCAAATTTATAGCTTAAACTGTTTACAAGAAAGATTTTAAATTTTCTTCACACAGGGTCGTGCTCGAGCCAGAGATGCAGAATATGTGATACTAGTTGACGAGGACCTGGTAGAAGATTTTGCTGAGGAAATCCAAACCTTCAAAGGCATCGAACAAGTAAGATGTATATATGTTTTTTGTGTGTGTGTGTATTATTAAGAAGGGTTGAAAGAAATCAGTTTGGGCATTGGTAGGTACGACTTGCCTATTTGAGTACCAGCATTAGGTATTAGGTACTTTATAGTCACAGAGCCGTCTCTGTGAAATTCGGGTTTCTCCCACCTGGAGAGCGCGTCGCAGCCAGAGGCGCGCTACCCTTTTTGGGGTTTTTTGCATGCTTTTTTTGTGTGACTGATGAGGAAGGAAAGGGGTGGGTGGGGGTGGGGTAAATTTTGACCAAATGACAACTTTTTCGTTGCCCCTGGGTTTAACTTTAACGTGTGCTAAGTGCATGAGCACACAGGACCTCGGTTTATCGTCTGATCCGAAAGACATATCACTCCTGAAAAAGGAAGGTTGTAAAGGACAGTGAGCTTGGCCTTTTTAGACAGTCATGTGCAGTATGTGTAACTTACAACCAAATTTAGTGAGCATTAGTAAAAGAAATCCACTTGTTTGTAAGAAATGCTTTAGTAAGGTTATGCCAAGTAAAATTGAAGGTTTTCTGAATACCAATCTCATCTCTATTACACATTTCTGCAAGGTAGGACCCCTCCGCAAGCACTCCTTTACATATTTCTACTCTTACTCAGTGGAAATTAGTTCAAACAACTTTTATTTGATACATATTTGCAGCTATAAAATACTGTATACTTCATTACTTGAGTACAACAAGCTTTATGAAAGCTACTCCACAACAATGCAAGAAACAATCTTAGTTGGAATTCACATGATATAGTCAACAAATTTGAAACATAGATTGGGGTGATTTTGCAGGTGTTGATAGGAGCCGGCAGGGGACGTAGGGACCTCGAAGACGCCCAGAATTCGGGTCAGCTGGAGCAGCTAGAGTTCACCCCCTTGCCTACCTTCTGTCCTTTGTCGGATCAGCCAGGAGCTGCCTCTGTGTCCATGAAAACGGCTATCAGTTTGGTGAACAGGTAAGAGGAAGCGGGGGGGTGTGTGGAGGAGATGGAGGGAGAGAGAGGGCGATATTAATATGATCTGTTTTTAGTCGTCAAGGCTTGAGAAGTTATCCGATATATTTTTAGAGATAAAAAAATGAAATGGTTTCAGATTAGTATATGATATGGAAAAAAAGAGTTTGCTAAGCATGCCCAGTGCCGCAACTGGTTTTGTTCAACTGTGCCATATAGCTATATTAATTTTTTTATATTCATAATATTTTTTATGATATTCTGATGTAGAGAGGTGAAATGATTTGATTTGATTTGAAATGAAATCTGCATAGAGAGTTCATAACATGGACTAATCTTCGCCATATGAGGCCATTGTTCTGGCAGTTCCCCTTGGAACTTTTGCTGGCATACAACTCAGCTGACAAAATGGCGCCGCATACACCGCAGATACGAAATCACGGCAAACGCTAAATGCGCCAGCTGCTTTCTTTTATCAGATTTTGTGAGTTGTTTGCATTCAGCGAGAGTTGTAGTGCACACACGATTTATTAGTCTGATAGCGGAAAGGAGCTGCTTTTCAACTTTTTTTTTGTAAAGTGAAACCATTCTGATTCACTGAGTTCCAACTTATGGAGTATGACCGATCACCTAGTTTCAACTTGGAAGTTGACTTTGCATTTACGTGTGCACAGAGTTCGTAAAGATCGACACGATCGCGACTGTTTCAGTTCACACTTTGATCATAAACTGCTCAGTGATCGATATGGCGACTCGGAAAAGATGCTTGGTCCTCTAATAAGACCACCCCTCAGATAAGACTTTTTTTTCACCGCACTTTCAAGGTCTTATTAGAGGGGTACCACTGTATTAATTTTTTATATTCATAATATTTTTTATGATATTCTGATGTAGAGATTTGATTTGATTTGAAATGAAATCTGCATAGAGAGTTCATAACATGGACTAATTATGAGGCCATTGAAAAAATATCTGTGGACAATGTATTGTGAATTAGAGTATAGAAGCACATTGACAATATCGTCTGTGAAATTCAAAAACCTTGTATCTCAATTTTGGTAGTTTTGAGAAAAATGAAAAAAAAAAGTTTTAAAAATTAACTGCGTTGACCACAATTGATTAACTATGATGAATATGTTGTTCAAGACATTGCGAGTTTAGTCCTGCATTTCATTAGAATTTTTTTTTTTTTTTTTTTAGACTTGAAAAGAACGAATATACAAGGTTTTTGTCTTTAACTAGATCTGAATTTGGGACTTACGAGTTGTTTTTTAATTTTCACAACCTCATTTACCCTAGATAGAAAGTAGTTAGAACTACAAGCTTTTGGTGGAAGGTGGCGGGGAAAAATTAGAGAGCTGATTAAAAATTTTTAAAAAATGAGTTATAAAGTTTTTGAATTTCACTGACAATAATAAATATGTTTGTGTGAAGGACAGAACGTACTACATGTATCAGCCTCCTTTGTTCCTTGGGTGATACCATCTTCTGGCTTTCATCTGACAAAATGAACATGCGATGCACATTGAAATGAACATGATCAATTCAAACTACACTGTGGATATCTACTGATACATCTGACAAAATGAACATGCGATGCACATTGAAATGAACATGATCAATTCAAACTGCACTGTGGCTATCTACCGATACATCTGACAAAATGAACATGGGATGCACATTGAAATGAACATGATCAATTCAAACTACATTGTGGATATCTACTGATACATCTGACAAAATGAACACGAGATGCATGTTGAAATGAACATGATCAATTCAAACTACACTGGATATCTACCGATACAACTAACAAAATGAACATGGGATGCCATTGAAATGAACATGATCAATTCAAACTACACTGTGGCTATCTACCGATACATCTGACAAAATGAACATGGGATGCACATTGAAATGAACATGATCAATTCAAACTACACTGGCTATCTACCGATACATCTGACAAAATGAACATGTGATGCACATTGAAATGAACATGATCAATTCAAACTACACTGTGGATATCTACTGATACATCTGACAAAATGAACATGGGATGCACATTGAAATGAACATGATCAATTCAAACTACACTGTGGCTATCTACCGATACATCTGACAAAATGAACATGGGATGCACATTGAAATGAACATGATCAATTCAAACTACACTGGCTATCTACCGATACATCTGACAAAATGAACATGTGATGCACATTGAAATGAACATGATCAATTCAAACTACACTGTGGATATCTACTGATACATCTGACAAAATGAACACGAGATGCATGTTGAAATGAACATGATCAATTCAAACTACACTGTGGATATCTACCGATACAGCTAACAAAATGAACATGAGATGCATGTTGAAATTAACATGATCAATTCAAACTACACTGTGGCTATCTACTGATGCATCTGGCTAAAAAAGAAATGCTTCTGAGGTGGGCTTGTTTTCTCAACATCTGATTTTGGCATAATCCACATTTCTGCCTGTTACTGTGTAAAAGAAGAATGTCTATTGACGGCAAGAGTGGCCTTTCTTGCCCTTTTCTGTCGTGAAATGATCTTCCTTGTGGTCTTATAACTCGACACACCTGTGGTATTTGGTGTGTAGGTACTGTGCCAAGCTTCCCAGCGATGCCTTCACCCACCTCACTCCGCACTGTCGTGTGTGCCCTTCACCCTCGGACTCCTCGATGTTTGTGGCCTATCTGCGTCTGCCCGTCAACTCTCCTATCAAGGAGGAGCTGCAGGTCTGTTGGCCCTCACGATAATGATAATGATAGTAATAATGATGATGACACTTTTCATACTACTACTAAATAGCATCAACAACGGTGTTGAGTGGCACAGAGGTAATGCTTTCGCCTCGTGCACAGTAAACCAGAGTTCGAACCTGGGTACAGTGGATTTTTCCTCTCACTCTGCACTAGGCGTTATGGTCTGAACGTGGAGTCTTTCGGATGAGACGATAAACCGAGGTCCTGTGTGTCCATGCACTTAACACCGGTTAAACCCAGTGGCAACAAAAAAGTTGTCATTTGGTCAAAATTTAACCCCCCCCCCTCTTTTCTTCCTGATCAGTCGAACAAAAATCGCATGCAACTAAGAAAAAAAGGGTGGCGCGCCTCTGGCTGCAACACGCTCTCCAGGTGGGAGCAACATGAATTTCACAGAGACGCCTCTGTAACTATAAACAGATGAGATTTCCTCCAGGATTAGTTTTTTTGATGATCGGCAGGATGACTGGACGAACGATCGATGTTTCGTTCTCGATCAGTCTGTTCTCAAATGGACGTTTCCGGTTTCTCATTGGGCCGACCAAGACTGCTCTCTTTGTTACCACTCTATGGTTAACCGAGACCATAAAAGCGGAAGTTGATGTTTGAGAAAGAACGATGCCGTTTGAGAAATTTTTCCAGGAAGCGCCATCTTTTTAAGTTTCACGAGGTTGGTTTCACGAACGAAAATCACAATGTTTCGTCAGCTGAAAGAAAGTGAAAAATGTTAGTGAAGAAAATCGACTTCAGTGAAACAGTGAAAAATAAGTGGAGTTGGAAGTGGATGGAGGTCGAAGTTAGCGCTAAAGTGATGACACCCAGTTCCAAAGGCCCAGTTCATGATGATGGTCCGTGTGGTTTCCTGATGGACATAAGATAAGGTAAGAAATAGACATTTTTTGTATAAGTCAAGGCAACTTTACTGTCCTGAGTGATGATTTTTTTTTATTGATTTAAAGCAAAAATTATTCAGCTTCAGGGGGCTTTGCCCCCTGACCCCCACCAGGGGCTTTGCCCCTGGACCACACTGGGGGCCTTCAGCGGACCCCGGACCCCTGCCTTATTTTTCCGCCTTTTTGACTTTTCCAGACTCATCTCTGTATAAAGTACCAAATACAACGCTAACAGCGATAACAACGACGAAGCATTTATGTTATTGTTGCCTTGACCCAATCTCCTAAAGTGAGTGCATTTGTGATGAAATGAAGGTTGGGCATACTTGCATAGGCATTCAGTCCTGATGCTGATTTTCTTTCTTTTTTTCTCATCTTCTTCATCATCGCACTTTATCATCACCATAACACATCATCATTGCCACTCATACTTTTTTATTACCATATTTTGATCAACATGTCATCATCATTATCATCAGCATCACTTCGTTATCGTCACCATTTACATATTATGATGATCAAATTAATGATGGCTGATGTCTTATATATATATTTTTTTCTTTCTGCGTTCTCAGGCCAGATGACCACAATAGGTGAGATACACATGACTCCGGTTTTCAGTTTTCAGTGGTCTCCCTGCTGTATTCAGCCAACACATTCTGATTTCTGAGGAGTCTTATGTATTTAACTATCAATAATAAGGCTTTATGCCGAACATTTTCTGCCCCTGTCTCTTGACCTGAGATGCGAATGCCCCCTACTTAAGATTATCGCCTGTGCCTGTCAGGAACTAGTAGTAAGTAGCCACAGAAAATCACCTGCTCCTGACTCATCACCAGGGGGCATTGGCAGTTCGGGCCTAAAATTATCACCCTTTCGTGTCGGCAAGGAGTAGTATAAAGCCTCATTGTGGTGAACTTTGTATATTTTGCAGGGGGCAGAGATGCCGAGTCGTCAGCTGGCCAAGATGGCTGTGGCCTTGGAGATGTGTCAGCTGCTTCACAAGGCCGGTAAGGCAGAGACCTTCACAGAATTTTGGCTAAGCTTATTTCAGTCATAATTTCATTTAATTTTGGATAAGTTTACCCAGTACATCCCAGATATTATGATGATATCTGTTTAACCCCTTCCCTGGCCAGTCCCCCCATGTCTACATGTGGTGTGTGATGTCATTGATGATGTCATAACTTTTATTGTCATAGTCCTGGAATGATGGTTTTTGGTTTAGACAAGTCAGGAAAGATGTATCTCTAGACCATTTTCTCAGAGTCTACAGGTCCTTATAAAATTTTATTATAAGAAAATCGATAATTTCTTTGTTTTCCTCTGGCAGTGAAGGGGTTAATTGACATGCCATCCCAGTGAGAAGACATGTTATAACATTGGTACATCAGAGGGCACATGGCCTCCTTTCGTCCTTAACCCCTTGACTGCCACATGATGCATCCTGTACCTGCTTGATAATGTCACTAATGAGTTCTTCAAATGAAGTTAAGGGGCTTAACTCTGCGATGCATCTTTTTTTTTTAAACAATCGGGAAGATCATAATAATCTCCAGACTAATTTGCCAGATTGATTCTAATCGTTGTTTTGTAATGTTGATTTAAAAAAAAAAAATCCTCTTAAATTTTCTTTCGGTCAAAGAGTTAAAGACCCACTGACCCAGCAAGATTAAGTCCCTTGCTTTTTTTCTGGCCAGGTGTGACCCACATACAAATCCCCCCATGCGAAACGAGGCTGCTCTTCAAATTGATGTCTCATTTTGATGTATGGGGGCATTTGTATGGGAGTCACACTTGGCCAAAATAATATTTCTTACCAGCGAGAGAGGGAAGCACATGAAAACCGTTATTTTGACACGTGACGTGGTGGGTCTTTAATGAAAAGTGTTTTGTTCTGATGTCCAGGGGAACTGGACGACAACCTGCAGCCCGTGGGCAAAGAGATGTTTGTGGACAAGGAGGAGGAGAAGGAGGAATGGGAAGAGGAGGAAGAGGAGGGGGTGGGCCAGGGGAGACCCGGCACCACCAAGCGCAAACAATACTACATCAAAAAGGTAGTGTGCGTGCGTGTGTGTGTGTGTGTGCATGCATGCGTGTGTGTGTTTGTGTGTGTGTGTGAATTAATAACTTGCATTCCATGCATTTAACCTTAATTTTGTTTCCAACACTAGTTGCTGGATTAATTGAATGAGTTGGCGGAAGTGTGCATCATTTGACATTAATTTTTTGGGGCAAGCGGAATTTTCCAAAGCATGAAATATTTCAAGCGAAATAATTATTCAGAAATGTGCAGTATTTTAACCACAAAAAAGTAACACGAAGAGTTCCATATTACCATATTTTTCTGACTATAAGGCGATATTTTTTTCTCCAATTTCGACCTATGCGCTTAATAAACGAGGGCGCCCTATAAGTGAACAAAATCGTGAGAAGAGAGGCAACGATTGCCGTACTCAGTACAGTCTACTGTGAGTCACAACATCGAAAGTGGTAACGAGTCGCCGATGCGACGAATACTCACGTTAAAATGCTTCAAAATCCCTATTATCGTCCGAGATACCGTCCAACAGATGCCACAACCCTTCATTGGATGTAATTGCTTGGTGTGTATTGCCTTATCAAAAGCATCGTTGTAGAGCTTAAAATGCCATAATTCTACCAGTTTTCGCGAAGAATTGGCCAAACACAACAACCGGAAGTCGCAAAGACGGGAGTTTCGATTATTTGAGAAGGGAGCCAACTCTCGTTTACGACAACAATAATGGCGGTCGGTAATCGTTTACAGGACGTGTACGGGCTTCAAACTTCGACTTTCTGTTGTGAGGTGTGTATCGCCTTATAAACGAGGGCACCTTTTACTAGCTAGTGGCAGGCAGGCCACTATACTGCAATCACTACAAGCAAAAGGCTAAATTTGGCCCTTTTCAACCATTTGTTGTGTGATAATCACTTAATTAATTTTCATCTGTCATGTATCAAAATAAAGATTGATCTTTTATCTTTTCATTGCATTTATTTTAATTGTTGTGTGATGTGTGTATGAGTTTCAATAAATAAAAGAATTGAGCATATGAAAGCCGTTCGCGCAAGCCGCGGCCGAGATTCCGACATCGCGATCAGTGAATGACGTTTCGCTTCGTGTGTTCCTCGCTTCGCGGAATCAACCACACTCGGTGTACAGTTCTATATTTAGTATCATCGCGTTCGTCTTGAAATGAGCTTTCTAACGATACCTAAGCCGCCTGCGGCAGTTTTGCATAGCCGAAGTTATTAAGAAAAAACGTAAAACAGTATCAAGTTTTCCGTAATTTCCAAGGCCCTACGGATAAGAAAATAATCATCTTGGTCTCAAAATGTAGCCCACGATGTCCACTTTCGCGTCATCAACGCTGTCCGCATATTAATACCCTGTGGTCCGCTCCACAGCCAATCAAAGACCTCGACCCATTGCAAACAACTAAGTCAAATTTCCAAAATGGCGGATCACATGTGTGCGGATTAGCTGGACTTGTTCAAAGACGATATAGGCTTGTATACCGTTTTATTTATGCATTTTTTAAATGCACGATCTGGTTATTATGCATTAAAGAACTGCTGTGAAACTGGATATTGCAATATTATGGCGATAACTGCTGAAAGCACGCTCCATTTTCATCCTTCCGGTGAGGCTGGGCTAGGCAATCAAAACCACTGAAGACATTCGATTTTCGAACTCGTTTTTACTCTTCCGACCATTCTATAAAAAAAAATAAAGTACGCCGAAAGGTTCATATGAGTTTAATATCGTTGCAGAATTTTTATATAGCTTGGATTAAGGCTGTAGTTGAAGATTGAAACGTTTTTGTTACGTCGAGTTGACAATGCAAGGGAGGTAACGCTGTTCCAGATGGAACATCGATCGGTTTCAGTGTGGCTTTCCTACATTAATATAGTACATATATTATATATAGTACATCGTTTACGGTCTTGATACGAAAAAGTTATCAAGTAACACAATTTTTGTTTCAACTTTCAGCAAGTAAAAGCTTACTTAAAAGATAGAACCCTCTCTTTTTCCACCTCTCCACCCCCTCCCTGTCTCTCTCTTGTGAGTTTGTAGGCCACTGACTGACTGAGACAGTTGAGTGTATGGGTGTGACTGTGTGCAAAGTCTCTGTTTCTGTCTCTGTGTGTATGCCACTGTGTGTGTGTTGTTATTCTGTTTTAGTGTGTGTGTATGGTGTGTCAGTGCATGTGGTTCAGTGAGTGCTCCATTGAAAACCTACTTGATTAGTCAATCAGTACTAAGTTCATTACCCCCCCCCCCCCCCCTTCCTTCCTTTTTTAATTTTATCTTGAGAAACAACATGGCAAAAATTGAAGAAAACTCATTTCAACATTACCTTAAAGTTCTAGTGATAGTAGTGTTAAACCTGTTAAAAAAATTGGCAATTCAACAAAATTGTCCATTGACTTTTTTAAATATTGAAGCGACTAAACATCACACACACACACACATGCATGCATACACACGTGCACACACACATAGTCACACACACACACACACACACTAAAAATGTTGAGATACAATGCGTAATTGATAATAATTAATCAGTCTCTGTTACTAGTTTTAGGTTGAAGTTACTTTAAGTTTAAGCGAAAATGTAATAGTCTATGAAAAACAAACTAAAACAGTTCAACAGAGATCAGAATCCAAATAATTAAATATGTAATTCATATCATATAATTACCTATTTATCAACTTTCTGGTGTTTTCATAGTTGTTATTATTAAAACAAATATAGTACACATTTGAGCAAGTAAGTTGGAATGAATTGTTGTTGGAGTTGCATAGCAAGATAAGTCATAAGTCATATGTTTCTTTATTGTCCATTGGCATTGTACAACGCACATGGAAACTTGTCTTCCACCGTGTAAAATAAAAATATTAAATAAAAGTATGAAACATAAATTTACATTAACAAATATGTAAATAACTCTCACACCACACCCAATCATTCATCCGCTCTCCGCTATCTTGCTCACTCATCATGCAACCCACCACCACGTACGCCTTCATTTTTAACCCTTTCTTGGTAAAGGTAAATATGTGCCCCCCCCCCCCCCCCCCCGCACTTCTCAGTTAATTCCATCCTTCCGCTCCCGCCCCTCCCACCAAACATAAAGCTGCACTACACGAACTCCTTCAGCTAACTATCTTTTTGGAATAATAACCCCAACCCTAACCCTAACCCTCCCTACCCCCCCCCCTATAAGACGGAAAAACGCAATGAACCACGACTGAATGCTGTACGAATACTATTATTATAATGTATTGCCGTTGCCATCACCCCGTGAGGGCTCACAGCAAATTTGAAGCGATTCGGTCGAAAAACGGCGGAGTTATAAGGCCCGTTTCGTGTTTCAGACACACACACACACACAGACACACACACGGGACACTTGCCAAATTACTATATGATTTTACATGAAATAATAGGATTTAAACAGAGAGCAAGAAAGAAGTGAATTGGATTCCAGACAACAGACTATTATTAGTATTAACATCTGTCTTCACAAACAAGCCTTCTCCATACCATGGTCTTGCAAGTTGCATTGTTTCAGTCCCCATTACGCATGATGAAATAGGCGCATACATTTTTATTGAAGAAAAAGACATGCAACTCATGTTACAATAGTTATTGAAAATAAACATTATTTTGTTCAAAAACATGACATGTACAACAGTGAATCGTTTTGCTGGCCATTTAACCCTTTTCTGTTCTCAGCTCCCTGCATATAATTATAAATAATACAAAAATAGCTAAATTTAATTAATTAATATTTGTCATTAACTGATAAAGTAGTATTTCCTTTGTTGAAAATGTTTAAAAATATGAGTAGAAGTAATAGTAGTTAAATGTGACATATAATTTCAGAATTGTATTGCATTATGTCTCATGCCGCATGCTATCAATATGATATTTTGCCATTTTTATCCTTATATAATCACCTTTACAACACCAAATCATTTGATATGTCTTAATAATTTAGTTTGGTATGTAGCATGGCTGTAGCTTTATTACATATCCAAATTGTGAGAAAATCCATCCATTAGGTCAAAAGTTATGGGCATTTAACCTTCCCTACCCTCAGTTCTGCTCCGTCGCAGGCCATTTTGGCACTTTTCGTAACTTTGACAGTCTGTAACTTTTTTGTTTATCTTAGAAAGAGCCTAGAAAAAATTAGAGCTACAAAACACAAACACTAGACTTAGAATACATGCATTTCATGGTATATAAATTGTTAGATTCTGCATGCCAATGAGTCAAAGTTGCTACTTCGCAAATTTCGTCAAATTTTAGTCATTGTGAAATTGGCAGATTGGCCAACTTTGAGCGATCATAATTATAAAATGAAATAAACAAATGCTCCCAAACTACGGATTCTACTTCTCTGCATACTATAGATTGCTCACAAAAAGTACAATGTTTACTGAATACATACTTTGGGTATGGTTGGGGCATAAAAATGACTTTTTTCCCCGTTTATGCATAAACGGCAGTCATCCAAACTTTAAAATGTAATATCTCAGCAACCAATTAAGATATTTACAACATTCTTTTTGCTATTTGCTTGTTTTAAAAATATCTAAATGAAAATGTAATTCACTAATCAATATTTTTATATTTAATTTTTCGGTGCCATTAGCTACTTTTACTTGGATTTTGTCAGATTTTTCTTGAAAAATGCCCTATTCGCCTAATAAGCCGAAAAATACGGTACTTGAAGAGAATTGTTCAAAAGTGAGCAATGTTTCAAGCAAAAACATGGCACAGAGAGTTTCAAGTGATGTGCAATGGGTGTGCCCTGGTTGCAGACGGCGGATGCCTTTGTGTCGAGCGGGCCCAAGGTGATAGAGGAGTGTTACCTGTACTCCATTAGCATGACGCTGACAGGGCCCATAACCGAGGACCAGAACACCAGGGGGCGCAAGATCTACGCCCCTCAAGACTCCTTGCAGTCCTTGGGAATTCTGCTCTCTTCCCCAATACCTCATGTAGGTGTAGCCGCTCTCTGAGTCTCTCTCTCTCTCTCTCTCTCTCTCTCTCTTATGTATGTGTAATTTTATGCCTTGTCATGTTTGTATTCTATGTTCATATATGTACAAAGGTGCTACCTTTATGTTCAAATCTGTATGTGTAATATCATGCCTTGCCATGTTTGTATTCTATGTTCGTATATGTACCAAGGACAGATTGGAAGACTAGGCGTTGTCTAAAATCTTTATCCTTGAAAAATAAAGTTCAAGTTTTCTCTCTCTCTCTGTTTCTTCATGTGTGTGTAGGCGCACATGCTTTTATGTAGTTGTGTCTGTGTATGTATTTGTACAATTTTGAACCCTGAAATACACCAGCAGTTTAGGTGCTCAAAAACTGCTGATTATACCACAGGAGCTTCGATACAACAACAAAACTATGCATAACTCCTGAATGAATTAACTATCTCTCTTTCTGTCCTACAAATAACATCTGGGATAACGCACCATGTTCTACACAACTCATGTAAGCATGTGCACTCTACCAACTTGCTTTCTCCCCTATCTTATACAGCGATGTCAAAGCTCACTACTCTGTATATCTGACAAACTTTCTATCCCCTCTTTCTGTCCTACAAATAACATCTGAGATAACGCACCATGTTCTACACAGCTCATGTAAGCATGTGCACTCTACGCTTTCTCCCCTATCTTATACAGCGATGTCAAAGCTCACTCCTCTCTGTATATCTGACAAACTTTCTATCCCCTCTTTCTGTCCTACAAATAACATCTGAGATAACGCACCATGTTCTACACAGCTCATGTAAGCATCTACCAACTTGCTTTCTCCCCTATCTTATACAGCGATGTCAAAGCTCACTAATCTGTATATCTGACAAACTTTGTCTCCTCTCTTTCTGTCCTACAAATAACATCTGAGATAACGCACCATGTTGTACACAGCTCATGTAAGCATGTGCACTCTACCTCCTTCTTCTGCGTTCCCAGGCCATATGGCCATAATGGATAAGGTACGTATGTGTCCGGTTTTCAGTTTTCACTGGTCTCCCCACTGCGTACAGCCGACACATTCCGATTTCGGAGGAGCTCGAGGGAGTTTAAAAATTTTTTTAAAAAAAATTGTACATTTATATAGCGCTTTACCTCAGATGAGCCCAAAGTGCTTTACAATCAATTTTTCATCAAATAGACAACAAAAACAGCATTCAAGAATGACACCAACCAGCAACAACGCATACATACAAAGCAACTCTCTCTCTCTCTCTCTCTCTCTCTCTCTCTCTCTCTCTCTCTCTCTCTCTCTCTCTCTCTCTCTCTAACACACATACACACACACACACATTTAACAACACCGACTCGTTCATCCCCCATTCAGTAAGCACACATCAACTGAGCCGCACGACTGACCACATACACCAACACATACAGAAACACCCTCACACACAATGTACGCACGCAGACAGACAAACACACAGACACACACATGCGTGCACACACAACCCACATAACCAAAACACACACAAGCACACATGTATGCACACATGCATGCTCACACACACCACAAAGCACAGCACAAACCTCTTATTCAATCTTCCCTCACGTTCACACAAGATAGACAACTGATCAAATATTTAGGGTGCAGCAGGAAAAAGATGGGTTTTAAGAGAGGCTTTGAATGAGGAGACTGAGTTTGAGTGTCGGAGAGGAGAAGGCAGAGAATTCCAAAGAGATGGTGCTTGACAGGAAAAAGAACGTTGGCCAGCAGATTTGAGACGGATGGAGGGAGGAGAGAGGAGACGAGAATCAGAAGATGAACGCAGTTGGCGAGCTGGGACATAGAGATGAAGAGATCAGAGAGATATAAGGGAGCTTGATCATTCAGTGACTTGAAGGCAAGGAGGAGAATTTTGTAGTCAATGCATGATTGAACTGGGAGCCAATGTAGAGAACAAAGAATCAGAGTAATATGATCGTACCTAGGGGAGCGAGAAATGAGATGAGTAGCATTATTCTGGACCCGTTGGAGCTTAGAGATGAGAGTTGATGGACAGCCAGCAAGAAGTGAGTTACAGTAGTCAAGGCGAGACAGAACAAAAGCACATACTAGAGTCTTCAGGGCATCTTGAGAGAGGAAACGGCGGATTGAACTAATTCTTCGAAGTTCTAGATAGCAAGACTTGCAAACATTGGAAACATGCTGTTTGAAAGAGAGGGTTTGGTCCAAAGTAACACCTAGATTGCGGACAGATAAAAGGCAGGAGAATGGGCCAATAAGTCAGAAAGATAGTAGATGACAGAAAACAAAAGGAAAAGGCAGAGTCAAAGAGAGTGACAGATTAGAGGAAGTTACAAGCACAGAACTTCCAGAAGGTGTGGGAACTATTTTTACAAAAGATCCCCCGGTATCCCCACGGGGAAGTGCACTCTACCAACTTGCTTTCTCCCCTATCTTATACAGCGATGTCAAAGCTCACTCCTCTCGAATCTTTCTCTCCTTTCTTTCTCTGTCCAGGTGCCCAGCTTTCCGGTGTACACGCGATCAGGGGAGGTGACTGTGTGGCTGGATCTGCTGCAGAAGGGCAGCTTCTCGGCGGAGGAGCTGGAGCGGCTGGTGGGCTTCCACCACTTCGTGTTCTCCTCTGTGCTGCACCTGGAGAAGGACCCCATGCTCTTCTGCCCCGAGGCTGCCAACGTGGGGATGCTCATCGTGCCCCTCAACACCCACCCTGGTTAGTTAGCTACTACTGTCATGATCGATGACAGTTAGGATGGTCATCGTGCCCCTCAACACCCACCCTGGTTAGTTAGCTACTACTGTCATGATCGATGACAGTTAGGATGCTCATCGTGCCCCTCAACACCCACCCTGGTTAGTTAGCTACTACTGTCATGATCGATGACAGGATGCTCATCGTGCCCCTCAACACCCACCCTGGTTAGTTAGCTACTACTGTCATGATCGATGACAGTTAGGATGCTCATCGTGCCCCTCAACACCCACCCTGGTTAGTTAGCTACTACTGTCATGATCGATGACAGTTAGGATGGTCACCGTGCCCCTCAACACCCACCCTGGTTAGTTAGCTACTACCGTCATGATCGATGACAGTTAGGATGGTCACCGTGCCCCTCAACACCCACCCTGGTTAGTTAGCTACTACCGTCATGATCGATAACAGTTAGGATGGTCATCGTGCCCCTCAACACCCACCCTGGTTAGTTAGCTACTACCGTCATGATCAATGACAGTTAGGATGGTCATCGTGCCCCTCAACACCCACCCTGGTTAGTTAGCTACTACCGTCATGATCGATGACAGTTAGGATGGTCATCGTGCCCCTCAACACCCACCCTGGTTAGTTAGCTACTACCGTCATGATCAATGACAGTTAGGATGGTCATCGTGCCCCTCAACACCCACCCTGGTTAGTTAGCTACTACCGTCATGATCAATGACAGTTAGGATGGTCATCGTGCCCCTCAACACCCACCCTGGTTAGTTAGCTACTACTGTCATGATCGATGACAGTTAGGATGCTCATCGTGCCCCTCAACACCCACCCTGGTTAGTTAGCTACTACTGTCATGATCGATGACAGTTAGGATGCTCATCGTGCCCCTCAACACCCACCCTGGTTAGTTAGCTACTACTGTCATGATCAATGACAGTTAGGATGGTCATCGTGCCCCTCAACACCCACCCTGGTTAGTTAGCTACTACTGTCATGATCGATGACAGTTAGGATGCTCATCGTGCCCCTCAACACCCACCCTGGTTAGTTAGCTACTACTGTCATGATCGATGACAGTTAGGATGGTCATCGTGCCCCTCAACACCCACCCTGGTTAGTTAGCTACTACTGTCATGATCGATGACAGTTAGGATGGTCATCGTGCCCCTCAACACCCACCCTGGTTAGTTAGCTACTGTCATGATCGATGACAGTTAGGATGGTCATCGTGCCCCTCAACACCCACCCTGGTTAGTTAGCTACTACCGTCATGATCGATGACAGTTAGGATGGTCATCGTGCCCCTCAACACCCACCCTGGTTAGTTAGCTACTACCGTCATGATCAATGACAGTTAGGATGGTCATCGTGCCCCTCAACACCCACCCTGGTTAGTTAGCTACTACCGTCATGATCGATGACAGTTAGGATGGTCATCGTGCCCCTCAACACCCACCCTGGTTAGTTAGCTACTACCGTCATGATCAATGACAGTTAGGATGGTCATCGTGCCCCTCAACACCCACCCTGGTTAGTTAGCTACTACCGTCATGATCGATGACAGTTAGGATGGTCATCGTGCCCCTCAACACCCACCCTGGTTAGTTAGCTACTACCGTCATGATCAATGACAGTTAGGATGGTCATCGTGCCCCTCAACACCCACCCTGGTTAGTTAGCTACTACTGTCATGATCAATGACAGTTAGGATGGTCATCGTGCCCCTCAACACCCACCCTGGTTAGTTAGCTACTACCGTCATGATCAATGACAGTTAGGATGGTCATCGTGCCCCTCAACACCCACCCTGGTTAGTTAGCTACTACTGTCATGATCGATGACAGTTAGGATGCTCATCGTGCCCCTCAACACCCACCCTGGTTAGTTAGCTACTACCGTCATGATCGATGACAGTTAGGATGGTCATCGTGCCCCTCAACACCCACCCTGGTTAGTTAGCTACTACTGTCATGATCAATGACAGTTAGGATGGTCATCGTGCCCCTCAACACCCACCCTGGTTAGTTAGCTACTACTGTCATGATCAATGACAGTTAGGATGGTCATCGTGCCCCTCAACACCCACCCTGGTTAGTTAGCTACTACCGTCATGATCAATGACAGTTAGGATGGTCATCGTGCCCCTCAACACCCACCCTGGTTTGTTAGCTGATCGATGACAGTTAGGATGGTCAATTATAATGGTAGCGATTGGTTTATCTTAAGATACAGTGGAACCTCCCTACAAGACCTTCCCTATCAAGACAAAGATGTGACCCAACAAATTTTTTTATAACAATTTTTCCCCCTTCATTTCTGGATTATTGACTGTCCACCTCCCTATGACCCTATTAACCCTTTCAACGCTAGTCATTGTTCAGCCCAAACTTTCCATTAACCTTACCTGGCCAGAGAAAAGATTCTGTCTGCAATACTTGGGGATTCCTCTGGGACATGTAATGCATAAAATAAGGCCTCTCCTTAACTCCCCAAATGAAGAACATAAGGTCACTGGATACCAGACCCTCATTTGATTCCTTTCAGTGACATGGGTGTTCAATCATTGTGATGCCAAGAGGCGACAGTGGCGATGAAAGGGTTAAGACCCTTTTGGGGGGCTGATTTTTCAAGGTCTTAGTTGAGGGGTTCCATTGTATATAGCATTTGAAAGAATGTTGGGTAGCAACATGCCCCTGTGATGGCTTTTATTTTATAAAGTCAAGAAACTAGGGATATTTTAAAGTTACTAAAAAAAATAACATAACTTTTGTCATTTGGTCAAAATGTCCCCCCCCCCCCCCCCCCCCCCCCTTCCTTGCTCATCAGTCACACAAAAATCGCATGCGAATAAAAAAAAATTTAAAAGGTGGCGCGCCTCTGGCTGCGACGCACTCTCCAGGTGGGAGCAGCCCAAATTTCACAGAGAACGCTTCTGTGACTATAAAGTACCTAATACTAAATAAAGAAAAGAAAAGCATACAGTAGATTCATTTACTTTGTTTTGTGTCACTGTGTGCAGACGGGCGTGTGGACGTGGAGTGGAGCTTTGTGGACCAGGTAAACCAGAAAACGGTGGTCCAGAAGCGCAACGTATTTGACGGCGACCGCCAGGTGTTCCAGTTCCAGCAGGACCAGTTTGAGGACGCCGTGGTCATGCCCTCCTACCGCAACATGGACCAGCCCCAGCACTTCTACGTGGCCGAGATCCGCCACGACCTCAGCCCTCTCTCGCCCTTCCCTTCCCCCGAGCTGTACAAAACCTTTGCCGCCTACTACACCACCAAGTACGGCCTGACGCTCACTAACACGGACCAGCCTTTGCTGGACGTCGATCACACCTCGGCGCGGCTTAACCTTTTAACCCCGCGCTACATGAACCAGAAAGGTCGCGCCCTGCCGACGTCCAGCCTGGAGACGAAGCGTGCCCGGCGGGAGAACCTGCAGCAGAAGCAGATCCTGGTGCCGGAGCTGTGCGACATCCACATCTTCTCCGCCTCCCTGTGGAGGAAGGCCGTGTGTCTGCCCGCCATCCTCTACCGCATGAACTACCTGCTCCTGGCCGAGGAGCTGCGCGTGCAGATCGCCGGGGACACCGGCATCGGCAAGGTCCACCTCGACCCGGACTTCCGCTTCCCTCGGCTGGACTTTGGCTTTGAGACCAAGCCCGAGATGCTGCAGATGGCTGAGCAGCAGGCAGGCACACAATCTGAAAAAGACGAAAGTGGTGCCAGCATCAGTGGTGTTGACTCAGAAAAGATGACAAATGGCACAGAAAAAGACTCTGAGAATCTTTCCAGCAGCTCAGGAAAAGTGACAGGGAAAGATAATGAAAAGCAGAGAAAGAAAAGCGGCGACAGCGTAACTGAAGAGAACCAAAACAATAATGCACGGATAGTTGAGACTGTAAACAATAATGTGAAACAGGCAACGGAGAGAGCAACAGGGAACAGGAAAGCGCAGTGCCAGCCATGGCCAGTCTCCCTTGATGATGGAGGGAAGAAGGCAGGCCCTGATGCTGCGGGCAAGGAGGCAGCTTCCAGTGACAGCAGCCCTGATGAAGACCGAACAGATAATGGGCTGTCCTCAGATTCAGACTCCGGCGTGGCGCTCAGTGAAAGCGAGGGAGCTACAAAGGGCAGCAACCGAGCAGCATCCTCCGATGAAAGAAAAGAGGCAGAGAGTAGCACACCGCCCTTGTCAGAGAGCTCAGAGAACTCTTTGGATACACCCGTCTCACAAACCATTGAGCAGTGTGTCGCTGCTTCAGAAGTCAACGGAGACATTCCATATTCAGACGCCTCACATGTGGAGGCGATCAGCTCTCTTGTTCACAAAATGCACACTGGTGTGTCGTGTTGCGATGGCCTTGAAGCAGAGGCGTGTTCAGACTGGAATGGAGGAGGAGATGGATTTGAAGATCTCGTGCCTCAGACGAAGACAGAGCGGTGTGGTGCCGATGATGAAGACAGTGACGCGTTCATCACTCCTCCTTCCTCCAGGGCACTGTCCCCTGCCCCATCAGACTCTGACCATAGTGTGTATGAGGATGCTGTGACCGATTCAGTGTGTGCTCATTCTCTTCACGATTCCAGTTTGAATTCCTCTTCCTCCTCTGCCGTCCATATATGTGACAGTGGTTGTAAGCAAACGCATTCCAGCGCAGCTGTCATTCCTCATCCGGTGTGTAGCAGTGAAGACGTGAAAGATGTTAGTTCCGTCTTGCAAAATCCTGCCTGTGATACGGACATAGAGCGCCAGAAATCCCACAGTTCAGATTCTCATTCGTTGGTATCCACTAACTCGGGTTCACAGTCTTTTGTTTCCAGTAGTACAAATGAACAGGCCTCGAGTCTCACATGTTCACATCTGTGTGTTGATGCAGCCAACACTGATGAAGATACTGGTCCAAGAAGTGCTTTTTCCTCATCTTCCGAACCTGTGGCTGATAACGCTTCGCGCCATTCCCACCAAGTGCCAGAATCGCCCTCCGTGTTCCTTTCAGACAGTACAGAGAATTGTTTTAGGGGTTGTGAAAACTCTGGTTCTTGCAGGTGTTCTCTCAGTACTTGCAATACTTTATTGAAGCAGCAGCAGGATCAGTGTCAAGATGTAACCAGTTTAAACGGGGGCACAGGTCACATGCGTTCTGATACTCACCCATGTATTGTCTCTTCTTCGTCTTCCATGCCACCCACACACCTGGGGAATAATACCTGTGCTTCTTCACCTGGTTCGTTCACACCTGCCACCACCACCACTGTCGACAGCAGCTGCAGTATTAACCACAGTCCTGTCTCTTCGACCACACCCGAAGATCTGTCCCCTGATGAAGAGAAGGTGGTCATGGAGGAGTGTGAGGATGACTCTGAGGATGGCAGTGACAAGGCAGTGAATGTGGAGGACTGCGATGACTTCCTGGATGTCGCTGGCACCAGCACCAGCAGCAAGAAAAAATGGTTCCCCTCTCACTCTGTCAACCTGCCCATTGACCCCAACGTCTCCAATTTTGCACCGCCTAAAGATGAATTCCACATCACCTTTGACCCCATAGGGCAGGGGTCAGAGGGTGAGGACAACTTGGAGAAAAACTGGGCCCAAACCGGTTCAGCGAGCTGTTCCAGAGTGGAGTGGGGGGTGGGTGAGAATCTGACGACATTTGATGTGTCGAAAAGCTTTGTGGAAGAAACGCCTGATCCGGAGAGTCAGTCCACTGCCCCTGTGTTCACAGAGAAGATTCCTCAGGGTATGCAGAGTACAGATCATGTATCAGCTCAAGACAACGGGTGTTCAGGGAGCACATCATCATCAGAGACATCATGGCCACCACGCGCACACTGTGATAACAGATCTAGTCCTATGCACTTATCAAACTCGCCTCCATCCAACAATGTTAGTCTTTCACAAGAGACACTTGCAACAAAACTTTCTGTGCAAAGTGATGAAACAGTTGGTGCCGACACAATGCAGAAAATGTCCTCGTTTTTATCTGAAAATGTGGAATTCACTTCAGTTTCAAGCACTGAGAACAGGTGCCCGCATACAGATCACGAATCATCAGCGCATACAGAACACATATCAGAAGAAACAGGACCAAGCGTTACTGCCTCGGTTGTTGAAAAGCGCTCTAGCAATACTGAGACTACAGACCAAAGTCTTTCTTGCCACGGAAACCAAGTGCCATATGAGTTCAGCAAGCTGAGCTCTACCTCGTGTAACAGTGAAGTGCAGGATGGAAAGCCTGCGAGTCAGTGTGATTCGTGCTCTGGTGTTAGTTCACCAACTACAGAAGACAGTAGCAAGTCCACAGACCAGTCAGTGACTTTGCCAGACACTGAATGCTCGGACCAACCTTCAGAAATGGAAGAAGGGGCCACAGAGGTGAACGGATGGGGCAGTGAGGAAGGTCACCCAGCCAGAGAGTGGTGCCAGCTGCTGTACGACCACCCCAGGCATCCAGACTGGTTCACCGAGGCATCGTCTGACAATGAGCAGGATGACAGTGTCAGTCAAGGTCACTCCTCCACCAATGATGCACAGAATGCTGAGCAACAAACAACGCCCCTTAGCTCAGAAAATGTGCACACGTCACGCTCAGACATTGGTAAAAGCTCTACCACAGAGATTCGTCACTCTGACTCGCAGACGAGCAGTGATGCAGAAGAGAAGGATGGACAAAAGTGCGCTCAAAGTGACGCGTTAAGAAAAAGTTCAAAAACTCGTCCCCATGGTGATGCAGCGTTGCTAGGCAATGGGAAAGCAAACATCGGCAATGGAGAATCAAACATCAGCAACGGCAACCTCTTTCCATGCACCCCGCACAACGAAGGCAGCAACAAACAACAGCAACACTCCACAAACCACAAGAATCCTCCTGCCGGCGTTTTTGACATTGGCACTTGGAACAAAGCGAACAAAGGTGAAGAGAAGAAGAAAAAGAAAGAGGAAGAGGTCCAGGCTGATGATGACAGTGGAGAGCTCGGGGGTCTGATCAAGTTGGATGAGGACCAGGACCTGGCGATGTTCGTGGGGCCCAGCCCCTGCCTGCTGCTGCAGGCTCTGACCATGTCCAACGCCAACGACTTCTTCAGCCTGGAGCGCCTCGAGACCATCGGGGACTCCTTCCTCAAGTACGCCATCACCGTCTACCTCTACTGCACCTACCCCGCCACCCACGAGGGCAAGCTCAGCTACCTGCGCAGCAAGCAGGTCAGTTGTGGGCATCCCCTGTGGGAATACCGGGGGTGGGGGAGGAGGTCTTTCGTACAAATAGTTCCCCCACCTTCTGGAAGTTCTGTGCATGTAATTTCCTCTAATCTGTCTCTCTCTTTGTCTCTGCCTTTTTCCTTGCTTTGTTTGTTTGTTTGTCTTACCCTAGCTTAAAGACTCCAGGGATCATCCTAACAGCCGAAGCACTTGAACACTATGGTACAAATGCACCAGCTAGGGATGAGAACATTACAGTGTGTGACCGTTTTTGATTACCCCGCCACGTAGGCAGCCACACTCCGACTTTGGAGGATTTTAGACTGATGATGTTATGCTAGGAGCTTGTCATAGCTTAAGACAATCCCTGCACAACCATGCAGAACATAACAACATTTTGATGTAGCCTTGGCGGTCTAGCTTATGTCAATTGGTCTGACACAGCCTCATGCCAAGGCGTTTCCTTGCTTTGTGTTATCTACTATCTTTCTGACTTTTGGGCCAATTCTCCTGCCCTTTTTCCAAAAATATCTTCCATATAGTTTTCTCCGTTGAGCTCCTCCGAAATCGGAAGTGTCGGCTGAATGCAGCGAGGAGACCAGTGAAAACTGGAAAACGGACACATACGTACCCATTGTGGCCTTATGGCCTGGAAACGCATAAGAAGAAGAAGTTGTGGACAGTAGACCGGTGGTACATGCATGGATGAAACCACATGGCAGGAAAAGCAGGAATCCATAAGAAGAAGAAGTTGTGGACAGTAGACCGGTGGTACATGCATGGATGAAACCACATGGCAGGAAAAGCAGGAATCCATAAGAAGAAGAAGTTGTGGACAGTAGACCGGTGGTACATGCATGGATGAAACCACATGGCAGGAAAAGCAGGAATCCTATTTTTGGCTTGGTTATTTTTCAGGAAATCCTGATTTTGCATTACTCTGGAATGAAAAAGCCTCAACTCATTTTATTGTTAAGAAAATGAAAGCTGTCTCTAAATGCTCTTATTTTCTTAGTAAAACTGGGGAGGTGGGGGAGGAATTCAGCTTCGGAGGCTTCGCAGAGGTTTGGGTTGCTGCATGCACCCATGGTAGATGAATCATGATGAGTACTTACCCTCTTTTCAGACTAAGCTGTAGCTGTTCTACTTGGCATGAGGCTGTGTCAGACCAGTTGATATAATGAATTCTCTGCCTTCTCCTCTCTGACACTCCAACTCAGTCTCCTCATTCAAAACCTCTCTTAAAACCCATCTTTTTCCTGCTGCGCCCTAAATATTTGATCAGTTGTCTATCGTTGTGTGCACGTGAGGGAAGATTGAATAAGCGGTTTGTGCTGTGTTTTGTGGTGAGTGTGTGTGTGTGTTTGTGTGTGAGTGAGAGCATGAATGTGTGCATACATGTGTGCTTGTGTGTATTTTGGTTTTGTGGGTTGTGTGTGCACGCATGTGTCTGTGTGTCTGTCTGCGTGCGTACGTTGTGTGTGAGGGTGTTTGTGTATGTGTGTTGGTGTATGTGGTCAGTCCATGCGGCTCGGTTGCTGTGGCTTACCGAATGGGGTATGAACGAGTTGGCGTCAATAATTGTGTGTGTTTATGTGTGTGTGTGTGTGCGCGCGCGCGCGCGCGTGTGTGTGTGTGTTAGAGAGAGAGAATTGCTTTGTATATGCGCTGTTGCTGGTTGGTGTCACTCTTGAATGTTGTTTTTGTTGTCTTGATGAATAATTGATTGTAAAGCGCTTTGGGCTCATCTGAGGTAAAGCGCTATATAAATGTACTATTATTATTATTATTATTATTATTATAAGCTAGAACGCCAAGGCTGCATAAAAATGTTGTTATGCTCTGTATGGTTGTCGGGAATTGTCCTCCTAGGCCATGACAAGCTCCTAGCATAACATCATCAGTCTTAAATCCTCCGAAGTCGGATTGTGGTTGGCGAGGTAATCAAAAACAGTCACACACGTAATGTTCTCATCCCTAGCTGTTGCATTTGTACCATAGTGTTCAAGTGCTTCGGCTGTTGGGATGATCCCTGGAGTCTTTAAGCCAGGGTAATACAACAACAATTCAATCACCACATCCTCAGAACTATTAACCTTTTGATCAGAAAGTTTGCGTCTGATCAGCTGACCTTTGGCTGAGGATTCATCTTTTCATGCGTTTTAGAGAATGAAATTATGTGAAGGAAGATTTTAATTTTGGCATTGTAGGCTTGGTTGTTTGTTTTTTGTCACAGAAAGATTATGAAGTTGTAAACCTTGTAAATTGTAAACTTGTAAACCATACAATGAAAACACCCGAACGCCCACTTTAAAACCGTAAATATTTTGAATGTTATTAATTCTTTGTCGTATACACCCAACCACGGACTGAACTATAAAACTTCCTAGGCGTGCTACAAGTACAAAAACCTCTCGCTACTCTCGCACTTGTGGCGGTACCATAGCCGATGAGGTTTAACCGAGGCGTGGTTACTGCTACACATATCTGTATTGTTAAAAAATCAGGACTTTACTGGTGTTGCACTGCCTCCGGGCATTGCCTCCAGTATAGTTCCCACCATCTTTGTATTTAAAAATGCCCCACATGGTCAAAAGACCGCAGAGGGCGTAAAATCCTATTTCGTCGACAAGTTGGAAAATTAATCATAAAAAAAATATTGAAAAAAATGAAAAAAAGTAAACCATGTGTCAGGTGAGCAACTACAACCTGTATCGCCTGGGGCGGAAGAAGGGCCTGGCGGAGCGCATGGTGTCCTCCAAGTTCGAGCCCTACGAGAACTGGCTGCCCCCCTGCTACATCATCAGTGAGGACCGCCGACGAGGGCCCGTGCCCAAGGTCGTCATAGCAACGTCCAATCCAAAGCTGTCCGAGGCGGCGCCCATCAACTTCCTGCTTGAGGAGGAAGCAGAACCTGGTGGGTGGGAAGGGGAATTTGTGCAGTACACACAGTGTTAATATTATCTCTCAGACATTCCAACTCTCTGTCAGTCTTTAAGGCTAATCTCAAAACGCACTTTTTCTCTTAACGCTAATGCTTGTGATGGGTCTGCATGAATGATGTGTGCGCGGATTAGATGGGAGGAGGGGAACGGGGCATGTAGTAACTGAGTTTGTTTGTGTGTGTGCATGCGCGCGTGTGTGTGGGCGTTGATGTGAGTGTGTTTGTGTGTGGGGAGGAAAGGATGCGTTTGTGTATACCAATGTATATATATATATGCGTGTGCATGTTTGTATATATCTATGAGTATATGTTTGCATGGGGGTGACGGTGGGAATGCGAGCGCGTCTGAGTATGTTCGATATGTATGATGTAATCTAGCATGTGGAGTGAATTTTAGTTTTGTTAAGCGCCATGAGTAGTTCGTCTAGAATGTGCGCTATATAAATGTCTTTTATTAGTAGTATTTTCAAAATCAGGGGGGTAGAATCAGCGCGCAAAATGTCTCGATTTTAAGGGATTACCTGAATGTTTTAGGGGGTCTCTCTATGGGTTTTTTAACACTTTTTGAAAAAAACCTGCATCACATGAAAGTTTACTGATGCACAGGTCTAAAACTCAGTGTGTTTTGAGATGACAGTTTCAAGTGTCGGAGATACACACACGTACAGCAAAATTAGCACTGATATAAGTTCAGTGTATGTTCTTTGCTGTGCATAATGTTCATGAAAATAATGATGATACTCACAGTGAACTTTCTGCCTTATGAGGAAACAGAATCAGGTGGATAGGAAATGCATTTTGAACTTTGTTCATGGTATGTTCAATATGTTTTTGCTGGAGGGCGATAGGTTTTACGTTAAGGCTGTGTGCACACATAAGCGGATATTCCATGCGGAAACCCATGCGCAATCCATAGATAAGTGAAACAAAGAAGGGAAAAGATTTGCGCACGTGTCCGAATTTCCCCTATATGCGTAAACTTTGATCTTTCTTTCTTCCTCTTATTTAGGGTTTACCGTATGGAACTTACGCGTCTAATGTGAACCCAGCCTAATTTGTCAACGTTTACCACGATAATTTCAACAGTGGTTTCTGTTACCCACCAGAAGTGGAGCAGAAGAGAGAACCGGAGGCGTTCCAGCAGGAGCTGGCGGAGATCGACCACCAGCAGGAGCAGGACCAGCAGCGGGAGCTGAGCGGGGGGTCCCACAAGCAGGCCATGATCCCCTACAGTCTGCAGCTGCACCACGGCATCCCCGACAAGAGCATCGCCGACTGCGTGGAGGCCCTCATCGGCTGCTACCTCACCACCTGCGGCAAGCGGGCGGCCTTGACCTTCATGGCCTGGCTGGGGCTCAAAGTGTTGCCGCGCCGAAGGGTGGCGAAACACGAAGACCCGGAGGTAAGATGAGAAAGATGCTGTATGGTTTAGCCCTCTTATTCCTGACACTCTGTGCTCTCACTCACTTCTGAAATCCTAAGCCAAGGGACGTCACTCTGTACAAAAGGTGTGGTAGCGTCAGAAAGAAAAAAATATATGTACCCAAGCAGGTTTTTTTGTTTTGAATGTGTTGCTGAGATGTCTGTCTGATTTGCAAAATGAATTTCAAGATGTTATAGGGGTGCATCACTCCACCCAAAAAAATCAAAATACTAAAGTGTAGTCGCATTCACTAGTCACCTATCTTTCACAAAAAAGGGAATTTTCATCGCCATCATCATTCAGTGGATGCAATAATGATTCGTCATCCATGTTGCAAAAGTAGGAAAAATGCCGATGTCAGTAACACGACTTCAAAAATTTGCATTGATCGACCAAAAACTTGCTCGCTGCCGACATAGGTCAAATCACCCTTCTAAACCATCACTTTGCGATCTCATAAGTCCTATCTTTCACAAAAATATGAATATTCATCACTGTCCTCATTCAATGGACGCCATAACTGTTTGCCATCCATATTGGAAAAATTAATAAAAATTCCTGTCTTTCACTAAGTTTAAAAAATTCACATCTTTCAAATGAATCGACTTACCAGCTATATTAGATGGTTTGGCGGAAGTGTAATCTGTTGCGAAAGCGAGGCTGAAGCAAAATGGAAGCGCCCATACCGGCCACATGGAATTCGAACCTTCTCGGACTTTCCAATCCATATTTTTTCCTAACATCATTCGGCATGCAAGAGGGTTAAGTACTGAGCTGTCTAAAAAAAATACACAAACTTTTCAGGCAGAAGTTTTGGTCTCCCTGTGTGCCCTTAATTATACATGTATACCCTATTATAACATGTGTGTTTTGTATTTAATAAACGTATTAGAAAGAATGGCAACACCAATGCCAAGAAAATAAAAAAATGTGATGAAAGGCAGGACAGTGGTAAGAAGGAGAGACAGTTAAAGGCATAGTCTCGCTAGTCAGAAATGTGCTGACTCGCACAGCGGGGGGAAAAAAGGATGGTTGTAGTCTCTCGGCTATAGGGGACTATGGAAAGGAGTGGCGCAGCGAGCGAGATTCGAAAGACAAGTGACCTAAAAACTGCCACTGCTTCATTTATATACTCCTGGTGTGGCTTTAAGCTTTCAAACTTTGAAGCATAGCACTTTTTCCAAACTGTGTTGTTATTGTTTTGGGGAAGCTCCTGGCTTTGCTCCTCTGCACCTGTCTGTCTCTTAGGCTTAACCAGGTGGATAGGTACCGTAGGGACCTTGACAGTAGCTGTGTGTGTTTTAAGGTGGCGACAGACTATGTGGCTGCCTCATATGACTCGATCAGGTCGTGACGTAGACCAAATTGTGTTTCCCGCACAGAAGAGGTCACAAGCCACCTGACTCGATCAGACTCGATCAGAGTGAAATTTAGAACCCGCCCTATTCGGCCCTGTCACCTGACTGGGCCCGACTGAGTCAGATTGATCGAGTTAGATGGTATGAGTCATATGAGGCAGCCACATAGTCTGTCGCCGCCTTTAGGCTTAACCAGGTGGATAGGTACCGTAGGGACCTTGACAGTAGCTGTGTGTGTTTTAAAGATACAGTGTTCTCTTTTTGTTTATTGATCTGTGTTGTTTGTTGAAACCCAGAGCAAGGGTGTGCTGTTCCCAGAGCTGCCGTGCCCCCCGTCCCCCTTGCTGAGCAGCGTGGAGGGGTCCCCCCTGCTGTTGAGCCACCTGCTGGAGGGCTATGAGGAGTTTGAAGAGTGCATCCAGTACCGCTTCCGCGACCGCTCCTACCTGCTGCAGGCCTTTACCCACGCCTCCTTCCACTACAACTACATCACCGACTGCTACCAGAGGTGACCAAAGTTTATGTGTGTGGTATTCGTGGTGCGTAGTCTGTATAATTTCCTTCACTCTGCTGTAGGCTTTTACAACGCCTCCTACCACTACAACTACATCACCGACTGCTACCAGAGGTGACCAAAGTTTATGTGTGTGGTATTCGTGGTGCGTAGTCTGTATAATTTCCTTCACTCTGCTGTAGGCTTTTACAACGCCTCCTACCACTACAACTACATCACCGACTGCTACCAGAGGTGACCAAACTTTGTGCGTGTGTGGTTTTCTTGGTGCGTAGTCTGTATAATTTCCTTCACTCTGCTGTAGGCTTTTGCAACGCCTCCTACCACTACAACTACATCACCGACTGCTACCAGAGGTGACCAAAGTTTATGTGTGTGGTTTTCTTGGTGCGTAGTCTGTATCATTTCCTTCACTCTGCTGTAGGCTTTTACAACGCCTCCTACCACTACAACTACATCACCGACTGCTACCAGAGGTGACCAAAGTTTATGTGTGTGGTTTTCTTGGTGCGTAGTCTGTATCATTTCCTTCACTCTGCTGTAGGCTTTTACAACGCCTCCTACCACTACAACTACATCACCGACTGCTACCAGAGGTGACCAAAGTTTATGTGTGTGGTTTTCTTGGTGCGTAGTCTGTATCATTTCCTTCACTCTGCTGTAGGCTTTTACAACGCCTCCTACCACTACAACTACATCACCGACTGCTACCAGAGGTGACCAAAGTTTATGTGTGTGGTATTCGTGGTGCGTAGTCTGTATAATTTCCTTCACTCTGCTGTAGGCTTTTGCAACGCCTCCTACCACTACAACTACATCACCGACTGCTACCAGAGGTGACCAAAGTTTGTGTGTGTGGTTATTCGTGGTGCGTAGTCTGTATAATTTCCTTCACTCTGCTGTAGGCTTTTACAACGCCTCCTACCACTACAACTACATCACCGACTGCTACCAGAGGTGACCAAAGTTTATGTGTGTGGTTTTCTTGGTGCGTAGTCTGTATCATTTCCTTCACTCTGCTGTAGGCTTTTGCAACGCCTCCTACCACTACAACTACATCACCGACTGCTACCAGAGGTGACCAAACTTTGTGCGTGTGTGGTTTTCTTGATACGCAGTCTGTCTGTATAATTTCCTTCACATTGTTGAAGGCCTTTACCCCACGCCTCCTACCACTACAACTACATCTGGACTGCTACCAGAGGTGCCCTACATTGGTTTATTTATTTTTTGGTGCATAGTGTATCTATTACATTCACTTCAAAAACCTTTAAATTGCTGTTTAGATACCATATTTTTTTAAGCTATAAGGCGATACTTTTTTTCCCAGAGTGATACCCTTGTGCCTTTTAATATGACTGCAAATATAGTTCACAACAAATTAAAACAAAGTCGAAATTAAAACCCAGAAGAAACGGTTTAATGATAAAAAAAACCAGAGCAAAACAAAACATGACGTTTCAGGTTCAACCCGTTGTCCAGTGCTAAAAATAGATATGACATAGTGACACACATGACGTAAAGACGTAAACAACTTGTGATGCAATACAAAATTTTTTTTACGGTGGACAGTGACATCACTTAAGTAAAAATGATGACAAATAAACTTACGACGATTAATATGAAATAAAGATCTACCAGATTGGATTGTCCAAAACAGACAGTATTGTAGAAAAGTTCACTCTCTCTCTCCCTATCTCTCTCTCTCTCTCTCTCTCTCTCTCTCTCTCTCTCTCTCTCTCTCTCTCTCTCTCTCTCTTCCGATTATTTCATTTCCCACTATCTATCCCATTCTCTATTAATTTTCTTGTACACCCTCTTGCTCTGTGCATGATCATATAAAGGATAACCTTATGTGCACATTCATCAGTGAGTATGACGTATTCTCAAACTATGAAAGAACAAAGGAAAACAATTATATTATGAATATCTAGAATCAACAAATATAGTAAGAAAATATAATAACAAAATGTGAATTTTGTGGAATTTATTTGGATGCGCCTTATAATGTGCGCCTTATAGTCCGAAAAATTTGATACATAGATTTCTTCCTTTAAAAGAAAGAATTTCATTTTGTGCAGACATTCCATTTCCACTCAGCAAAAATAAGTATGGCAATAATTATAGGTGTTTTGTTTTGCAGATTGGAGTTTCTGGGCGACGCCATCCTGGACTACGTGATCACGCGGCACCTGTACGAAGACTCTCACCGCTACTCTCCCGGAATTCTGACTGACCTGCGGTCAGCGCTGGTCAACAACAACATCTTTGCGGCGCTGGCCGTCAAGTGGAACTTCCACAAGTTCTTCAAGGCCATCTCCCCGTCGCTGTTCATCGTCATCGACAAGTTTGTCGTGCGCCAGAAGGAGCGCCTGGACGAGATTGACGAGATTGACGAGGTAAACAAAGCCGCGGAGGTAAACAAAGCCGCGGAGGTAAACAAAGCCGCGGTGGTAGACAAAGTCCGGAAGAAGCCGGTGAGTGTGAGTGTAGGATGGAGTGATGGGTGTCGTGGACAGATGGTGCCACTGTCGTCATCGTCGGTTCGCTTCAGTCTTGTGGTTCGTTGTAGTGGGGGCGTTGCCAGCATCATCGTTATCATCATTGTCACTCTGTTGGTGTGCTGTTCCACAAGAAATGTTGGTCAGCAGAGCTCTGTCTGCCTGCTGTCCGTTATCGTCATTGTTGCACTGTTCGTGTGCTGTTCCACAAGAAATGTTGGTCAGCAGAGCTTCTCTTTGCCTGCTGTCCGTTATCATCATTGCTACACTGTTGGTGTGCTGTTCCTCAAGAAATGTTGGTCAGCAGGGCTCTCTCTCTGCCTGCTGTCCGTTATCATCGTCGCACTGTTGGTGTGCTGTTCCACAAGAAATGTTGGTCAGCAGAGCTCTCTGTCTGCCTGCTGTCCGTTATCATCGTCGCACTGTTGGTGTGCTGTTCCACAAGAAATGTTGGTCAGCAGAGCTTCTCTCTGCCTGCTGCTGTTTCACAAAAAATGTTGGTCAGCAGAACTCTCTGTCTGCCTGCTGTCCGTTATCATCATTGTCACACTGTTGGTGTGCTGTTCCACAAGAAATGTTGGTCAGCAGAGCTCTCTAGCTCTTTGCCTGCTGTCCGTTATCATCATTGTCGCACTGTTGGTGTGCTGTTCCACAAGAAATGTTGGTCAGCAGAGCTTCTCTCTGCCTGCTGCTGTTCCACAAAAAATGTTGGTCAGCAGAACTCTCTGTCTGCCTGCTGTCCGTTATCATCATTGTCACACTGTTGGTGTGCTGTTCCACAAGAAATGTTGGTCAGCAGAGCTTCTCTCTGCCTGCTGTCCGTTGTCATCATTGTCACACTGTTGGTGTGCTGTTCCACAAGAAATGTTGGTCAGCAGAGCTCTCTAGCTCTTTGCCTGCTGTCCGTTATCATCATTGTCACTGTTGGTGTGCTGTTCCACAAAAAATGTTGGTCAGCAGAGCTTCTCTCTGTGCCTGCTGTTCCACAAGAAATGTTGGTCAGCAGAATCTCTGTCTGCCTGCTGTCCGTTATCATCATTGTCACATGTTGGTGTGCTGTTCCACAAGAAATGTTGGTCAGCAGAATCTCTGTCTGCCTGCTGTCCGTTATCATCATTGTCACTGTTGGTGTGCTGTTCCACAAGAAATGTTGGTCAGCAGAGCTTCTCTCTGCCTGCTGCTGTTTCACAAAAAATGTTGGTCAGCAGAACTCTCTGTCTGCCTGCTGTCCGTTATCATCATTGTCACACTGTTGGTGTGCTGTTCCACAAGAAATGTTGGTCAGCAGAGCTATCTCTCTGCCTGCTGTCCGTTATCATCATTGTCACACTGTTGGTGTGCTGTTCCACAAGAAATGTTGGTCAGCAGAGCTATCTCTCTGCCTGCTGTCCGTTATCATCATTGTCACTGTTGGTGTGCTGTTCCACAAGAAATGTTGGTCAGCAGAGCTTCTCTCTGCCTGCTGTTCCACAAGATATTGTTGGTCAGCAGAGCTCTGTGTCTGCCTGCTGTCGTTGTTGTTGTTGTTGGCTTACCTGGCTAAAAGACTCCAGGGATCATCCCAACAGCGGAAGCACTTGAACACTGCAGTACAAGTGCATCAGCTAGGGATGAGAACATTACGTGTGTGACTGTTTTTGATTACCCCGCCACATGGGCAGCCACACTCCGTCTTCGGGGGATTTTGGAGACTGATGATGCTATGCTAGGAGCTTGTCATGGCTAAAGACAGTCCCCGCATAACTAAGCATAGCATAGCAACATTTTGATGTAGCCTTGGTGTTCTAGCCTATGTCAATTGGTCTGACACAGCCTTAAGCCAAAGCGAGCCTACTGTCAATGTTGACTGTCACTGCAATCTGATTTGTCAGTGTTACTGGGGATGTAGACAAAAATCTTTTCTGTCTGGCCTTAATCACATTTCTGCTTTCAATGTGAACAATGAGTGAGGTTGTTTGGCCGAAACATTGATCAGCACATTGCCTTAGTCTTTCTCTGTAACTGCACTGTGACCTGCGTCTGTGTTCACATTGCTGTTTGTAATGTGAACATTGTGTGATTCAATCGAGTTTCCTCTTGTCTGTGCATTTTGCACTCTTTGTCTTTCTCTGTGACTGCACTGTGACCTGCGTCTGTGTTCACATTGCTGATTGTAATGTGAACATTGTGTGAATCAATCGAGTTTCCTCTTGTCTGTGCATTTTGCACTCTTTGTCTTTCTTTTCAAGTCTTACTTTCATGTCTTAGCACAGTTAAGTGAAGGTCTGTTTAAAAAATTGTAAAGGTCAAGATGTGCCACCCCCCCTACCTATCTCGGTTAATTCTATTTTTCCGTTATTGCCTTTCTTACCATACATAAAGCTGTATTTTAGGAACATTTTTAGCTAATAACCTTTTGGGAATACTAACCCTATCCTTAACCCTAGCCCTAAACCTAACCCTACCCCCCACCCTATAAGACGGAAACACGCAACGAACCACAACTGTGACAAATCGCGGTGTACTGCAGTACATAGTGGGGGGTAGGGTTAGGTTTAGGGTTAGGGCTAGGGTTAGTATTCCAAAAAGGTTATTAGCTGAAAATGTTCCTAAAATACAGCTTTATGTATGGTAAGAAAGGCAAAAACGGAAAAATAGAATTAACCGAGAAATGCAGGGGGGGGTGGCACATCTTTACCTTTACCAAAATTTTATTTTATTTTGACCAATCAGATAAGAGCTTGTGATATTTTTCTGCTTTGTAAATTTGTTTCTTAGACCCCTTTTGTGACAAACGTTCTGCACATGCTTGTCGCTGTTGTGAATTTCCTGCCAGAACTGCGGCAGTAATTCGTTTCTTCCTTTATTGATTGGATGGTGGTAGAGGATATGAACAGGCCATCTGTCCAAGAAGAGGAGATGTGGTTTTCTTGTTTTTGAAGTCTGCTTTTTGGACTTCATATGAAACTTCTCCGCAGCTCTTAACTCTGTGTGTGTGTTTGTGGGCTCATGACACACAAAGTGTGTATGTGTGTGTGTTCGTGGGCTTATGACACACAAAGTGTGTGTGTGTGTTCATGGGCTCATGACACACAAAGTGTGTATGTGTGTGTGTTCGTGGGCTTATGACACACAAAGTGTGTGTGTGTGTTCATGGGCTTATGACACACAGTGTATGTGTGTGTGGTCGTGGGCTCATGACACACAAAGTGTGTGTGTGTATGTGTGTGTGTTCGTGGGCTTATGACACACAAAGTGTGTATGTGTGTGTGTTCGTGGGCTCATGACACACAAAGTGTATGTGTGTGTGTTCGTGGGCTATTGACACAAAGTGTATGTGTGTGTGTTCGTGGGCTTATGACACACAAAGTGTGTATGTGTGTGTGTTCGTGGGCTTATGACACACAAAGTGTGGATGTGTGTGTGTTCGTGGGCTTATGACACACAAAGTGTGGATGTGTGTGTGTTCGTGGGCTCATGACACACAAAGTGAGTGAGTGTATGTGTGTGTTAGCGGGTTCATGACTCAAAAAGTGCGTGAGTGTATGTGTGTGTTAGCGGACTAATGACTCACAAAGTGCGTGAGTGTATGTGTGTGTTCGCTGGCTCATGACACACAAAGTGTGAGTGTATGTGTGTGTTCGCTGGCTCATGACACACAAAGTGTGAGTGTATGTGTGTGTTCGCTGGCTCATGACTCAAAAAGTGCGTGAGTGTATGTGTGTGTTAGCGGGTTCATGACACACAAAGTGTGAGTGTATGTGTGTGTTCGCTGGCTCATGACACACAAAGTGTGAGTGTATGTGTGTGTTCGCTGGCTCATGACGCACAAAGTGTGAGTGTATGTGTGTGTTCGCTGGCTCATGACACACAAAGTGTGAGTGTATGTGTGTGTTCGCTGGCTCATGACACACAAAGTGTGAGTGTATGTGTGTGTTAGCGGGTTCATGACACACAAAGTGTGAGTGTATGTGTGTGTTAGCGGGTTCATGACACACAAAGTGTGAGTGTATGTGTGTGTTAGCGGGTTCATGACACACAAAGTGTGAGTGTATGTGTGTGTTCGCTGGCTCATGACACACAAAGTGTGAGTGTATGTGTGTGTTAGCGGGTTCATGACACACAAAGTGTGAGTGTATGTGTGTGTTCGCTGGCTCATGACACACAAAGTGTGAGTGTATGTGTGTGTTAGCGGGTTCATGACACACAAAGTGTGAGTGTATGTGTGTGTTCGCTGGCTCATGACACACAAAGTGTGAGTGTATGTGTGTGTTCGCTGGCTCATGACACACAAAGTGTGAGTGTATGTGTGTGTTAGCGGGTTCATGACACACAAAGTGTGAGTGTATGTGTGTGTTCGCTGGCTCATGACACACAAAGTGTGAGTGTATGTGTGTGTTAGCGGGTTCATGACACACAAAGTGTGAGTGTATGTGTGTGTTCGCTGGCTCATGACACACAAAGTGTGAGTGTATGTGTGTGTTCGCTGGCTCATGACACACAAAGTGTGAGTGTATGTGTGTGTTAGCGGGTTCATGACACACAAAGTGTGAGTGTATGTGTGTGTTCGCTGGCTCATGACACACAAAGTGTGAGTGTATGTGTGTGTTAGCGGGTTCATGACACACAAAGTGTGAGTGTATGTGTGTGTTCGCTGGCTAATGACACACAAAGTGTGAGTGTATGTGTGTGTTCGCTGGCTCATGACACACAAAGTGTGAGTGTATGTGTGTGTTCGCTGGCTCATGACACACAAAGTGTGAGTGTATGTGTGTGTTAGCGGGTTCATGACACACAAAGTGTGAGTGTATGTGTGTGTTCGCTGGCTAATGACACACAAAGTGTGAGTGTATGTGTGTGTTCGCTGGCTCATGACACACAAAGTGTGAGTGTATGTGTGTGTTAGCGGGTTCATGACACACAAAGTGTGAGTGTATGTGTGTGTTCGCTGGCTCATGACACACAAAGTACGTGAGTGTATGTGTGTGTTCGCGGGCTCATGACGCACAAAGTGTGAGTGTATGTGTGTGTTCGCTGGCTCATGACACACAAAGTACGTGAGTGTATGTGTGTGTTCGCGGGCTCATGACGCACAAAGTGTGAGTGTATGTGTGTGTTCGCAGGCTCATGACACACAAAGTGCGTGAGTGTATGTGTGTGTTCGCTGGCTCATGACACACAAAGTGTGTGTGTATGTGTGTGTTCGCTGGCTCATGACTCACAAAGTGTGTGTGTGTTAGCGGGTTCATGACGCACAAACACACAAGCTTATGTATTTGTGCACAAAATGTATGTGCTTGTATGCTTTTTATATGCATTGTGATGTGATTGCAGCCTTTTGAATTTTTTGCAGAACACTATTAAAACCTGTTATTAAAACTGATAAAAGACATTTTTGGGTAAAGGTCAAGATGTGCCACCCCCCCTACCTATCTCGGTTAATTCCATTTTTCCGTTATTGCCTTTCTTACCATACATAAAGCTGTATTTTAGGAACATTTTTAGCTAATAACCTTTTTGGAATACTAACCCTAGCCCTAACCCTAACCCCCACCCTATAAGACGGAAAAACGCAACGAACCACAACTGTGACAAATCGTGGTGTACTGCAGTACATAGTGGGGGGTAGGGGTAGGTTTAGGGCTAGGGTTAGGGATTGGGTTAGTATTCCAAAAAGGTTATTAGCTGAAAATGTTCCTAAAATACAGCTTTATGTATGGTAAGAAAGGCAAAAACGGAAAAATAGAATTAATTGAGAAATGCAGGGGGGGTGGCACATCTTTACCTTTACCCATTTTTGTTGTAAATTTAATATGATTAAGCACAATATATTTAAATAATAAATTTTGTTACATGACATTTTCTTATTGAAAATTGACTGTATTTTTTCAATGAAGCTCCAACAGTAATTAATGTGGGTTTCTTTAGTTTGGTGGTGCGTTTGTGTATAGTTTATTTATTAACTTATTTTTATCTTTAACCAGGGTAAAACACTGGAAATCATCCATGTTCTTTGTTGGCTTTATTTGAAAAAAAGAAAGAAAAATATATATGCGATTCTATAATATTCAAAATCAAATCTTTTTTTTAATTGTCTTTTCCTTTTAACACCTAATGCTTAACCCTTTCACCGCCAAAGTCGCATTTTATTTTTAGCACCACGATGATTTAACACCTATGTCACTAAAAGGCATCACATTGGGGTCTATTAGTATTATCCAAAGTCCTCATTGTCTTAGTTTTGGGAAGTAAGGATAGACTTTATTTTATATATTTCACAGAAGAACCCCCAATACTGCAGATGAATTTTGTTGTATGCACAGGTACATTTAATGGACATTTTGGGCTGAAATATGGATGGCGGTAAAAGGGTTAAATGACTATATTGGAGTCATGAACAGCTAGTTGTCTTCTTAGAAATGACGTTAAATGTGTGTGTGCAGGTGCACCCACGTGTATGTGTGTGTGCGGGGCTTTTTCTATTAATAATATTCATTGAACCATTCACATAAAAGATCAACATTGCAACATCACAATTTATAAAAAAACAAAAGCAGAAATTGCATAGCTTGCTAACTAACAAACAGACCACACCACTGCAAAGAAAAAAGGTCGTGCAAAAAAACTAACACCGTGAAACAAACAGCTGTTGCTTTGGCAGGACACGGATGAAGAAGAAGACGAGGAGGAGAATGGGAAAGGAGCGACAGGGGAGGGGAAGGAAGGAGCCGCTGCCGAAGGAAGGGGAGGAGAGGAGGCCATGGCAACAGCGATGGAGAGGGGGGAGGATGATGAGGTGGAGTTGGAGATCCCGAAGGCGCTGGGTGACATCTTTGAGTCTGTGGCCGGCGCCGTGTATTTGGACAGCGGCATGTCACTGGATGCGGTGTGGAGGGTGTACTACCGCATGATGAAGCCCCATATCGGTAGGTGGTGGTGGTGTGTGTGTGTGTGAAAGAGAGACTAGAGAGAAAGAGGTCTACTATTACACATGGTGCTCTCTCTCACACACACACACACATGTACTCTCTCTCTCTCGCTCTCACACACACATACACATGTACTCTCTCTCACACACACACACACATGTACTCTCTCTCGCTCTCACACACACATACACATGTACTCTCTCTCTCACACACATACACATGTCCTTTCTCTCTAGTTTCATTATTCCATCCACACACCCTTATGCCTCCATGTCAACGTTTATTTATTTTCTTCTTTTTTGTGTGTCTAATATCAAGTAATTTGGAAAGACGTAAAACAAAGCAACAACACACAAACAGGTCTAGCATTACACACATAGACAAGAGAGGAGAGAGAGAGGCTAATATTACATACAGAGAAATAGACATCGCTTGACCTTAGCCTCAATTCAAGCTCTTATTGTTTCTCTTTCAATGAGTCGTACAATTGTAGGGTCTATTCAAGGAGATCCAAAAGCACTGCTGTCTGTCTTGTGCTGCTTCTTGTACATTGTTTTCTTCATCAGTCAATTTTCATTTCTCTGTCTCTGTGTCTCTCCTGTCTCTGTTTCTTTGTCTCTCCTGTCTCTGTCTCTTTGTCTCTCTCTCTCATGATTCAAAAGCTATGGTTCATTGTGCAGACAAATATCTGAAGGACATTCCCAAGTCTCCTGTCAGAGAGTTGTTGGAAATGGAACCAGAAACCGCCAAGTTTGAGTAAGTAGAGAGAGTGAGATTGTGTGTTCGAGATGGCACATGTATTTTGATAACTATTTTTTAAAACATCAAAGAGAAGAACCAAAAAATTCTCCCAAAGAAGACACCTTTCTTGAAATGGATCCAAGACATTTTCCTACTTTTACCTTATGGAATTAGATTCCCTCCCATGAAACTTGTTCTTTTCTTCTTAAGATAAGATTTGTATGGAATGGATGTTTGCTTACGATGGCTGAATGTTTTAGTGTAGGTGTTGAGTGCTGATGCACAATAAGCTGATTTTCCAAAGAAATGTCACCTGTGAGAGCAACATTTAGCCACTTCAGCATCACAGCATTTTCCCATGTGGCAAGCAGGCAACCTACTGTCATGGTCACGATTTGCGTAAGAAGAGGTAGGGGAAACTACTGTTGTTAATCAATGATAAATGTCCATTTTTGCTTTTAGAATGGCAGGTATGTTGGTACACTTTTGGATTACAGACACGTCTTTATAAAAGCTAGTGTTGTGAAGGATTTTTTTAATGTTGAATTTCCTCCCTTACCGTCATGGAACCAAAACAGCACCTTCACAGGAATGGGAAATAACTACAAGACCCATCATGGGCTTGAAAGCACAGTCGCTTCCCTTCCCCAAACAAAGATGGCGGAAAGTGTGGCGAAGTCATGTGGTTCTGGGAACAGAAAACTACTGAATGTGAAGAAGAGAGTTGATGCAATCAAACAGAGCCAGCACTTGAACTGAAGTTTATCTACACTTGCAAAATTGAACAGTCGCGTTAAGAGGAAGTCCTTTGAGAGAGGTTATTTTCAAAGTAAAACACATCAGTGAAACAATGAGAGGAGGTGGTTTAACAGAGGGTCTCTTGTTATTATTATTCTCGGACATCTTTCAACCCTTTCACTGCTGCAGGAAAACTGAGAAATTATTGATTTTCTTATTATAAAGTTTAATAGTAATACTCAATCTGAGAAAATGGTCTAGAGATATATCTTTCCTTTTCTTATTATAAAGTTTAAAACTCAATCTGAGAAAACGGTCTAGAGATATATCTTGCCTGGCTTATCTAAACCAAAAACCATCATCCCCGGACTATCAAAAGTTATAACATCATCAATAACATCATACATCTCGTAGCAGGCAGGGAAGGGGTTAACAGAGGGTCTTGCATTAGCAGACCTGTTTACTCTACTCTTTTCGAGTAGTATTCTACTCAATTTGGACCTCTAGTGATTTATTTATTATTTAAGAACATTTATATAGCACTTCACCTTCAAGCTCTAAGCGTTTTACAATTGCACTAAACTGATTCATATTAAAAACAACCCCTTACATACCCTACCCCATACCCTTCACATTCTTACACACACACACACACACGCATTAGGGGTTGCACTGTTGCAGCAAAGCCTGGTGGTGTTGCAGGAAACCGGAGCGAACGTTGGAGGGCAAGATCCGCGTGACGGTGAACGTGGTGGGCAAGGGGGTGTTTTACGGCGTGGGGCGCAACTACCGCATCGCCAAGAGCGCCGCCGCCAAGAAGGCCCTGCGCTTCATCCGCAGCCTGCACATGGACGGACAGGCTTAGCTCGTGGGTGGTGTCTTTTCTTTGTCTGTTTGTTTTTATGCCATGACAAGATAGCAGTCATGTGAACTGCAATAGACAAGATGTACACATGGAATGCACAGAGATGGTGCTCATTAGAAACCTGCAGATGAAGGGACAGGCTTAGCTCGTGGGTTTTCTTTTCTTTGTCTGGGTTGTCTTTTCTTTGTCTGGGTTGTCTTTTCTTTGTCTGGGTTGTCTTTTCTTTGTCTGTTTGTTTTTATGCCATGAAAAGATAGCAATCATGTGAACTGCAATAGACAAGATGTACACAGGGGATGCACAGAGATGGTGCTTTATATATCAGAAACCTGCAGATGGAGGGACAGGCTTAGCTCTTGGGTTGTTTTTTTCTTTGTCTGTTTTTATGCCATGAACAGATAGCAGTCATGTGAACTGCAATAAACAAGATGTACACAGGGAATGCACAGAGACTGCGCTTCATCAGAAACCTACACATGGAGGGACAGGCTTAGCTCGTGGTTTTTTTTTTCTTTGTTGTTTTCATGTCATGAAAAGATAGCAATCACATGGATGCTTTCAGGATGTCCTGAAATGCAGGATTTTTTTTATTGCGTGGATCCGGATTATGAGAATTTTAGAAGCAGCGAATTTCCTATTTATAAATGTGTTCGGTTTCTCTCATGTGGAGAACATAAAAGAAAATAATACAGATAAATATTTACATGTCTTTTCCAGCAGCTTTGTATTTTTAGGATTGTTTAAGTCAAGTTGTTAACTGGGCGGCCCCTGGACCCCTGCCTTGCAGGATTTTTGAAAGTTCCCAGGAGCACCCATGCAATCATGTGAACTGAAATAGACAAGCTGTGCACAGGGAATGCACAGAGACCGCGCTTCATCCGGAGCCTGCAGATGGGAGGACAGGCTTAAAGGGAAACCCTGACGGATGAGGTTTTGCAAGAAACACGTTAAGGTCACCAGATAGACAGCCTTTTCAAGGATCGGAACACTCACTTTGCTCTGGTTTCCTAGAAATCAAACCGTCAAAATGGCGATTCCTCCTTGGCGGAGTTGCCGGAGAGAGAAGCCATTTTGGATGGGGTGGGTGGAGGCCACTGAGAGTGGTAGAAGCTTTTTGTTTGTAGTGCAGTAAAACAAAGTTGGAGCTGTTTCCTTTGTTGTGAGCGAAACTCCTTTTGGTAAACTGTATGTAAAAACTGTATAAAAAGGCTTGTATTGCCCATTTAGTCTAACTCAGGCGGCCATTAGAAAAGAGAAGGCACATGCCTTTCACTGAAAGAATCTGACTTCCAGCACCTCCGCCAAGGAGGAATCGCCGATTTGACTTCTAGGCAACCAGAGCAAAGCGAGTGTTGCAATCTTTGTAAAGGGTGTTTTCCTGGTGATCTCGACGTGTTTCTTGCAGAAATGTATCCAACAGGGTGCCCTGTAACTCTTGTTTGTTTTGTTTTTTTCTTGTCTGTTTTGATGTCATGAAAAGATAGCAATCATGTGAACTGAAATAGACAAGCTGTGCACAGGGAATGCACAGATATGGTGCTTTATATATCAGAAACCTGCACATGAAGGGACAGGCTTAACTCTGTTTTTCTTTTTGCAATATTAAGAGACAAGTTTTAACACACACAAAACACAACTGAAGGACAGCTGTAGTATAATTGATGCAAAGGTTTAACACTATTGAAGAATTGATTCTTTCGGATGGGTTCCGTTTGTGCCGGAATAGACCAAGCGTTTGTGACGAAATAGATCAAGCGTTTGTGACGAAATAGATCAAGCGTTTGTGACGAAATAGACAAAGCAAGAAACAGGATCAAGGTCAACTCTGTTTGTTAGTTTGTTTGAACTTTGTTCAGTATTATATCATGGACAGATAGCAATAGTGTGAACTGAAATGGACAAAGTCGTACACTGGGAATATCACAGAGACGGATGGTTTTTTTCTTTTTCTTTTTTTCTTTGTTTAGCGTTATTCATATCATGTACAGATAGCAATAGTGTGAACTGAAATGGCTGGAGCCCATACAGGTATGAATCTTGAGACTCTGTTGCTACGTTGTCTCTTTCAGCATTAAAACTTTGTAAGATGTGGTGATGATCTTGTCTCCATGGTCACACTCAGCCTACATTCTCATCGCCGCTTCCAACTAAATTTAAATGCCGGAAGAGACAACTTAGCAACGGGGTTTTAAGATTCATACGCGTCTGAGCTCCTGCCGTAAACAAAACCATACACAGGGATGGAGCTTATTGAAAACAGATTTTAGAGTTTAACTTCACTCAGCATTATACCATGAACATGGAAAGGAAGCAATAGTGTGTACAGAAATTAAAGTTTACACAGGGGAATGTACAGAGATAAGAGCAAAAGGAGGAACGAGGAACATTTGTTGCAATATCGAAGGCCAAGTTTGATCATTTCAGAGAAAATGCTTTACATTATGTTAAGAAACTGGGTTAGCAATATGGAACAATATTGAGGAGTTGGTGTGGTTTTTTTATAAAGAATATCAAAGATAAGTAATAACAAGGGACAGGTTGATTGATACCCAGGAACAACTTCAACAAGGCTAATAAGAACGAGGAACACGTTTAACAGTATTAAAGAATAGGTTTAGCTATGTAGAGAGACTGTTTTAGCAGTTTTAAAGCACTCTCTTTTACGAAAACATCAAGAAAGTTTACTTTCTCTGTGGTAAGGGTAGAGATCTGGTACTTTACTAATTTTGATGTTTTAAAGCAGTTGTTTTTTTATGAAAGCAAGCATTGAGGCTGTGAAGGTTCTTTTTAAAAAAATCATTTTGTAAGGCTGGTTTTGTGCCATTTGCCATCACCGACAGCTGTTGTGTACAACCATTGTGAACCTGCGCTTGAGCGAAAACCACTGGTGTTTTTAAATGGTTATTTTGTGGAGGTGGCGCTGAGTCGTAGTTTAGACCCCCCTCCTCATGTTTACGACCCTCAGCTTCAACGTCTAATTCTTTCAGTTTCATGACAACCACCCTAGGCTGATCCTGACCCTATCCCTTTCATGAGAACAGCAGAATGTTGCTTCTCAATGAAAATTTTCAGTGCGAAAATTCAACGGGGTGGTGTCTAAACTGCAACTTTGCGGGAAGCGTTTGTCTTTCTCAAGGATTTTTCTTCAGTGTGCATCTATCAATTCTCTCTGTTGTGATTGTGTTCCATTTTGTGTCGAGGGTCTGCCTCTGTTCCTCTTTCAAGTGTTATAGTTCTATTATTCGTCAGTATTTATACGTATGATTGTTTCTCAGTAATAATCTGTTTCTGTTCTAAGTGTGATGGTTTTATTTTCATTTAAAGTTATATATGTTTAAGATTGTTTCTCAGTCATCAATTAGTGAAGGGGTTTGGGTTGAGGAGGAAGCAGGAGACTGAAAATATGTACGTGAGAGGGGTGGGTGGGTGTGGCAGTGGGACCAGAAGGGGGGATGTGGGATTGGAATATTTGAGCATTTTGGAAACCATCAAATCAGAAATGATTTCTAATGCCCTGACATTTCAAGTAGCATGGAAGTTCAGTTTAACGTCGCGTATCGGCTTTTGCCATGTACGACGGGCTGAACAAACCAACCAGGGTATAAACAAAAATTTATGTTCCTGAATCACTGTCTTAGCCAAAAGGCCGAGAAGCGATCATAATTGTACAAGTAGCAGGCAATGAATGAGGCTTTATACTACTCCTTGCCGACACGAAAGGGCGATAATTTTAGGCCTGAACTGCCGATGCTCCCTGGTGACGAGTCAGGAGCAGAACATTTTCTGTGGCTATATATATTACTAGTTCCTGACAGGCAAGGGCGATAATCTTAAGTAGGTGGCGTTCGCATCTCAGGTCACGAGACAGGGGCAGATAATTTTTGGTATAAATCCTCAGAGCTGTTTCAAGATTGTCCAGTTGATCTTTTTATGTTGCCTTAGCTTTCTGTTTTCTTCTTCTAGGGGTGCATAACTTGCCTTCTAGTATAGACTGGTTGGCAATGTTCACGTTTCTGGCCCTAGGGGAGATAATCTGACAGAAAAGAGCACAGCTGGTTGCTTTTTCAGTCAACAAATTGTCTCCCCTTGGGCAGAAATGTGAATGTTGCTGACTGGTTTGGAACAGAGAGTCAAGGAGAGATGAAATGCCACGCCTACTGTTGGACAAGCTTCAGGTCTCTACGAAAACAAAATGTTGTCGGCCATCACGATGGCTATTTGTTTCATATCTTTTTGTTGTTGGTTTGTTTTTGTGTGCATATTTTTCCTTTGTCTTATCTTGACAGATTTTTTTATTTTTACAGTGTTTATTCTTGAATCCAGACTTAAGATTTCCCATGTCTCAACAAATTACTTTGTCTAAGTATTTAATCCTACTTTGGGCAAACTTTCTACTCTCTCTCTCTCTCTCTCTGTGTATTAGACATGACCAAAAAATAGTTGTGATCACAATTTCTTTTCATGTTTTTTTAATTGTTTTTTTATAAGATCAAACTGCTTTATTCCAAAATAAGAATATAACAAAGACTGATAAATGGATATTTATTGTATATGTCCTCTTTCTGAAATAAAATTGAGACTTTAGCAAATTGGATAAACCCTACCAGTACCACAACGAAAAAGCAGTGCCATGCGAAAAATGGTGAAGACATTTTAAACTACTTATCAACTGTTCATTTAAAAAAAAACAAATTCCACCCCCCTTTAAATGTTTTTTGGTGTTGAAATTTTTTATAGAGGTGTTCTGATTTTGAACATAAGCGTGAACAGGCATCAATCAGTTGATGCCTCAATCACGTCTTAAGTTCAACTTCAACTTCAATAGTTTTCTGTATTTCAACGCCTCACTTGTCACTTTGTTCATTCATCACTGGTGGTGGCTATTTATGTCTTTAACCCCTTGACTGCCACCAACGTATCATTTACTGACCTGGTGACATCACTGATGATGTCATCATATGAAGAGGAATAACCCTAATATGCTGGCTTTTGGTCTAACACAGTCAAGAGAGTTATATCCCCAGACCATTTTGCCAGATTGGCTCTATCAGTTGTCTTTTTCATGGCATGATTTGTACAATTATTTTTTCTTTAACCCTTTCACCGCCAGCCATACTTCAGCCAAACATTTCCATTAAATTTACCTGGGTAGAGAACAAAATCCATCCGCAGTATTGTGGATTCTTCTGTGACATATATAAAATAAGGTCTATCCTTACTTCCCAAAACTAAGACAATAGGGACTTTGGATAATAGACCCCAATTTGATGCCTTTTAGCGACATAGGTGTTAAATCACTGTGGTGCTAAAATGCGACTTTGGCGTGAAAGGGTTAATATTCTCTGGCAGTCAAGGGGTTAAGATTGATCAGTTCTGTAATGCTCCTGTGTTTGTGATAATTGGTTAAAAAATTGTGGGCTAACCCCCCCCCCCCCCCCCCCCCCCCCCCCCCCCCCCCCCACCCCCACCCCGCTCTTATAACTCTCAAAACCTGGTTCTTTCAGCTTCATGACAACATCCATAGGCTGATCCTAACCCTATCCCTTTCCTGAGAACGGCAGAATGTTGCTTCTCAGTGAAAATGTTCAATGCAGAAGTTTGATGGGGGATAGGGGGGGTGTATCCTAGTTTTGCCGAAAATGTGTTTGGCGTGTTACCTTTTTGTGTTACCTTTTTGTGTTCTCCACTGCATTCCTTGTTCATCGATCTGAGCTGTAAGTCGTGACAGGCTTGGTTCTTCTCTGGGACACTGAAAGATATACAGTAGAACCACCCTTTTAAGGTAACACTTAAATGATTCAGACGACCACTCGGACCATATGAATGGAAAAACACAAAAGCTGTAGGTTCGATAATAGTCCTTTAATGAAGATGTCACAGACGTTTCAGAGCTTAGCTCTTTTTTTAATGTGATGAAAAAGTGACAAAAAATGAGGAATAAGGGTGAAGACACTGAGTAGAAATCAGAGCAAGGAACCTGAAAGAGAGAGAAAGAGAGAGAGAGAGAGACACAGAGAGAATATAAAAAGTGAAGAGTGAACACATATTCAGAACAAAAGAAAAAGGGAAAATCCACGAAACTCTCTACCTTAAGACAACTAGGGCAAAACATGTGAGTAGATATTAACGCACACACAAAAAGGATAAATGCACACACATACGCGCATGCATGAGCATACAGACATGTCCACACAGACACAGACACACACACACACACATACATACACGCGTTCATTTTTTTCACGCATCTTCATTAAAGGACTATTACCGAACCTACAGCTTTTGTGTTTCTCCCTTTTAAGACTCCCTCCTACTTCTCTGAGACATTGCCCTTCTTTGTAAGTATTAAAATTACCTCCCTATTACAACTCCCTCCCACATAAGACCTACTTCTCTGAGACATTACCCTTCTTTGTGAATATTAAAATTACCTCCCTTATACAACTCCCTCCCACATAAGACCTACTTCTCTGAGACATTGCCCTTCTTTGTAAGTATTAAAATTACCTCCCTTATACAACTCCCTCCCACATAAGACCTACTTCTCTGAGACATTGCCCTTCTTTGTAAATATTAAAATTACCTCCCTATCACAACTCCCTCCCACATAAGACCTACTTCTCTGAGACATTGCCCTTCTTTGTAAATATTAAAATTACCTCCCTTATACATCTCCCTCCCACTTAAAGACTTTATTTTGGATGATTTTTCGAGGTCTTGAAAGGGAGATTCCACTGTAGTTCCTGGTCCTTTCTCCATACCAATTTATCATTCCTGTTAATATGTTTGTGCACATATACCTTTTTTTCTTTCTGCTGTAAATTCTCATGTTTGCTCTGCTAACTGATGTATTGTTATTTTAGTACACAGCTCACATTTGGGAGCATATTTAAGCAGTTGGTGAAAAATTTGTTTTATTTTTAACTTTTATACTGTCTAGAAGTAGAAGTTTCAGTGTCATGAGATTGCTCTGAGTTTAACCCCTTTCGTCGCCAGCCAATTTTTAGCCAAAATTTTCCATTAAACCTATCTGAGTAGCAAAAAGATTTGATCTGAAATATTGGGGGATTCCTCTGTGATGTATGCAATAAGGCCTAACTTTACCTCTCAAAATGAAAAACACAAGATCATTGGATAACAGACTCAGATTTCAAGGCTTTTAATAACATGCCTTGTTTTTGTTGCGCTTTTTTTCTCAACGTACAATTTTTGTTTAACCTTTTCACCGCCAGCCATATTTCAGCCAAAATCTTCCATTAAATTTACCTGGGTAGAGGATAAAATCCATCTGCAGTATTGGGGATTCTTCTGTGACATATATAAAATAAGGTCTATCCTTACTTCCCCAAACTAAGACAATAGGGTCTTTGGATAATAGACCCCAATTTGATGCCTTTTAGTGACATAGGTGTTAGATGACTGTGGTGCTAAAATGCGACTTCCCCAAACTAAGACAGTAGGGTCTTTGGATAATAGACCCCAATGTGATGCCTTTTAGTGACATGGGTGTTAAATCACTGTGGTGCTAAAATGCGACTTCCCCAAACTAAGACAGTAGGGTCTTTGGATAACAGACCCCAATGTGATGCCTTTTAGTTTTAGTGACATGGGTGTTAAATCACTGTGGTGCTAAAATGCGACTTCCCCAAACTAAGACAATAGGGTCTTTGGATAACAGACCCCAATGTGATGCCTTTGAGTGACATAGGTGTTAGATGACTGCGGTGCTGAAATGCGACTTTGGCGGTGAAAGGGTTAAGTTGGTTCCCACTTAGTAGTAGTTTTGTTTTCTTCTTGCATTGTACTCCCATGCTGGGCTGGGCCCTTTACTCCAATGGTTTTTTGGTAAAGGTCAAGATGTGCCACCCCCCCTACCTATCTCGGTTAATTGTATTTTTCCGTTATTGCCTTTCTTACCATACATAAAGCTGTATTTTAGGAACATTTTTAGCTAATAACCTTTTTGGAATACTAACCCTAACCCTAACCCTAGCCCTAACCCTAACCCTACCCCCCACCGTATAAGACGGAAAAACGCAACGAACCACAACTGTGACAAATCGCGGTGTACTGCAGTACATAGTGGGGGGTAGGGTTAGGTTTAGGGGTAGGGTTAGGGTTAGGGTTAGTATTCCAAAAAGGTAATTAGCTAAAAATGTTCCTAAAATACAGCTTTATGTATGGTAAGAAAGGCAAAAACGGAAAAATACAATTAACCGAGAAATGCATGGGGGGTGGCACATCTTTACCTTTACCGTTTTTTTTATCATTGGTGGACTTTAGCCTGTAGCAAAGGCCAATAGCAAAGTGAGAGCTGTGCAATAAACGGTTTTCTACAGTAATGGAAGATAGCTAACATCGTCTTAGAGGAACAGTTCTGGAACCGGTTAGTTTGGAACGTTGGCATTTTCGTCTTGACAGAAACAGTTTTAGGTACATTGCACCGTTTTGTTTTATTTTATCGGTGGATCGTTTTATTCCGTTGATAGTCACTGGTAAATGTTTGTGATTTGTTTCCTTGTTTAAGGAATGCGTTAGTTCATAGCATCATATTTCTTTTGTCTGTTTGGGAGTGTATTTTATCATTTCCCCCCTCCATTTAGGGAGTGTGTTATATTGATTATTTTGTTGTTGTTTTTCTGGATGGAAGTTCAGTTTAACGTCGCGTATCGGCTTTCGCCATGTACGATGGGCTGAACAAACCAACCAGGATATAAACAAAAATTTATGTTCCTGAATCACTGTCTTAGCCAAAAGGCCGAGAAGCGATCAGAATTTGAACATAATTGTTTTTCTGCCAGGTCGTGTCTTTTTGTGGTTTGTTTAAGCATGACATCTTGATGGTAGTGTTGAAGAAATGTTATGTTTTGTTTTGAAAGATCATAGAATGTAGGCTTATAATTAAAGAAATGACCAAGAACAAAGAATAACAAGATTCTTAAAATCTGAAGACAAAAGGACAACTGGCTTGGTCTTAATGGTCACTCTTTTCTTCTTAAGTACAGGTAACTGAAAGTCCCCTTTCTTTCCAAAAAATCAGTAACTGGATTGCGTCTTTGAAAAAAAAGAATATCTTTATTTCAAGAGGCCTGCATGTTATAAAAACTGGTTAAAACAATGACATTGTGGTATTATGTAAACAGATTTTTTTATATCATAAATCGATGGGGACAAAATGTGTATTGTGTTTAAACATAGATCTAAAACTAATAAGAGAGGTTGCAGAAAAAGAATATGAGTTTCGTAGACTCATGTTGTCTCTTAACCCCCTGACTGCCATATAACGTATCACTTAATGACTTCATGACATCACTGATGACATCATCAGAAGAAGAGGAATAACTCAGATATGCTGTGTTTTTCTCTAAGACAGTCAAGAGAGTTATATCCCCAGACCATTTTGCCAGATTGGCTCTATCAGTTGTCTTTTTCATGGCATGATTTGTACAATGATTTTTCTTTAATTTTCTCTGCCAGTCAAGGGGTTAATGGATCATTGATTTTGAATAAACAATGCTCTTTTATTTTTAACATCAAGCCATCTTTGAAATATAATTTGTTTTTAAAAAAAGGAAGAAATAAAAATGTTGTGAAGTAAAGATAATAAACAACCTAATAAGAATATGGAACACGGGGGAAGATTGGAGGCACCAAGACAATGAAGAGAGGAAGAGTTACTGGAATCACTGGTGGCGGTGACATAGCCGATGAGGTTTAACCGAGGCGTGGTCACCGCTACACATATCTGTATTAATAAAAAAAATCGGGACTTTACTGGTTTCGTACTGCCTCCGGGCATTGCCTCCAGTATTGTTCCCACCATATTTGTATTTACAAATGTCCCATATGTGTCTGATTCAGACCAAGAGGACGTAAAACTCCATTTTCTCTCTCTGAAGAGAGGAAGAGGATAAAAGCAAAAATACATAAATAACTAAAATAAAATATCTATGACTAGGGGGTTGGGGTGTACAGAAACAAGTAAAAGACAGAGCAAAAGGAGGTGCGGTGGGAGGGAGTATAGCTGGGTTTGGGGTAGGTGGGCAGGTGAGTGGTTGGTTGGCACAAATAAAATAGGACAGGGTTAGTCACTGGTGGATTATTGGCCACTGCAACTAGGGTTATTAACACCCTTGACGGCAAGAGTTAAGCCCTTGTTGATCAGTATCCAAAAGGGCATTCACTCTTGCAAAAAGCAGCCATTAAGTGGCCTCAAATAGGGTTATTGGCGAGAGTTATTCCCTTGTTTGGTCAGTACTCAACCATCTTCCCCCACCCACCAAGGGCATTCACTCTTGCAAAAGGTGTTCTTTGCAGTGGCCAATAGTGTAGATCCAAGTCAGCCATGGTCTCTTGATCTATTGTTTGTTAATGGTTCCTTCCCTTTATCTTTCGTGTCTGTGCTTGGTTTTGTTGTTGTTACAAAGTTGGCAGATCTTTAGTTGATCTTGGTTTTTATATCTACGGTTTTTTTCCTCAACATCTTTTTCTACTGTTGGTGGAATGAGCGGTCACTCTTGATTGCGTTTCCCTCTTGATTGCGTTTCCGGTCCCTGGGTTGGATACTTTTTTCCACGTGTTCTGTCTCAATGTCCTTCGCTTTTGTATGTTGTGATTCGTATGTTTTGCTTTTTGTTGTGTTTTTGTTTTATGAGTGTGGATAGTGTTATTGTTTTCCTCTCTCATTAGTTTTGCTTATCTTTTGTGTTTTAATGGATTTCTGAACTTTTTTTTCTCTCTGTTTTCTATAACTCTTACTTGCTCTGTTTTCAAATACTGTATTTTTTAGACTATAAGGCACACCTTATTATGAGGGCACCCCACACATTTTATGCAAAAATTCAGATTTTGTTCCTACATTTTCTTACTATATTATTATTAGTCCCGTTATAAGGTGCAGGGGTCTCAGTCTGAGAAAAAAGTACCGCTTTATAGTCCGAAAAATATGGTACCGGACTATAAGGCCATATGTTTTTCTCCATTTTCGACCTATGTGCCTAATAAACGAGGGCGCCTATTAGTGAACAAAATCGTGAGAAGAGAGGCAACGATTGCCGTGCTCAGTACCGTCTACTGTGAGTCGCAACATCGAAAGTGGTAACGAGTCGCCGATACGACGAATACTAACGTTAAAATGCTTCAAAATCCCTATTATTGTCCGAGATACTGTCCAACAGATGCCATAACCCTTCATTGGATGCCATAATTCTACCAGTTTTCGCGAAGAAAAGTCCTAACACAACAACTGGAAGTCGCAAAAACGGAAGTTTCGATTATTTGAGAAGGGAGCCAACTCTCGTTTATGACAGCAGTAATGGCGGTCAGTAAGCATTTACAGGACGTGTACGGGCTTCAAACTTCGACTTTCTTTTGCCTTATAAACGAGGGCGCCTTTTACTTGAATTTTTTCAAATTTTTCTTTAAAAATTGCCCTATTCGTCTTATGTACAGCAGCACCTAATGATCCGAAAAATATGGTACTTATTATTTATGACCCATTTTCTTAAAAGAAATCGTGTTGAAAATATCAACAATTAATTTTATGGCGAGCACACACATACTGTACACACGTATCTATTACCCTGGGAATCAAGATTTGTTGAGGATAACATTTTTTCCCCTTCAGATTATTGTGTAGGTACAGGGATACAGAGTACATTTCTAAACAGTTTATTTTCTCATATCAACAAACAGATGCTATGCTGTGACATTTACAATATTTCTTGAGTGTGAGCCTTTTTAGGAAATGGCTTTAATATTTAAAAAAAACAAAAAAATTGTATGAATTAGAATAGTTAGTTTCAAAGTGATAAAACTGAATTGAAATCGGTGACGACCAACGGTATCCCATAAACAGATCTGTGAAATGATTGGATGATTGGTATCCTGTTGTTGCTTGATTGATCTTATGTTTATGCTTTGTATTGTAAAGACCCTTGATCTAAAAGAGAACTTTCTCTGAAAGAGGGGGGTCCTGGGGGGGGGGGGGGGGGGGGGGGGGGTTAATCCGCTTTCCCCATAGTCTGTGCATGTGCGGACCCGTCTTCTTCCTTTGAGTACCCACAGTAAACGCTTTCATTTGTTTTAATATGGAAAAAAAAAAAAAAAAAAAGATCTGTGAAATGCTTTCAGTGATCTGTTAATCAAGAAGTTCACTCTGTAGGGCACCCTCTCCATCTGCCATTTCTGTCACATCATCAGGAAGGACCTTGGTTTTCCGTGTGTGAGCACTTGTTTTGTTGTAACAATGTTGGCCTTTAAATTTATTGTTTTGCTGTTGGACTTTGTTTTTAGTTGTGATTCGTGAAAGTCTCAAGAGTTTTAGTTGAACATAAATCAAGGTAGCTGCTAAGGCTTCAGTTCTTAAGCTCCAAAATTTCACGGTCGATTCCCAACTTTAAAATACGGATCAGAGATGGTTTTCTTGAGTTAATGCAGATTTCACACACACATACCCTCTCCCCCACCTTTTCCATCCCCACTTAGGTCTGGCTTCACTATGCCCTCACTTCTACTATACTGATGAAATTTCTATTTGAACATACGTAGTCTGTTGGGTTGGGGTTTTTTGCAGAGTATTTTTTATTAGATGTGGCTTGGATTTTCAGACGTACAAGGTTCAAAGACCCTGCCATTGATCGCTTTCTACTTTTCAATACCTGATTTTTTTGGCGTATAAGACGCTACAGTGAATAAGGCCCCCCCCCTCCAATTTTTTTGTAATGTATTTAGTCACAAATAAGGTGCTTACAGCGGATAATGTGCAAATTACCAGAGGGAAACAGGCAAACATTTGATTGGCACACTTAAGTGATCACGCTTGGAATTTTTAAAACCAGTCCTATCAGCGACAATGCCCCCCAAGAACCGTTGTCAAAACCAGTCCTATCAGCGACAATGCCCCCCAAGAACCGTTGTCAAAACCAGTCCTATCAGCGACAATGCCCCCCAAGAACCGTTGTTAAAACCAGTCCTATCAGCGACAATGCCCCCCAAGAACCGTTGTCAAAACCAGTCCTATCAGCGACAATGCCCCCCAAGAACCGTTGTCAAAACCAATCCCAGGGAAACAAAAACCAGTGAAAAACCACAATATTAAAGGGACAACCTGATGGATGAGTTTTTGCAAGTAACACGTCAAGATCACCAGAAAGACAGCGTTTTAAAGGATCGGAACACTCACTTTGTTCTCACACTCACTTGCCTTGTCTTTCACTGAAAGAATCTGACTTCCAACACCTCCGCCAAGGAAGAATCGCCAATTTGATGGTTTGATTTCTAGAAAACCAGAGCAAAGTGAGTGTTGCAATCTCTGTAAAGGGTGTTTTCATGGTGATCTCGACATGTTTCTTGCAAAAACTCATCCGTCAGGGTGTCCCTTTAAAGCCTCTGTTCAAAACTTGATTAGCCCTAGCAAAACTTTATCAGTCCCTGGGACTGACTGGTCCATTTCTTCAGTATTTTGGTTTTGAAATCAGTATTTTACTGATAATTACCAGTAAACACGATCACTGACTTAGATTTGTAATTGTGGTGACTGGCTCAGTGAAGATGATGAAAAACCTTTAAAATAACAAAGCCATTGAAAAAAATGTGGTTATGGTTATTGTTCTTCTTCGGTAGCAATTGGCGACGCTTTTTTAAAATATCATTGGACCCTTTATGCTTCAAATCCACAGAAATTGTCTCTTTGAGAACATAAGCAAGTTATTCAATTTAGGTGTTTTGTCATTCTGTCATTTAAAAAAAAAATAGAGTATGGCTCCAACCCACCTGCGTGCGCATCTCGACCATTCCAACGGAAGTGTCGCCATCTTAGTCCTTATTTGTGTGTAAACAAAGTGAAAATGTTATCTAAATGTGTAAAGAAAACATCCAGATGTTATAAATACAGTTTAGATAAGTTTCGAATTGGAACAGCCAAATACGCAGCATCGATCTGGCATTTTTCAAAAAAAGTTACTGACTAAGATGGCGGTCTCCCATAATATGGCGCTCCTTGTGGCCGGATATGACGACACGTGGGTACTAGCTATAGATTAGCCGCTATCAGCAGATAAGGCAGAGGGATTGAAGTGCAGGGAAGTGCAGTAAAACAGTTGCATCTTATTGGCCACTGCAACTAGGGTTATTAACGCCCTTGACAGCAAGAGTTAAACCCTTGTTATAGCTGGGTTTGGGGTAGGTGGGCAGGTGAGTGGTTGGTTGGCACAAATAAAATAGGACAGGGTTAGTCACTAGTGGATTATTGGCCACTGCAACTAGGGTTATTAACACCCTTGGCGGCAAGAGTTAAGCCCTTGTTGGTCAGTATCCAAAATGGCATTCACTCTTGCAAAAGGCAGCCATTTAGTGGCCTCAAATAGGGTTATTGGTGAGAGTTATGCCCTTGTTTGGTCAGTACTCAAGCATCTACCAAGGGCATTCACTCTTGCAAAAGGTGGTTGTTGCAGTGGCCAATAGACAAAATGTTATTATTTTAACTCCCTTTCTCCCCACCCATCCTTTAAAAAAAAAATATATACCCTTTCACTGGCAGCTTGGAATAATCTTTAGATACTTTTTTCTTCCTCTAGTACAAAGTTAAGTGATATGTTTGGTGTAATTAAAGGTGCATAATCGCCATTATTACTGGCCCTAGAAAGTAGGTAATTGTTCTAGCCCATGATTTTATCCCACGTTTTGCTTTCAAGTTCCTTATAGGAAAGGAAGGTGCAATAAAAATTGTCCAGACGTTTGAGTAAGAGAAAATTCATAATCGTTGATTTGACAATATTAAGTTTCTGTGGTGATTAGGTTTTTAATTTTGTTGTTTTGTCTGGCGTTGGCTTATACTCCACATTTATGTTTGCATATTGGAGCAGGTTCTTTGTTTCATAGTGGTGAATATTGGTCTTATTGTGTGATTCTAGTTATATTCGTGTTTGTTAACTAGCATGTTCTTTGTCTGTCTGTCTGTCTTGTTTGCCTGACTGTCTCACTCAATTCACTAAACATCATGGATAACACATTTGTTTGGACACAAACACCGGACATGTTGTGCTCTTGTGGATTTTATACATTGTGACAACATTGATATTGTGATGAAATAAAACTGTGACTCCAAATTGATACAAAAAGCAGTGCGTGTGTGTCAAAATTAAAATTGTTTGTGTGCGTGTGTGTGCTTGCATATTTTTTCAATGTTAATTTTTTTTAATAATAATGATAAATAAATCTTCTATAGCGCTATTCTCCTGACACAGCAGGACTCACTGCGCTTTACATGAAGAAAAAGAAAGAAAAGAAGTAAGTTTACCCCACGCACACAAAAGATATTCAAAATAGATGTACTTAAAATTATGTTTTTAAAAATCATTTTACATGAAAAAAGCAACATCGCACTCACACAACTCACATTTAAAATACCTACATAAAACAGGATTTTAAAAAATATATATATATTTACAGGGTGGACTGACGGTGGATGGACAGACAGAAATTAACAGAGATTGTTTTGAAAAGATTCGTCTTCAGGCCAGTTTTGAAAGAAGACGGAGATGGAGAGCTGCGGAGAGAGAAAGGGAGATTGTTCCAGATGTGTGGTGCTTGGAAACGAAAAGATCCGTTTCCAACTGTTTTGTGCGCTTTATAGTCAACTCTCGCGTCAACGGGGAGCCAGTGCAGCTGTCTCAGCAGTTTTACACTGCTTTGTGGCTCCCATTTCAACAGACATCCACAAATTGATAAACAAATCCATAAAAGTATAAAAACTGTTTTTATTCTGTTCACCCAAATGTTAATAAATAAGCTGTTTGTTTTTTCTTCTTTAAAAAAAACACCCCCCAAAACAAGCAAACCTAACTAATGATATAAAATCAAGTCATACAATGAAGCAAAATAGACATACGAACTATGGGGGGGAAACACACACAAAACATCACAATTGGTTAATTAATAAATAAAAACATTTCCTGTAAATGAAATCAATACATGATGCTTCAATTCAAACATGGGGTTAAAACCAATACATTCACATCACGGAGAGATAATAGGAAAACAAATTGTAAAATGGTCACACTTCGAAAAACTTTACTTTTGTCCTTAGTTTACACTAAGAATGCCGAGAGCATATGTACAGAGATTGTTCACTGATTAATTGACTTAAAGATCATCACAATCATAAGAGGCTACCTCTAAAACCCAACTTTCTACACCTGACCATAAAAAAGGAATTATGTGTAAAATTTGGATCTTTTGCTCCCAAGACAACTGATTTCTTTTTTTAACCGTATTTTTCGGATCATTAGGCGCTGCTGTGTATAAGGCGAATAGGGCAATTTTAAGAAAAATCTGAAAAAAATTAAAATAAAAGGCGCCCTCATTTATAAGGGCACAAAAGAAAGTCAAACTTTGAAGCCTGTACGCGTCCTGTAAACGCTTACCGACCGCCATTACTGCTGTCGTAAACGAGAGTTGGCTCCCCTTTCAAATAATCGAACTTTCGTTTGAGCTGCTTCCTGTGGTTGTGTTTGGACAATTCTTCGTGAAAACTGATAGAATTATGGCATTTTAAGCTCTACAACGATGCTTTTTACATCCAATGAAGGGTTATGGCATCTGTTGGATGGTATCTCGGACGATAATAGGGATTTTGAATCATTTTAACGTGAGTATTTGTCGTATCGGCGACTCGTGACCACTTTCGATGTTGCGACTCACAGTAGACTGTACTGAGCACAGCAATCGTTGCCTCTCTTCTCACGATTTTGTTCACTAATAGGGCGCCCTTGTTTATTAGGCGCATAGGTCGAAATTGGAAGAAAACAAATTGCCTTATAACCTGAAAATTACGGTAATTAATTTTTATCAATGTATTTAAAAAATTAAAAAATGAATGTTTGGTTTAAACACTACTTAATACAAATAAATGTCTCTTTGCTTTCAAATATACAGACAGGGCCCCTACAGGCAGGCACATACACATAATTATGCATACACATTGCTCATGCTGAACATGATTCTACATTTATGTCACATCATCCAAAAATAACTAACAAACGCAACTTACTGGAAAAAAAAATTGATAAAAAAGTCATCTTGAGCAAAACGTTTTGAAAGCGTCGACATAAAAGAATGGGGCATTGTTCTCTTATTATTGCCCTCTACAAGACAAAAGTTAGTTGTATTTATGTCCTCTTTCCAACCAAAAAGATCCATTACAAAAAAGTGAATGAATAAAAAGAGATGCATTAAAATAAAATAAAGCCACTACACTAATTAAAGACAGAAAAACATTTTTTTTTTACAGGCATAGTAGTGGGGGCAAAGTGGTTTTCAAGGAAAATGGCCGGGGGTCCAGGGGGCCGAAGAAAATTCAATAAATGAGTGAAATTTTCACTTTTTCATGCCATTTCAATGCATTTTTTAATAATTTTGTTTCAAACTGTTTCGCGGATTTTCCGCGATTCGCGGAGGTCTACCATGCCTGATTTTAAAATCCACATGCACACAAATAACAGACACCTTAAAATAAAAAGCTAATTCTTGATGTAAACCATGTGCCACACAAAACAAACTTGTTCAAAGATAAAAAGAAAGAAAAACTAATCAACACAGGTATAGGTATATAGATAGGGACTGGCTTTAAATAGCCTAGACCTGGCGGCCTATAAAACATCCCCTCGTTGTTATACATATTGTATTTTCTGTCGAGTCTGTTTGCATGTAACTATGAATAGCCTAATAAGGCTCAATAACCAAAGTCAAAGAATAGTTCTTTAAATTTGGGAATCTCATCCAAAATATTCTTGAAATTGTTAGTGTTCTGAGCAAATGTAACAAGGAAGTTGATTCCCAAAATGGAGCCACTCTGCAAGAAAAAGTAAATTTTCTTTTGTTAGCATGGCAGTGCTCAATGTAGATTTTACCTTCTGGATGTTAGATTTTGTCATGCAAAAAAGAGAATCAACATCCTAATGACAGGAGAATGGGCCATAACGCAGACCTGTTTACGTTACTCTTTTCGAGTAGTATTCTACTCATTTTGGACCTCTACTACTCTTCAGAACTGAAAATAATGCTCTTTAATTCTTGATTGCTACTCATTTTCAGTGAACATTATTTGATGGTTTAATGAATAAAACTACACATTTTGCACCCAAGCTACTCATTTCAGCTATCCAGACTACTCTTGACTTGTGTAAGGGGTGAACAGGTCTGATAACGGTAGAACAATCATTTCCTGGAGCCTCACAGGCAAGCAGCAGATACGTGGATTAGAATTTGGTTTTATATTCTAGTCACAGAGACTTATCTCTGAAATCTGGGCTGCTCTCCCCCGGAGAGCGCGTTACCGCAAGTGCAGCGCCTATCCATTTTTTTGGGGGGGGGGGTGGGGTGGGGTAGGGCACAGGGTGAGGAGGGGGGTGGGCACACTTGGAAAACCTAGCTATCAATTTGGCCATACCAGGCAGCAGGATTTCTCCCTGCTCTTACCGACTTTCAACTGCTGTGGGATTTTTACGTATGTAAAGCGCACAGGTCAGACTAGCTTTAAGTTCCCATCTGAAGGACTGGATGTTCAGTTCGATTTTCCTGTCAAACTAGAAAAAGGGCGAGGCCGGGATTCAAAACCAGGTCACTCACGCTGCAGTCACGCATTACATTTGGCAGGAGAACGTCATAACCAATCTGCCACCTTTCTCCCTACATTGTACATGTTATAGAAACTCTGCAAGGGTTAAACCTGACGATTTAAAAAACAAGGAAATGGGGCAGGGGTCCAGGGGCTGCCTAGGCCACGGCGGGGCATAGGGGCAGAGCCCCTATTGGGGTGTCAGGGGGGCGTTTCACCTCTTGAAACTCTTGGTCAATAGGAAAGCATGCTAGCTACGGGGTTTACACTTGGCAGGACACGGACAAGCAAGCACTTCCGTTTCCATTAAAGCAAAACCGAAACCCTTTTCTATGCAGCAATTGGGTTTTTGATTACCGCAAAGCCATTTTTTCCTGTTGTTATAATATTTTTGTTGTTGAAATTTTTCAAAAAACGGATTTCAGTCTGTACTGATTTTTCAAAAAAGGATTTCCTTCCTGAGAAGGAAGCAGTTTAAGCCATGACTCTGTCCCTTCCTCTTCTTTTAGCCACTGGCAACTTGACCAAAAAATGTGGTCAACTCCATTTCTAAACATCGTCAATTCACCCACACACTTCTCGGCATAATTACGCTGTGCAATATATTTCAGCTTATATAGCCCGTGAAACTCTAAAAAGCTTAGCAATATTGGACAACATGTAGAAGTAAATCAGTCGTGGTTCATTGTGCAGTACTTTTTCAAGTTAATAGTGCGACACTAAATCAGTTTTCTGTCCTTTCAAACAATGGTGATTACTATTTTAGACATGTCTGCAAAGGAACCAGATAGGACATTTTTTTGTTTTTGTTGTTGTTGTGCTGTCCCATCTTCTGGACCGTTCAGTGGCGTTGCTCCCACGCCGCTCATCTCGAATCCCAATTCGCAGCCACACCTCCGCACGTTCAGGTCGCAGAATCCGAGACGGACATGTTTTGGGTGTTTTTTTTAGAAAAATAAATTTTAAAGTGTATTTTTCCTTTGTTTTAAAAATTCACCCGTACAACATACGACCTTTGTTTGCGGATGTAAATAACCAAGATGTTCTCCTCTATAAACAAACTTTGTCCCGGCTTCTGGAATAGCAGTTGCCTTCACAGCTATCCAAAAGTCATAGCTGAACACGAATGATAAACAAAATATACAAACTAGGATTTGTATCTTTATCACGCAACTGTATGACACAAGAAGAACAAAAGTTGAGCAAAGTAAATTGTTTTTGAAGGTCGAATGAAGATCTGAGCCAAACAATCAACAGGTGAATATAATATTATGGCATAAACCAGTGGATGTGAGATTTATCGTCTACATTTGTCATAGAAACAATAAAACGCACACACATCTGACTCGCCACAACGCTGTTAATCGTGATCTCTTGGTATGCAAATCTCCTCCAGCATACTTCCAACACACACACAAATACTTTACAGATTCTGAGAAAGAAAACATTATGCATGAAAGGTTTTCAAGATCAGAAGCTCAATGAATCAAAAAAGAACTGTAACTCGAAACAATGCATAACACAAAAATATGACATATCTTGATGAAAATAACAATGCAAGATCAATGTTTCAATGCAATGAAATAATAGCATTTTTGTGAAATTCAACAAGCACAAATAGAACATTTTCTTAAATAAATGATTTAATAATTCATTCTGAAAAAAATATGCAAGCACACACACACACAAATGTGTACATAGACACTGACCATGAAACAGACCTTTGTGATTAATTTCTAAATAACCTGAATGGACAATGTGTACATAGACATTGACTGTGAAACAGACCTTTGTGATTAATTTCTAAATAACCTGAATGGACAATGTGTACATAGACATTGACTGTGAAACAGACCTTTGTGATTAATTTCTAAATAAACTGAATGGACAATGTGTACATAGACATTGACTGTCAAACAGACCTTTGTGATTAATTTCTAAATAAACTGAATGGACAATGTGTACATAGACATTGACTGTCAAACAGACCTTTGTGATTAATTTCTAAATAACCTGAATGGACAATGTGTACATAGACATTGACTGTCAAACAGACCTTTGTGATTAATTTCTAAATAACCTGAATGGACAATGTGTACATAGACATTGACTGTGAAACAGACCTTTGTGATTAATTTCTAAATAACCTGAATGGACAATGTGTACATAGACATTGACTGTGAAACAGACCTTTGTGATTAATTTCTAAATAAACTGAATGGACAATGTGTACATAGACATTGACTGTGAAACAGACCTTTGTGATTAATTTCTAAATAACCTGAATGGACAATGTGTACATAGACATTGACTGTCAAACAGACCTTTGTGATTAATTTCTAAATAAACTGAATGGACAATGTGTACATAGACATTGACTGTGAAACAGACCTTTGTGATTAATTTCTAAATAACCTGAATGGACAATGTGTACATAGACATTGACTGTGAAACAGACCTTTGTGATTAATTTCTAAATAACCTGAATGGACAATGTGTACATAGACATTGACTGTGAAACAGACCTTTGTGATTAATTTCTAAATAACCTGAATGGACAATGTGTACATAGACATTGACTGTGAAACAGACCTTTGTGATTAATTTCTAAATAACCTGAATGGACAATGTGTACATAGACATTGACTGTGAAACAGACCTTTGTGATTAATTTCTAAATAACCTGAATGGACAATGTGTACATAGACATTGACTGTGAAACAGACCTTTGTGATTAATTTCTAAATAACCTGAATGGACAATGTGTACATAGACATTGACTGTGAAACAGACCTTTGTGATTAATTTCTAAATAACCTGAATGGACAATGTGTACATAGACATTGACTGTGAAACAGACTTTTGTGATTAATTTCTAAATAACCTGAATGGACAAAAAATTGGTCAAATCCTCAAACTCTTGTGAGCATTAAAAAACAAAATGGTGGAAGATCATGATAATACAACAAACTTCTTTTTTTAAAGACAAACATACCGTAATTTACGGCCCATAAGGCGCACCCCTGCTTTAAAAAACAAATCATAATTTGAACAAAGGTAAGGCGCAAAGAAACCAAACAAATTTAAAAAAGGAAGAACGAAACGATCAGCGAAAGTAAAATCAGGGTTGTTTGATCCGATCAGTGCTAGGTCTATTGCTGTGTCCGATTGTGATCACGGAAGAGATACGATCGTGAAGCGAAAGTGCAATGTGAGTGAACTGTTGTCGGTTTGTTGTGGAAGCTACCAGAGCATGGTGAGTTGTTCATTTCAACTTTCGACCCCCTTACTTTTTTCTGTTTAGAGTATAGAAAGGGCGCATGCAGGGGTCAAAGTTCAGTAAAAAGAAGTTGCGCCTAATAGGCCGAAAATTACGGTAGTCCATTTTCATATAATACAGGTTTTCTTGAGTTAAAAACTAAAGTGAGAACTGCACACTACAACAGATTTTGGTTTTACTACAAATAGACCCTGTACAGAACACTTCAACATACACACACTTAAATCACAACCATTTCTGCATTCTGGAATTGTAATGGTTCAAAAAAGTCAAACCACAGCAAATAAGGTTTTCAGGTTTTGCATCAATCTTTTACAAAGGATGCAACGCAACAAAGTTTTAGTTCTACAGTTCTTTACATGCACATATAAATAATCTATCCCGAAACACATGGACATATATGCAAACACGCATACAAAGACACTGGCATGTTGCTCAAACTGAACATGCACACATATTTTCCAAACAAAGTCGCACTAAGAAGTACCTTTCTGGATCCATCTCTTCATAGCCATTTTCACTCTTTCACAAAACATGGAATTCCAGCTGCCAAAACCTGTTCTTAAAACAACTTAATTAAAAAAACCAATTACCCTTATTTCAAGGCTGGTTTTAAACAGAATCTCTGATGACTGGATGAGAACATGGGTTTCAATTTGGTACGGCCATTAGCAAAGGAATCTGAACTGCACATCAATCTTCATAGAAGCTAGGCTAATGATGGCCGGTCTTTTTTCTCAATGGATTGCCAGTACTTATCCGCTGTTGAGAAGAGCCAAAGGCCCATGTCACTAAAGAAGATGCTAGCACAAGTCCTGGCCTGGTTGCAGCACTTCTCTCTCACAAGAAACGGCCAGACGCAGGATCCTGAGGAGGGAAGTGGAACTGGCTTGGACACACTCCCAGGAACCCCCCTTCTAGCATCACCCACTTGGGAACCCAAAGACAAGGAAACTGAACAAAAGACTCAAGAACAGCTGGAGGTAAGACACAGAGGCAGAGCTGAAGCAACCAGGAACCCCCCTTCTAGTATCACCCACTTGAGAACCCAAAGACAAGGAAACTGAACAAAAGACTCAAGAACAGCTGGAGGTAAGACACAGAGGCAGAGCTGAAGCGACCAGGAAACCCCCTTCTAGCATCACCCACTTGGAAACCCAAATTCAAAGACAAGGAAACGGGACAAAAGACTCAAGAACAGCTGGAGGTAAGACACAGAGGCAGAGCTGAAGCAACCAGGAAACCCCCTTCTAGCATCACCCACTTGGAAACCCAAATTCAAAGACAAGGAAACGGGACAAAAAACTCAAGAACAGCTGGAGGTAAGACACAGAGGCAGAGCTGAAGCGACCAGGAAACAGACGGAAATGGCGGCCAAGAGCAGAGTCCTATGGATGGGCATGAAAACAGCTCTGCCGTCTCTGCCGAAAATTTGTCGTAATTGAAGGAATCTCCGCAACAACAACAAAATTTTGACGAAAATGCAGCCGCGATGTTATTCTCAAACAGCGTGGTCCGTATTTGGTCGAGTGTACGCTTGCGGTTGATAGTAAAAAATGGCCAATATAGTGGTCCGCAAATGGTGTTTGAAGACAGGCCGTGAAATTAGTGATCTGCCCCTACCCCCATAAATGTTGGTGGATGTAGGTGTCTTGCTTCGGACAGCAAGTTGTAGTGTGAACCCTCCCCCAAACAACACCGTCCGACGGTAGTGGAAAATCCAGGTGGAACGATTTCTCAACTGAAAAATCTCCTCTTTTATTTTTTAAACATTAGTTTTTATGCCTGTATGGAGGACTGTCATCATGTCCTTATGCTCCTCTCGGTGCCAAGTGGCATGACAAGTACATAACCTCAGCTCATTTCAAACACCCATCTGGTGTGTCGCCACTGGCAAGCAAAGGTTGGAGCAAGGGGTCCTTGAAAAACTAAGCTTGTTCAACTTTAAATTTGAGCCAGTGTATCACTATGTTCAAAGATGGCCAATCACAGTACCGTAATTTTCGGACTATAAGGCGATATTTTTTTCTCCAATTTCGACCTATGCGCCTAATAAACGAGGGCGCCCTATTAGTGAACAAAATCGTGAGAAGAGAGGCAACGATTGCCGTACTCAGTACAGTCTACTGTGAGTCACAACATCGAAAGTGGCAACGAGTCGCCGATACGACGATTACTCATGTTAAAATGCTTCAAAATCCCTATTATCGTCTGAGATACCGTCCAACAGATACCACAACCCTTCATTGCATGTAAAAAGCATTGTTGTAGAGCTTAAAATGCCATAATTCTACCAGTTTTCGCGAAGAAAAGTCCAAACAGAACAATCGGAAGTCGCAAAAACGGAAGTTTCGATTATTTGAGAAGGGAGCCAACTCTCGTTTATGACAACAATAATGGCGGTCGGTAGGCGTTTACAGGATGTGTACGGGCTTCAAACTTCGACTTTCTTTTGCCTTATAAACGAGGGCGCCTTTTACTTGGATTTTTTCAGATTTTTCTTGAAAATTGCCCTATTCGCCTTATACACAGCAGCGCCTAATGAGCCGAAAAATACGGTACCTTACGGTGGTGATGATCTTGTCTAGGCGGCCAACATGGCCTTTGGAGGACACCAGCTATGGTTCACCACTAAGTGCTGCCCATAATACTGCGGCAACGCTCTCCAGTGATAGGCCCAGCATAGTTGAGTTTACAGCCTTGGGAATGCTCATGCTTTCAATCTACAACTGGATACATGGGTGCAACTACACACAACAGTTTGACGCCTTGTTACTAGAAATTGTTGTATTTTATGCATTAGTTTTGTTAATTATTAATACGTTTTTGGTTGTTTTTTGTGTCTAATATCACTATTGGTGAAAAGACGTTAAATTAAACTACCGAACCGAACAGAACACAAAATTTAAAAAAAACTGAAAGGCTGGGGTCTAGGGGTAATGTCCCCCTGCAGCTGAAGCAAAAATTTATTTATGAAGGTATTTTAGTTTGCTTTTTCCACAATTTATACAAATGCTTATATTAAAGTGTTTGAAAAATACAGTAGATACACAAAGATCTTGTTTGACAAATTAAAAAAAAAAGGAAATTCCTTTTCTGGTAAAATTCAAAAACAGGAAATCGTTGTATACCAGGAAAAGTTGCACCCATGTAAATAAGTAGATGTCCTTCCATTAACAAGAGCACCACTTGACCAGCCATATTATTTTGAGAGTATGAGTTCTCTAATAGTATTTATCTCTTTACCTCCAATATCTTTCTGATGAGATGATAAACCGAGTTCCACAGTCTTTCGGATGAGACGATCAACCGAGGTCCCGTGTGCCCATGCACTTAGCACACGTTAAACCCAGTGGCAACGAAAAAAGTTGTCAGTTGGTCCAAATTTACCCCCCTCCCCCTTTCCTTCCTCATCAGTCACACAAAATCGCATGGAAAAAAATAAATTTTAAAAAATGGGTGGCACTATGCGGTCTCCAGGTGGGAGCAACCTGAATTTCACAGAGACGCCTCTGTGACTATAATGTACCTAACCTAACCTAACCTAATGTTTCACAGCTTTAGTCTTCTTAACATGTCAAAACATTAGCACTGGATGAAAAGGCAGCAAAATAACAGTTGTTGCAGATTATTACTACATGTAATCTTCATCTTCGATCGCTCGGACAGTTTCCTGTCAATTATGAGTGCAGATGCGTCATGCTGCCGTTATGCGCCTAACTAAGAAATAGTTAGGCCCAGCAAGTCCGACTTCGGCTGGAGGAAATCGTTTTGAAAGTGTTTCTTGAAAAAACGGCAGGAGAATGAACCGGTAAGGCAGAAAGATAGATGACAGTAAGCAAAGGGAAAAGGCAGAGTCAAAGAGAGTGACAGATTAGAGGAAGTTACAAGCACAGAACTTCCAGAAGGTGGGGGAATCATTTATACAAAAGACCCCCCAGTATCCCCACAGGGGGACTACATGTAATAACAATAAATAACAGTGAACATATTACACAAATAATCTTCCTAACAAATTTTAAAATAAAAGTCCCTGAGGAAGATCTTTTATTATGTTTCACTAAGATAAGCCAAGATGGTATCGCACACATAACAGCTTCAACAAAAAGAACATGTGTTGCAAAAGAGAGAAAAAAGGACATTAAAACCCCACCATCACAGACTGATATGTTAAGGCGATCCAAGAAAAACAGAAATGTTTTATGAACAAGGCGGCACATCACATCAGATCTGGTCAAATTTAGTTTGTCATGATGCAGCAATCAGTCAAACGTTAACATGGACACAGTACAAAGCAAAACTACAACAAAAAAACGCTATAAAAACAACAACCCAACAACCTGGAAGGACTGAAACAAGTGTGAAGAACATATAACTACCAAGCCAATCATAGGAAAACAAAACATAAGACTTCATCATTTGTTTTGTTTTCACTAAGCTTATGAGGACAACAATTTGAGTATCATGATGCCACATATTTCAAGTTTTACATGCAAAAATGGGGCATTTGGATGCCATAATTATGTTGAGTTATTGGGGAAAGGTTTTAGTATTAAGGTGCAGCATTTGGAGTTGGTGGCTTCAGCCTATATAAGCCTTTAATTACAACAAAATGAGAGAAGCAACTATTAACTTTGATGATGCGATATATATATACAAATCAGTTATGAGTCCAATGTACAACCGAACCTCTCAATTCAAGGATAAGGAGAGAAAAAGAGTCCACAATACACACACAAACACACGCACGCGCACAGAGACACAGAGAGAGAGAGAGAGACACAGACATAGAGACACACACACACTCACATTAACACACACACACACACACACACACACACACATGCGCGTGCGCACACACGCACACAAGCACACAACGAGGAAGACAACGCAGAAGAATCAGGCATTCAGCAGGACATGGATGCATGGACAAATTCCAATCTCTCGTTTTCTTCTAGGTGCCGGTTTCTTGACGGTCAAGACTCCTCACTGCGACACACAAAACATACCAATAAATACATTCTGTGTTCCCTCTTTCATCTATCTTAAACATTTCCATGCACCGTTTTCACTGTCTTCACATTCACCGTCTCATTAATCTCAACTTTTGACTATTAAGCCTTCTCACCAGACACACATAAAGCTATAGGTTTTCTTCTTCTTCTTCTTCCAGTAATGTCCACCTGCCGTTTATCGGCAATTATTAACATATACAGGGGTTCAAAGACGAAGATGCGCAGCACGGGATGAGATAGGATTTGAGAAATATTTTAAATAGAAAAGCGTTTGTTGTTTACAATGATATTGACAGGATATGAAGAGAGTAATTTGGTTGGGTATTTATTTTACAAGTTCAGATAGGTATTAAATATAAGATAATCATTTGTTGTTTTAAGATGATATAAAAGATGAACTTGGCTGAGTATTTTGTAGGCTTAAAATGAGTGGGGGAGGGGTTGAGTAAATTTTAGTGAGATGCAAGATAGAAGGTGTAAGTCATGCACGACGCTCTGGCCTCACATAATGCATGCAGAAAAAGATATCTGTTTGAGTCATGTTTCTATTCTATGTCTTTTTGCCTCTTCAAACTGACTGAGGTATTCCTCAGCACAAATACATTCAGTAACTTATAATCCCAAGATTTGACTGTCAAACCTTGTAACCGAGACAGACATAAAACTATGCATTATATTTCCCAGGTTTCTATTCAATGTCTTTTTGCATCTTTAATCTCCCCCCGTGGAGATACCGGGGGGGTCTTTTGTATAAATAGTTCCCCCACCTTCTGGAAGTTCTGTGCTTGCAACTTCCTCTAACCTGTCAGTCTCTTTGACTCTGCCTTTCTGCATAAATAGTTCCCCCACCTTCTGGAAGTTCTGTGCTTGCAATTTCCTCTAACCTGTCAGTCTCTTTGACTCTGCCTTTTCCCTTTGCTTGCTGTCATCTACTATCTTTCTGCCTTTCCGGTCCATTCTCCTGCCTTTTTTCAATAAACACTTTCAAAAAGATTTCCTCCAGCTGAAGTCGGACATGCTGGGCCTAATTATTTCTTACTGAGGCGCATAACGGCAGCATGACGCATCTGCGCTCATAATTGACAGGAAACTGAGCGATCGAAGAAGAACACAAATCTTCAATCTGTCCAGGGGGGGATCTTTCAATACAAATAGTTCCCCCGCCCTCTGGACATTCTGTGCTTGCAACTTCCTCTAACCTATCACTCTCTTTGACTCTGCCTTTTCCCTTTGCTTATTAACATCTATTGTCTTTGTGCCTTACTGATCCGTTCTCCTGCATATGTTATAAAATCTCTCACAAAAAAACTGTCTCCAACTGAAGACAGATATCATGCTCAGCCTATTTCTTAGTAAGGCGCATAACGGCAGCATGATGCATCTGCGCTCATATGACAGGAGACTGTCTGAGTGATCGACAAAGAAGAGGAAGGGAGCCAATGAGAGAAAAACAGGTGAGCTGTGATACCTTTGCAGGTAGAGAGGGTGTGCTGGTCTTGGAATGTGCAGGTAAATGAGAGCTGTTAAAGACAAGACAAACAGGTAATGATCTGTGATACCTTTGCAGGTAGAGAGGGAGCACTTGTCTTGGAGTGTGCAGGTAAATGAGACAAGAATAACGGGTAATGAGCTGTGATACCTGCACAGGAAGAGAGAGTGCGCTGGTCTTGGAGTGTGCAGGAAAATGAGAGCTGTTAGAGACAAGACAAACAGGTAATGATCTGTGATACCTTTGCAGGTAGAGCTGGTCTTGGAGTGTGCAGGTAAATGAGAGCTGTTAGAGACAAGAAAAACGGGTCATGATCTTTGATACCTGCACAGGTAGAGAGCTGATCTTGGAATGCGCAGGTAAATGAGAGCTGTTAGAGCCAAGAAAAACAGGTAATGATCTTTGATACCTGCAGGGTATAGAGGGTGTGCTGGTCTTGGAATGTGCAGGTAAATGTGAGCTGCTAGAGCCAAGAAAAACGGGTAACGATCTTTGATACCTTCACAGGTAGAGAGGGTGCGCTGGTCTTGGAGCGTGCAGGTAAATGAGAGACAAGAAAAACAGGTAATGATCTTTGATACCTTTGCAGGTAGAGAGGGTGCGCTGGTCTTGGAGCGTGCAGGTAAATGAGACAAGAAAAACAGGTAATGATCTTTGATACCTGCACAGGTAGAGAGGGTGCGCTGGTCTTGGAGCGTGCAGGTAAATGAGAGACAAGAAAAACAGGTAATGATCTTTGATACCTTTGCAGGTAGAGAGGGTGCGCTGGTCTTGGAGCGTGCAGGTAAATGAGAGACAAGAAAAACAGGTAATGATCTTTAATACCTTTGCAGGTAGAGAGGGTGCGCTGGTCTTGGACTCGGGCAGCTTTTTTCTGGAGCATTTAATCTTGAGCAGATCTCCCACCTCATCCATCACTGCCAGTGCCTGAGATACACACACACACCCAGTAAAGGTTATATACTTCTCAACAAAAGTTAAGTACCACTTCTTAACAACATGCATTGCTCATTGAGCTATTGCTTCAAAAGTAATGAAGCGATTTTAATCAAAATAAAGACTTTTGTTGAATAACAAAACGATTTGGGCTATGCGTCTTGGTTTTATGCATCGTTGTTTTTTGTGCGCTTGTGAACGAAGTGGTACTTAACTTTTGTTGGGTAGTATATATGACAGTCTGTCATCTCCAACACATGCTCCTACAATTACGCACACACACACTCTCTCTCACACACACTCTCTCTCTCTCTCTCACACACACACTCTCTCTCTCTCTCTCACACACACACTCTCTGTCACACACACTCACACACAGAGAACCAAACCCACCCAGTTGTTCACACAATAATTACTGTGGGAAGTCAAAATTGAGAGGATTAACATTTTATTTTAAGAAAGCCGATATTTTGAAATAAAGAAAGTTAATGCGATAAGAAAGAAAGGGCTGACATTTTACTTTGATACAGAGTACCGAGGGGGGTTGCGTACCCCTTGTGAATCTCCAGTTCAATATTGGAAAAGATTTAGATCACCAGCGTCTGCTAAAATGTTTCTGCTTTCACTGTATCAATGTTCTGGTTTGTAACTAAAACCATTTTCTAGAAGCAAACGGATTTCTGAAGACTGACAAATTGGTCATTGCATACCGGTACGGGTCAGTGCGCACCGTACATACGGGTGATGCATTTTTATCTATATACACTTACATGTAACCACAGCAACTTTCACCAGGAAACCTTAACGCAAAATGAGAAGATTCAAATCTTACCTTCTAACTTCATGAAAGTTATTCTCTTTCGGTTGAAAAAAGGAAGCCGGAAAAAATAAACGTAATTCGAATAAATGACATAAGCATGACACGATGTCTTTACAATCTCTACAATTGCAAGGGGGATGTACGCACTGACCCAACCAACGCAAAGACTCGCCAGTACTCTAGCTTATATTTTGAGATAAATGAAGTTTTTGCCATAATAAAGAAAGGGCTGACATTTTACTTTAATATAGCCGATATTTTGAGATAAAGGAAGTTTTTGCCATAATAAAGAAAGGGCTGACATTTTACTTTGAAATAGCCGATATTTTGAGATAAAGGAAGGTTTTTGCCATAAGAAGGATCTAATTGGGACAACAAAATTATCATGAATTATTCAATTTTTGTGTGGTATGCATGAATGAAAAATGATGTTTTACGTCCTCTCGGTCATAGACACATATGGGACATTTGTAAATACAAAGATGGTGGGAACAATACTGGCTGCAATGCCCGGAGGCAGTGCAACACCAGTAAAGTCCCAAGTTTTTAACAATATAGATATGTGCAGCGGTAACCACGCCTCGGATAAACCTCATCGGCTATGGTACCGCCACAATAGTGTTCTTGTGGTATGCAATTTCAAGATACAGGTTTTCCACTGTAGATACCTTGTCGATCATTTCTCTGTCATGGGCAGCTGACAGACAGAATCGAGCCCTGGATTCAAGGATAGGTGCGGCAGGGAAACCCACCACCACTGTGCCCAGACCGCGCTTCAGACACTCTCGGCTGAACAGTCTGCAACATCATCATCATCGTCACTATCATCATCATCATCATCGTCACTATCATCATCATCATTACAAGCATCATCATCATTAACAACAAGGATAGGCGTAGCATGAAAACCCACCACCACTGTGCCCAGATCACGCTTCAGACACTCCCGGCTGAACAGTCTGCAATATCATCATCATCATCATCATCACTATCATCATCATCATTACAAGCATCATCATCATTAACAACAAGGATAGGCGCGGCAGGGAAACCCACCACCACTGTGCCCAGACCACGCTTCAGACACTCCCGGCTGAACAGTCTGCAACATCATCATCATCGTCACTATCATCACTATCATCATCATCATCATCATCGTCACTATCATCATCATCATCATCGTCACTATCATCATCATCATCATTCCAAGCATCATCATCATCATCATCGTCACTATCATCATCATCATCGTCACTATCATCATCATCATCATCGTCACTATCATCATCATCACTATCATCATCATCATTACAAGCATCATCATCATTAACAACAACAACAACATTTATACAACAAAAACACTTATTTATACGGCGCTGAATCTTGATAGAAATCAAATCAAAGCCCACACACATGTTAGCATTCATAACACATTCAAACAAAAACGCAACACAAAGCGAACACACACGGATGACATAAATGGAATACAGCAGAAACAGACCTAATGGCAAAAGAGAGAGAAGAGAAAGAGAGCGGAGCTTTAATGACGGGGGAACAGGTGGGTTTTGAGGTTAGCTTTGAAAGCAGAGAGGGTCGGTTGCTGACGGAGGGAAAGAGGAAGTTTGTTCCAGGAGGTCGGTCCTGAGACAGCAAAAGAGCGCCGACCAACAGTTGAAAGCTTATACCTAGGGATCTGGAGAGAAAGAGGTTCAGAAACTGAATGTAAAGTGCGAGCTGGCGCATAGATGGAAATATTGTCACAGAGGTAAGATGGAGCAGCTTTATGGATAGATTTATAGCAAAGGGTGTTAAATTTATACTCAATTCTGTCTGCGACAGGAAGCCAGTGCAAAGAACGGAGAAGAGGGCTCATCCTCATCCTCACCTATCATCATTAAAATATGAGATGATTGCCTAAACATACTACCACAAAAGGAGTACAGAAAGCTGATAGTACACTTAGACAATTGCCCCTTGAAATAGTCCCAACCCTAACACGTAGATTTATTACACCAGCCTCTTCAGCCGGCTCGTTCTAGTCCTCCATCAAGATGTAACCCCCCACCCCCCACCCCCCCACCCCCACCCCCACCCCAGTTTAGGTGTTCCTGCCGACTCAGTATCACGTCGGGGGCTCGATCAGCGAGACCCGACTGGCTGGGTCATCTTCGTAGAGTAGGTGGTTGTTTTGTTTTGTCTCTTTTTGATGCCCGACTTCGGACCTCGACCGCATATAGTATCATAAAATCAAACTGATGATTGTGGATACTCAACGATAGAAGAAGAAGAAGAAGAACCATCTTTCTGCCCATTGTATGTTATACACAGAGAAACAGAATGACTGTCTTTTCCCAGATAAAATAGTCAATCATCTCATCTGCAAGTTACCTAGCCTGACACTCACAGATGAACACAGTGACTATTTTACCGCCAGTTATTCGAATTTGTCACAGCCTGACAGTCCCCTGAAGTCGGAGTATGGCCGCCCATGTGGCGGGGGCCTTTAAAAGCAGCCATACACGTAATCTTCCCACCCAAGGCCATGCGAAATGTTCACATGGCACTGGGTGTGCCCCCAGAGTGTTTAAGCTGGGGAACGAAAACAACAACAACATAGCCTGACAAACAGACAAACGCTATGACCATCTTTTTCCACTGAAAACAGCTTATGTAAAAGCTTCCTAGCCAGCACACAGGCACATGCAATTTTCACTGACAATAGCTTAACTGAAAGTCCCAAACCCTGATGTACACAGACAAATGATGACTGTCCTTTTCAATTGAAAGTAGCCAATCAACTGAGATGGGGGCACAATCAGGGCAACACATAGAACGGGAATTAAATCTAGGTTGTACGTCCACTCGGTTGCAAAACAGCACATACGGGACAAACCCTCAACCAACCATCATACAATGCTCTGAGCAGATCCTGGAGGTACAATGAGGGTGCAGGCATCAGAATACTCCAGAGTCCAATCTGCGGACGAACAACACTCGCCATGACTTGGAGTCGACATCGAGTTGAACCCCACAAAACTCAGTAGTCCGCATCATTGTGATCATTCGCTACCGATTTCTCACGGAAAAGTTCAAAGTTCTCACATCATCGTAGTCTCCCGCGATCACATCCTCTAAATCGACTCATTTAAAACCCAAATCACAATCACTTTCATCAAAACAAACTCTGAAACAGTGAAAGTAAGAGTCTAGAGAGCTCTAAGCTCAGAAGAAAAAACAAACATGGCCGTGATTTTTCGTTTCCGAAGGCGCAGTATGAAAACAAACCGTTTAAGAATACCATTTGAGAATAAGATCGTGCTGCCTCATGAAGTACAAACCGCAGCCAGCAGTGCCAAAACCATGGCCAGTGGCTACCCAAACCATGGAAATCCGCGGACCGTTCTGATGCCTGAGGGTGACATATAGAGATGGCGGCACAATGAGGGTGACACGCACATAGACACAGGGACACATGGCACTGGTCCCACACAAAGACCTACGCTGTTTTGGCGGGCATGTAGATGAGGATGGGCACCACAGGGGAGTCCCTGTTGCCGTAGATGATGAAGCCTTTCTCCCTCAGCTTCTGGCGGAAGTAGCGCGTGTTGGACCGCAGCTGTTCAATGCGACGTTGACCTGACACCAGATAAGACACTTTGTCAAATGAATTCTCTTCTCTCTTCTTTTTTTTTTTTTTCAGACAAAATAATTCACCAAACGATTTTGTTTACAAACACATCACCTCATCTTCATCCTTTGAACAAGTCTTTTTTAAGATGAAAACAATTTTTATTATTTTTATTTTTGTCTTTTTTTTAATCTTCATCTCTTGTGTAGCATTTTTATTTTGGGGGGGTTCAATTATAAGACAAAATAATAGCTAAGGAATATGCATGGGTGCAACTACACAAAATGAAAAAACCCTGAAAGGCCGGGAACCAGGGGTAATGTCCCCCTGCAGCTGAAGCAAAAATTGATTTATGAAGGTATTTTAGTTTGCTTTTTCTCCACAATTTATACACATGCTTATTTTAAAGTGTTTGAAAAATACAGTAAAGAACTTGCTTGACAAATAAAAAATTTCCTTTTCTGGTAAAATTCAAAAACAGGAAATCCTTGAATACCAGGAAAAGTTGCACCCCTGCTGGTGAACAGCTTGGACAATACTCCAGTAACACTTGCCCCGTCCCCAGTTTTTGAGGAAACGTTAAAACTAAAGAGAGCGGGGCATAAAGAATTTGAAACACTTCTTTTCGAACATTTTTGGTCCTAACGATATGTGCATTTGCAGCGTTTTTGTATAACTGCTAAAATGTCACCAATCAGATATTTTTTGGGGTACATTTTGTCTTATGCACCATGTCAAAGGTTAAATGAAAAATAAATCTTGATACTCGTTGACGAGTAAAAGATTATGCTACTGCCCTTGATGATGATGATTATGATGATGATGATGATTATGATGATGATGATGATGATGATGATGATTATGATGGTGATGCTACTTCCCTTGACAATAATGAAGATGATGATGATCCCCTTGATGATGATGATGATGATGATGATGATGATGATGATGATGATGATTATGATGATGATGATGCTACTTCCCTTGACAATAATGAAGATGATGATGATCCCCTTGATGATGATGATGATGATGATGATGATCCCCTTGATGATGATGATTATGATGATGATGATGCTACTTCCCTTGACAATAATGAAGATGATGATGATCCCCTTGATGATGATGATGATGATGATGATGCTACTTCCCTTGACAATAATGAAGATGATGATGATCCCCTTGATGATGATGATGATGATGATGATGATGCTACTTCCCTTGACAATAATGAAGATGATGATGATCCCCTTGATGATGATGATGATGATGATGATGCTACTTCCCTTGACAATAATGAAGATGATGATGATCCCCTTGATGATGATGATGATGATGATGATGATGCTACTTCCCTTGACAATAATAAAAATGATGATGATCCCCTTGATGATGATGATTATGATGATGATGATGCTGACTTCCCTTGACAATAATGAATGATGATGATGATCCCCAATAATGAAGATGATGATGATGATGATGATGATGATGATGATGATCTACTTCCCTTGACAATAATGAAGATGATGATGATCCCCTTGATGATGATGATCCCCTGATGCTACTTCCCTTGACAATGATGATGATGATGATGATGATTATGATGATGATGATGCTACTTCCCTTGACAATAATGAAGATGATGATGATCCCCTTGATGATGATGATGATGATGATGATGATGCTACTTCCCTTGACAATAATGAAGATGATGATGATCCCCTGATGATGATGATGATGATGATGATCCCTTGTGATGAAGATGATGATGATCCCCCTTGATGATGATGGTGATGCTACTTCCCTTGACAATAATGAAGATGATGATGATCCCCCTGATGATGATGATGATGATGATGATGATGATGATGCTACTTCCCTTGACAATAATGAAGATGATGATGATGATGATGATGATGATGATGATGATGATGGTGATGATGCTACTTCCCTTGACAATAATGAAGATGATGATGATGATGATGATTGATGATGATGATGCTACTTCCCTTGACAATAATGATGATGATGATGATGATGATGATGATGATGATGATGATGATGCTACTTCCCTTGACAATAATGATGATGATGATGATGATGATACTTCCCTTGATGATGATGAAGATGATGATGATGATGATGATGATGATGATGCTACTTCCCTTGACAATAATGAAGATGATGATGATCCCCCTGATGATGATGATGATGATGGTGATGAGAGATCCCCTTGATGATGATGATGATGATGGTGATGATGATGATGATACTTCCCTTGACAATAATGAAGATGATGATGATCCCCTTGATGATGATGATGATGATGAGAGATCCCCTTGATGATGATGATGATGATGATGGTGATGATGATAAAGATCCCCTTGATGATGATGATGATGATGATCAAAATGATGAAGAAGATGCATCTCTTCTCTAAACTTTAACTTATTCAACACTGGCCGATTGCTTCCCTTTACAACCGTTCAACACGAATGTACGGTATAGCGTACACAGCGTTTAACCATTCACAATTCACAACTCCACGAAGCCATGCAACCAAAACTGGTATAGAAATGTTCCTCTACGGTCCCTTAATAGTTTTCAACCAATGAAATCACTTCCAGTCTATTTTTAGTATCGCAATGAATGCAAATGAGTCACTACCCCTCTCTTCATCTTCTTTGTCATGCTTTTTTTTAAAATCTGCTAATAATAAAAATGTTTACTTTGGAATTATAACATATGCTAGCTTTTATTATTATTATAAACAATACCGCAAATTTTCAAAACTGCGCGGCTAAGCATTATTTTTTAAATAATTTCTATGTAATGATGCAAATCTGCCTAGTGTGGAACGTTTGTGCGCAGCATGTACGCTATAGCTCATTTTTATTTTTATTTTTAATATTCTGATCGCTTCTCTGCCTTTTGGCTAAGACAGTGATTCAGGAACATAAATTTTTGTTTATACCTTGGTTGGTTTGTTCAGCCCGTCGTACATGGCGAAAGCCGATACGCGACGTTAAACTGGACTTCCATCCATTAGTGTTGAGAGAGTTAAATTTATTTATTTATTTAGGAAATTTCTATAGTGCATTACTGTAATGGTCACATCTGCCCCCTGCCCTCCCCGCCCCCCCTGTGTCTCCCCCTCCCCCGGCATGAGGCGTCCCATGAGGATGTTCATGGTGGAGATGACGCATCTCTCCTCTAAACTAACTCTCTCCCCTGCCCTCCCCGCCCCCCCTGTGTCTCCCCCTCCCCCGGCATGAGGCGTCCCATGAGTGATGTTCATGGTGGAGATGACGCATCTCTCCTCCAAACTAACCCTCTCCCCTGCCCTCCCCGCCCCACCTGTGTCTCCCCCTCCCCCGGCATGAGGCGTCCCATGAGGATGTTCATGGTGGAGATGACGCATCTCTCCTCCAAACTAACCCTCTCCCCTGCCCTCCCCGCCCCACCTGTGTCTCCCCCTCCCCCGGCATGAGGCGTCCCATGAGGATGTTCATGGTGGAGATGACGCATCTCTCCTCCAAACTAACCCTCTCCCCTGCCCTCCCCGCCCCACCTGTGTCTCCCCCTCCCCCGGCATGAGGCGTCCCATGAGTGATGTTCATGGTGGAGATGACGCATCTCTCCTCCAAACTAACCCTCTCCCCTGCCCTCCCCGCCCCCCCTGTGTCTCCCCCTCCCCCGGCATGAGGCGTCCCATGAGGATGTTCATGGTGGAGATGACGCATCTCTCCTCCAAACTAACTCTCTCCCCTGCCCTCCCCCCCCCCCCCCCCCCTGTGTCTCCCCCTCCCCCGGCATGAGGCGTCCCATGAGGATGTTCATGATGGAGATGACGCATCTCTCCTCCAAACTAACTCTCTCCCCTGCCCTCCCCGCAGGCCCCCCCCCCCCCCCCCCCCCGTGTCCCCCCACCTGTGTCTCCCCCTCCCCCGGCATGAGGCGTCCCATGAGGATGTTCATGATGGAGATGACGCATCTCTCCTCCAAACTAACTCTCTCCCCTGCCTCCCCGCCCCCCCTGTGTCTCCCCCTCCCCCGGCATGAGGCGTGTCTCCCCCTCCCCCGGCATGAGGCGTCCCATGAGTGATGTTCATGGTGGAGATGACGCATCTCTCCTCCAAACTAACCCTCTCCCCTGCCCTCCCCGCCCCCCCTGTGTCTCCCCCTCCCCCGGCATGAGGCGTCCCATGAGGATGTTCATGGTGGAGATGACGCATCTCTCCTCCAAACTAACCCTCTCCCCTGCCCTCCCCGCCCCCCCTGTGTCTCCCCCTCCCCCGGCATGAGGCGTCCCATGAGGATGTTCATGGTGGAGATGACGCATCTCTCCTCCAAACTAACCCTCTCCCCTGCCCTCCCCGCCCCCCCTGTGTCTCCCCCTCCCCCGGCATGAGGCGTCCCATGAGGATGTTCATGGTGGAGATGACGCATCTCTCCTCCAAACTAACCCTCTCCCCTGCCCTCCCCGCCCCCCCTGTGTCTCCCCCTCCCCCGGCATGAGGCGTCCCATGAGGATGTTCATGATGGAGATGACGCATCTCTCCTCCAAACTAACCCTCTCCCCTGCCCTCCCCGCCCCCCCTGTGTCTCCCCCTCCCCCGGCATGAGGCGTCCCATGAGGATGTTCATGATGGAGATGATGCATCTCTCCTCCAAACTCCCCCCCCCCCCCCCCTGTCTCCCCCTCCCCCCCTCCCCGCATCTCTCCTCCAAACTAACTCTCCCCCCCCCCCCCGTGTCTCCCCCTCCCCCGGCATGAGGCGTCCCATGATGATGTTCATGATGGAGATGACGCATCTCTCCTCCAAACTAACTCTCTCCCTGCCCTCCCCCCCCCCCTGTGTCTCCCCCTCCCCCGGCATGAGGCGTCCCATGAGGATGTTCATGATGGAGATGACGCATCTCTCCTCCCAAACTAACTCTCTCCCCTGCCCTCCCCGCCCCCCCTGTGTCTCCCCCTCCCCCGGCATGAGGCGTCCCATGAGGATGTTCATGATGGAGATGACGCATCTCTCCTCCAAACTCCCCCCCCTGCCCTCCCCGCACCCCCCCCCCCCTGTGTCTCCCCCTCCCCCGGCATGAGGCGTCCCATGATGATGTTCATGATGGGGATGACGCATCTCTCCTCCAAATTAACTCTCTCCCCCCCCCCCCCCCCCCCCCCCCCCCCCCCCCCTGTGTCTCCCCCTCCCCCGGCATGAGGTGTCCCATGAGGATGTTCATGATGGAGATGACGCATCTCTCCTCCAAACAAACTCTCTCCATCTCTCCTCCAAACTAACTCTCTCCCCTTTCCCCACCCCTGTGTCTCACCTTCCCCGGGCATGAGGCGTCCCATGATGATGTTCATGGTGGAGATGACCTGCTGGGTCACGGGGGCCGACTTGGCGCACGAGTAGATGGAGCTGTGAGACGACAGCCGCAGGTGGTTGATCAGATTCTGAAAATACCACAAAAACAAATAACCGCTGCACTTTGCTGAAACTTGAACAGGGAAAAAAGCTTAGTGGTTTAAAGACCCACCAGATCACGTGTCAAAATCACGGGTTTCACGTTTTCCCTCTTATAGCTGGTAAGAAATCTTGTTTTGACCAGGTTTGACTCCCATACCAATGCCCCCAAATTCAAAACGAAACGTCTTCTTAAAGAGCAGCCTCAATTTGAAGTTGGGGGTATTTGTATGTGGGTCACAGCTACCCAGAGAAAAACCAAGGGACTTAATCATGGTGGGTCAGTGGGTCTTTAATTAAGGTACTGTACCATATTTTTCAGACTAACCCCCCCCCCCCAGAAAGTTAGGGAACACTCAAAATACACATGTTTTGGTTATTAGCTCAGAGATTCAAAATGCTTTGCATCTAGAGCTTAAAACTTGGCAGTCACACACACAAGAGGCATGACCTAACAATGAAAGCAAAATTGTTTCTGATCATCATCGGTTGCTATAGTAACGTGAGTTTTAAAAGGCGCCCAAATAAAAAAATGTGTAAAAATTTTGGTGCCTAAGCATTTTTTCTACAATGTGAATTGAGTAAAATGGTACTCAGCACATGTTTAATTTATTGTTAGCAGGAAGCTTAAAGAATGAGTAAAACTCGCAAAAAGATCCTTTCTAAACAAAAGAGATAGTGCAATTAATTGCTGAGTCATGATGGCTGTGCAGGGAAAGTTGAGCCTTTTGTATCTAGGGAGAGCCCTGGAAAGGCTGCAGGAAGGTGCGGCTGTGCGGGAACCGCTGTCACAGCTTAATAATGATTGATACTTGAAGTTGGTGACTGCCTTCCTGCACAGCCACACCCTCCTGCAGCTATGCCAAGGGTTTCCCAAGTTCCAAAGAGCTCAAGTTTCGCTGTACAACTCTCATACCAAAGCGAATAATTTCACTCTCTTCTGTTAAGAAATGATCTTATTGAGAGTTGTACGCATTCTTTAAGCTTCCTGCTACCATGTGATGGGCACAATTTTGCAAAAGTCACTCTATGAAAAAACCCACTGATGCACTAAATTTGTTGCAATTTTTGGGGATTTTGAGGCGTTTTAAAACTCACATTACCATAGAAACCAATGGCAACCGCGACACATTTTTGCTTTCACTGTAAGGCCAAGTCTCTTGTGAATGAAACAGCCAAATTTTAAGTTCCAGATGTGAAGTGTTTTGAAGCTACAAACATATAACCAAAACATATGTATTTTGAAAGTGTTCCCTAACTTTTTGTGGGCAGCTTATAAGCCAATACTTTATCCCCAGACTCAGACCCCTGTGCCTTATAATATGACTAATAAAACAGTAAGAAAACATAAAAACAAAATCTAAAATTGGGGTAAAATCTAGTCCGAAAACTACGGTACACATTTCAGAATTTTTCATTCATCGTTATTGTTCTCTTGCAATTTTGGCAAAGTCGTAGTTTAGACACCCCAAATGAAAAACAATTTAGCAATGAAAATGTTCATTGAGATGCAACATTCTGCCGTCTTAAGGAAAGGGATATGGTTAGAATCACCATACATGTAAAAAAAAACATTTCAATGATTTCTCTCCTCCCTCTCCCAACCTCTCTCTCTCCTTCTGCTCATCACTCTCTCTCTCTGTCTCTTTCTCTCTCTCTCTCCCTCTCACCTTAGTGCCAGCTAGATACCCCCCACAAGAACCGAAGCTCTTGGTGAAGGTGCCCATCATGATGTCGACGTCGCGGGGGTTCAGACCAAAGTAGTCGACCACGCCTCGGCCGTGCGGCCCTATGGCCCCCACGCTGTGTGCCTCGTCCAGGTACACGTAAGCCTTGTACTTCTTCTTCAGCCGCAGCACATCGGGCAGACGCACGATCGACCCCTCCATGCTGAAAAAATGCATCATCGTCGCTCTTGTATTCAGGACTCACAAATTTACGCAAATTAAAAATATAAAAAAAGTCCAGGGGAAAATGTCGCTATCAGGCTGTGATTTCATAGATTTCAATATAAATTTAAAGTAAAGTTCATGAAAAAAATGTTATCAGGCCATTAACAACATACAGTATTTATATGGCGCTGAATCTCGATATAAATCAAATCAAAGCACACACACACACGTTAGCATTCATAACGCATTCAAACAAAAATGCAATACAAAGCGAACACACACGGATGACATAAATGGAATACAGCCAAAACAGACCTAAATGCAAGAGAGACAAGAGCTTTAATGACGGGGGAACAGGTGGGTCTTGAGATTAGCTTTGAAAGCAGAGAGGGTCGGTCGCTGACGAAGGGAAAGAGGAAGTTTGTTCCAGGAGGTCGGTCCTGAGACAGTCTTGTTGTTTTTGTTGTTGTAGAGAGCCCTGTCTGTTGCCTAAGTCACACTTAATTTTGCAAAGAATTGAACAAGAAACGCTTGGTGTGATCCTTAACCCCTTCGTATCTACTACTGCGTGGGTGATGTCATTGATGATGTCATAACTTTTGATGTTATAGACCTGGAATGATGGTTTTTGGCTTACACAAGTCAGGAGAGACATATCTAAACCATTTTCTCAGATTAAGTCTAACAGGTCTCTTTTAAATTTTATAATAAGAAAATAGATTTTTTTTTTTTTCAATTAGAAATCCGCTGATTCTGACTCGCCCCCTTCTTCTTCTTCGATCGCTCAGACGGTTTCCTGTCAATTATGAGAGCAGATGCGTCATGCTGTTGTTATGCGCCTAATTAACAAATAATTAGGCCCAGCATGTCCGACTTCGGCTGAAGGAAATCTTTTTGAAAAGTGTTTTTTGAAAAAAAGCAGGAGAATAATTAAGATTATGATTAAAATATGAGCCCCGTCGACAACAAAGGCCATGTCAGGGCTGTCACCACGTATTAAGGCAGGAGAATGGACCGGAAAGGCAGAAAGACAGTAAGCAAAGGGAAAAGGCAGTCAAAGAGAGTGACAGAATAGAATGACCACTGGTTGAACTGACCTGTAACTCCACCATGGCCGGTCCCAAGCCCGGATGATAAAGGAGGAGGGTTGGGCGTGGGGCCAACAACCTCACCCCGTTAAAAACTCTCACCGCTACGGTAACAACAGCAAGGGAAACAACTTTGACTGACGGAGGGAGTGAAGCAGACCAGGCAACTGGACGTATGATGGAGGGGAACCAAAGCCAACAGGACGTCTCCAGCGGATCTTCTTCTTCTTCTGCGTTCTCAGGCCATATGGCCATAATGGGTAAGGTACATATGTGTTCGGTTTTCAGTTTTCACTGGTCTCCCCGCTGCGTACAGCCGACACATTCTGATTTCGGAGGAGCTCAAAGGAGAAAAATTATTTGGAAGATTTTTTTCTAAAAAAGGCAGGAGAATGGGCCAATAAGTCAAAGATAGTAGATGACAGAAAGCAAAGGGAAAAGATGGAGTCAAAGAGAGTGGCAGATTAGAGGAAGTTCACAAGCACAGAACTTCCAGAAGGTGGGGGAACTATTTTTACGAAAGACCTCCCCCCCCCCCCCGGTATCCCCACGGGGAAACGCAGTGGATCTAAAGAGCTGAGGGGCAAAGGACTATCGTTGGTGACAGCCTCCAACATAGCAGCAACTGTGGCCTCACACGCCAGACAGCACAGAGAGGAGTGAGTGAGTGAGTGAACTCACCTGTAGACGCCCTCCACCACGATGAGGATCTTCTTCCAGGGACGGTGGGTGCGTGGCTGTCCATCACACAACAGACGGCACAGAGAGGAAGAGTGAGTGAGTGAACTCACCTGTAGACGCCCTCCACCACGATGAGGATCTTCTTCCAGGGACGGTGGGTGCGTGGCTGTCCATCACACAACAGACGGCACAGAGAGGAAGAGTGAGTGAGTGGACTCACCTGTAGACGCCCTCCACCACGATGAGGATCTTCTTCCAGGGACGGTGGGTGCGTGGCTGTCCATCACACAACAGACGGCACAGAGAGGAAGAGTGAGTGAGTGAACTCACCTGTAGACGCCCTCCACCACGATGAGGATCTTCTTCCAGGGACGGTGGGTGCGTGGCTGTCCATCACACACCGCCTGACGAAGCTTGGCCTCCAGGTCAACCATGTCTGTATCAGCAGGCACACACACACACACACACACACACACGCACACGCACACACACACACACACACGCACATTACATGTTTTATAACATCCACATGCAAGAATATATTCACACAGACACACACACATGCATGCACTCGCTTGCAAGTGTGGACACGCGCATCTCCTTCCCAAACACACACAAATAGATCAGCATACACCCATGCACATACACACACACACAGTGACTTGCACACATGCCCACACCTACCCATGCACACACACACACATACAACACAAAAATACACACATGCATGCATGAACCTGCGTACATGCACATACATACATACCCATAATCACCTACCCCTCACACACACACACACACACAAATGACACAAAAACATGCACATATGAACATTAACTTCACACACACACACATGCGCGCACACATAACACAAAAACATGTGCATATGAACAGTAACTTCACACACACACACATAACACAAAAACATGTGCACATTAACGTCTCACACACACACATATATGATATTCCACTCACTATTGTGCTTATAGGTACGGATAACAGCCCCAGTCAATCGGGACCCCAGGATAAGCGAGGCATGGTTCAGTTCATCACTCAGGATAAGACAACCCTGAGAAAAAAACAACCACAGGACTGATACACAGCCACATGTCTCTACTGCATTAACTCAATGGAGTCACATACAAAATGACGTCGTTTCTCCCTCACATCGCATTATTTTTTTTCATTTTCTACAAATCGCCAAAAATCAAATGCACACATACAAACATGCAATGTGTACCAAGTGAAACATAAATCAGTATATTTAGACTTCTTACTTCGAACTAGTGAGCTGCATATATTTCATGATGTAAATAATCTGATGAAATGCGCTTCGTCAAGAAAACAAAAACTTCCAACTCCACGGGCTGACCCCTTTGTTATGATCTTGATCTAGTATCACAAAGCCACTCAAGTTTTGATAGACTTGGTTTAGTATATAAATAAAAAAGGATTGTAAAAAGCATACGGTGATATAAACTATAAACATTTGTTTATTTAATGTTTGAATAAAGTGAGCTATACGGTCGCCACCATATTGAATGAAGCAAATTCGAAGATGATGAGTAGTTCAATTTAAAGAAGTAAAAAACGAAAATAGAACACACTGGAGACAGTCTAAGGGAAGCAACCCCCAGATCCGTCACACTGTCTTCAAAAGGAATAGTGTTGATTCCAGCTTGGACGGATTTTACAGAGATATGATCAAGAACTGGGCGAGGTGCTGCCAACAGAGCCTCAGTTTCCTCATCACTTAGCTTGAGCTTAGTGGTGTAGAGTGGCACAGTGGTAGCGTGTTCGCCTCGTGTCAAGTAAACCCGTAAATATAATGTTTTACGTCCTCCCGGCCTAAGCCATATGGGACATTTCTTTTTACTTTAGATTTTGGAAGTAAACCCGAGTTCGAACCTGGTTACAAGGGATTTTTCCTCTCACTCTGCACTAGGCCTTACAGTCTGAACGTGGAGTCTTTCGGATGAGACGATAAACCGAGGTTCCGAGTGCCCATGCACTTAGCACACGTTAAACCCAGTGGCAACGAAAAAGTTGTCATTTGGTCAAAATTTACACCCCCACCCCCCCACTTTCCTTTCTCATCAGTCACACAAAAATCACATGCAACGCGCTTTCCAGGTGGGAGCAACCCGAATTTCACAGACGCCTCTGTGACTATAAAGTATTTAATATCTAATAATAATACCTAATACCTATTGCTAAGCATCCATGATTTAACAGATCGGAAACACAGTTCAAAATCAGAGACCAAAACTTTGAATGCAGCAGGTTCGGCAGCATCATGTAGCCGAGTGTTATTCGCAAATTTCTGATGAGGAATCCTGTGTTCTTCAATGACCGTGGAAAGAGGCTGAATATACAGAGAGAAGAGAGGGGGCCCCAGAACAGAGCCCTGAAATTGTCAGTTATAACCATGCACTCACTCACTCTCTCCCCCCCCCACCCCCCCCTCTCTCTCGCTGTCTATGCCTGTCTGTCTGTCTTTTGCATTTTCTTTGACAGATTCTGCATGAGTTTTTAGAGTGCTACTTACCGTTTCTTTTTCTTTTTTTCGTATTTGATGTTGACCCTACACCGCTGCTCCCTTTGACAAGGGCAGATGGCGCAGCTCAGTAAACCATTGTTCACTACTCTCTCTCTCTTCTCTCCCTCTGTCAGACCTGGCATGTTCATAGGTGGCGATCCCCATGGGCATTGTGATGCATTACACATGCACTTGCCCACTCTCACTTTCTTTCTTTCTCTTGTCTGTGTATGTGTGTCTCTCTCTCTCTCACTCTCCCCCTCTCTGTCTCAGACCTTGTTGACAAGGGCAGGCATGTTCATGGAGTTGGTAGTGAACCCTGTGGGCACAGTGATATATCACACAGGCACTCGCCCCCTCTCACTTTCTCTCTCTCTCTCTTTCTCTCTCTCTCTCTCTCTCTCTCTCAGACCTTGCTGATGAGGGTGGGCATGTTCATGGAGTTGGTAGTGAACCCTGTGGGCACTATGATATATCACACGGACACTCGCCCCCTCCCACTCTCTCTTGTCTCTCACTCTCCCCCTCTCTGTCTCAAACCTTGCTGACGAGGGCAGGCATGTTCATGGAGTTGGTAGTGAACCCTGTGGGCACAGTGATATATCACACAGGCACTCGCCCCCTCTCACTTTCTCTCTCTCTCTCTCTCTCTCTCTCTCTCTCTCTCTCTCTCTCTCTCTCTCTTCTCTCTCTCTCTCTCTCTCTCTCAGACCTTGCTGATGAGGGCGGGCATGTTCATGGAGTTGGTAGTGAACCGTGGGCACTATGATATATCACACAGGCACTCGCCCCCTCCCACTCTCTCTTGTCTCTCACTCTCCCCCTCTCCGTCTCAGACCTTGCTGACGAGAGCAGGCATGTTCATGGAGTTGGTGGCAAACCCCATGGGCACAGTGATGGCGGCTTCAGTGCCCAGGAACTCTGCTACGGTGTGGTCCAGCTGCCGGTGAATGTCCAGGTATCCTGCACACAGACCATATCACCCGCATTTAATAGTGGACCACACACCATTGTTAGCGTAATAACCTTCACCAAAAATGTTCAAGTTAGAAGGGGATGTCGATTTGGTGAAAATACTGTATTGAAATCAGACACTTGAAAGACTTCAGTTTCTCTCTAACTTGCCTGTGTTGTAAAAAAAAAAACCCATAAAGATGGGATCTCCAAAACGAGGAATTATCCTGTGCCATGCACAACAAAATACAAATTTCTTCTGTTTGAAGACAATAAATTGAATTGATTGATTGATTTGAGTCTACCAATTTTGTTGTCTCCCATATTAAGAGCTAAGTAACTGACCCTGATAAGGCTTTAAAAAAAATAAATAATAATTTCTAGTCTAACAATAAAGCTATTCTTTATCCTTTATATAGCCTCTTCTTGTCTACTAGGAATTGTTCGGAAATAATTAAGGGGAGTAATTTCATGGTGTGTGGGAGTGATCTTGCCTAATTCCATCGGTCAAACAGGGGAAGTCACTCTACCATCAGCCCTCGTAGTCTATCGACTCATGTGTTTGAGCAGACATACAGCACTTAGAACACTGTGCGTCATTCTAAAAATTTGTCATTTATAATTTTACGTCACATTTTGCAAGGTTTATCAGTTTGTGGCCACTGGCCACCCCTGCGGCTTCAAGCTTTGACACCATTGTTGCATTGTTGCTATGGTATTTGACAGAGTAATGGAGGTAAACAACTCAGCAGCAGCAACTGAGGCTATCTGTCCAAGCAAGGATGAGTTTTTCAGGATGCAACAATTTACAGAACATTTTTTCACGAAGTGCTCTCCCCTAGTTTTTTTCTTCAGAAAATCGTTTATTAATGCCTACCAAACTCTTGGCGACTGGCGCAGACGCCCACGCCGTATTTCTCTGTGGCTTTCTGCACGGCCCCCGCACACAGCTCCTTGTTCTCCGCAAAGCCCAGGTAGTTGTAGGACCCAAAGTTCATCACCCGCTTCGTGGTCCCCGTCAGTCTGCACAGCCAGTCATCATCATCACCATTATCATCTTCTTCTTCTTCTTCATCGCAATCATCCGCTTTTTCTTCTTCAACATCGCTGTCGTTAACTTCTTCTTCTTCATCGTCGTTATATCATCATCTTATCTTCATTGTCTTTAGAGTTAGTCATTAACATCAACATCAGCATCATAAATATTATCATCCTCTTCTTCTTCATCATCATCACTATCATCATCTTATTCTTCTTCATTGTCATTGTTATCAGCATCAACATCATCGCTATCATCATCTTATTCTTATTCATCATCGCTCTCATCATCTTATTCTCCATTATTTATTGTCTTTGTCATCAGCATCATCCATATCATCATCTTCTTCATCATCATCTCATTCTTTTTACTGTCTTATCATTGCCGTCATGATGATGATCATCATCATCCTAATTGTAAAGTATCATTGTCATGATCATTATCATCATCCTCATTATTATAACTGCTTTCCTCTTTATTAAAATCTCCATCATCTAGAAATCCATTCAAAGACATGAAAGTTTCAACTTGTCTTTGTCACCGGTAGTTGATTCTATTATTGGTACTAACTTATACATGTTGACAAGATATACATTGATGGGTATGTGGGGGTGTGAATGAAGGAACTGTGGAGGGGAGGAATGAGAGAGGCAGCCAAAAATATGTTACACCAAAACCTCCATCAGCATTATCATCATTCTGATTCTCATCCTCTTCACCATTATCAATATCAATATCCCCATCATCATAACCTCATTGTCATCATCATAATAATATCATCATCACAGTTATTAACCCTTTCGCCGCCAGCCATGTCTTCAGCCCAAAAATACCATTAAGCTTAACTGGGTAGAGAAAATAAAATATTTGCAATATTGGGAATTCCTATGTGACATGCATAACACTATCCTTACCTCCCAAAAATAAGAAAATAGGGTATTTGGATAACAGGTCCTGATTTGATGCCTTTTAGTGACATGGGTGTGAAACCATTGTGGTGCTAAAATGCGACATTGGCGGTGCAAGGGTTGATACCTTCTAACTGTTGGCTCTCTCAGCACATCAATACCATGGATTTTCACAGCTGTTATTTCATGCTTCACCTGCTTCCATTGTCTGGCTCACCACGCACTTCATTAACTGCAAACAGTCAATCTGCTGAAACCGATCAGCCCATAATCACCATGGCCTGTTTAACCTACTGATCTGCAAATACTGCAATTGTCATACATTGCTTTTAGTTCTTGCAGCTTTTATGCACACACAAAATTCTGTCTTATTCTTAGAGAGTGTGGCCCATTTAGAGGCATTGGCAGAATTCTCATGCCAGCCTTTGCTAATTACCAAGTGTTGCTATACGCTCTTATTTTTTGGGGCATCTGACTGTCTTATTGTTTATTCTACACTCCTCTTTTTGTTGTTGTTGTAGTACCCTGGCTAAGCGACTCCAGGGATCATCCGAACAGCCGAAGCACTTGAACATGATACAAATGCATCAGCTAGGAAAGAGAACATTACGTGTATGACTGTTTTTGATTACCACACTCAGACTTCAGGGATCCTCTTTTTCAAAGGTTTCAAGTTCCAAAAATGTCTGCGTTTCATACTTGAGTTAGGGTTAGGGTTAAGGTTAGAGTTTGGGTTAGAATCAGGGCTACAATTATGGTTAAGGTTAGGGTTTGGTTTAGCATCAGGGCTTCGGGTTAGTGCTAAGGTTAGGGTTTGGGTTATAGAATCAGGGCTTAGGGTTAGCGTTAAGGTTGGAGTTTGGGTTAGTACATAGGCAAAGTGGAACATAGAGTCCCCTTATGTATTCAACTCAAGGAGCAAGTATGCCCCTAATACTAGAGATTTGCGCTTTGGTCAGAAACAACATCACCTGAAATGAAAAAGCTGCGATTCGGGCTTTTTCTTTCTCCTAAAATCACATTTTGTCCAGAACCAGGCACATGGAGATACCAACACCTACAGTGCTGGTCAGGAAATTTGACCAACACTCCCAGAGATGTGCCCGCTATGTCATTGAAACATGAATGTCGTGGGGTTTTTTTAGACTTCCAATCAAATCTGTGTAGGGTCTAATTGTATTTTGGTGGCTGGAGAGGGTGTACACCTGTACATCGTTCCTTGCCAATGGCAAAATATGAACATTATTGTTCCTTGCCCCACTAACGGCACAGTATGGAAAACAAATCATCTCTAAAAGACCCCAGCTTTGTTCTCTGACGTGCATAGTGCAGCGCACTTGCTTCATGAGAACAAGCATGAAATTGTAATGTGTCCCATGAGCCAGGGAACAAAATTACATCTATGGGTTAACACTAATTTTATGACAACTGCCTACATCATAAGCTAAATACACGCTCATACTAGTCATAGTCAAATTTCCAGGTGACACCTGCCATATCTTAGGGAAAAGTAACAAAGAAAATATCCTTTGGCTGGCTGGCTGGGTCAGTCTAGTGATAGGCTTTTTTACTTTTCCAAAGAGTTGCTCTCCCCAAGTTCTTCACCCACTGGTGTTTTGCATCCTGAATTGGACTCTGCCAATCAAATAATCAAGATCAAGATCAAAATATCCTCACTAAACAGAAATAAATAATTGTAGGATGTCAGCATGATAAAAATAAATACAAATGGTATTCTGTCAACCTGTTTTCTTAATCACACAGGCAAATAAAAATACCTGACATACAATAGTTGGTAGGGTCATACATGTCAATGTGAAATTCCTTGAGCTGAAAAAAAGGATTATCAAAATCATTTCATTCTATAGTATAGTAGCCCCACCATATAGTGAAAATGTCAGAACACAGTGTCCTTTTGAATTCCAACATAACTCATGCAAACTCTTACAAAGGCTCACTAATCAAAACAACCATGCTTTCTTACTGGGTGATACAAAGCGTTAAGTTGCAACAAATGTTGAAAGCAAGCACAGAATATCTTGCTGATGTTGAAAATGTGATAGGACCTAATACTATGATTGTACAACAGTTTTCATCAGATGATAGCAAAATGTAAATGTAGCAAGAAATGTAATCTGGATCCTACAAAATCATCAGTCTTCAGAATGCAACATTTCATAGGACAAACTACCAGGGTGCAGCAGCTGAAGATATCCATCCAAGCAAGGATGAGTTTTTCAGGATGCAACAATTTACAGAACAAAATATCCGCTTACAGGATGGTTTATCAGGACGCAAAAGTGTACACATCAGGACACAACAGTTTAAAGCTATGCTATCAGGATGTAAGAGTTTACAGGCGATGTTATCACATGCATCTATTCATCAGACATGCTATCAGGGTATCTCAATTTACAAAGCAAGCAATCAGGATACATTTATTCACAGGACACTGTATCAGGATGTAATTTTCACAGGACATGTTGCATGTATCAGAATGCAACAATTTACAGGACATGTCAACAATTCAATAATTTACAAGACACACTATCAGGATTCAACAATTCAACAATTTACATGACATAAGGATGCAACAGTTTACAAAACATGCTATCAGGATGCGACAATTTACAGGACATGCAACATTTCATTTCACAAGACATATTGTCACAATGCATTAGTATACAGGATGCCTTATCAGGATGCAACAGTTTACAAACAAAGCCACCAGGATGCAACAATGAACAAAACTTAACAATATTTAACAAAACTTATGATATCAGGATACAAAATCAACAGAACTTACTACCAACAAGTAGCATTTACTCCCAGTATGAAGTAAAACATGCAATCAGATGTAACATTTCACAAGATGTTTTCTCAATGCATCATTTAGCAAAACATATCATTAGGGTCAACATTCTGCCATCAAAAACAAATATGCTGTAAGGATGCAACTTTTTACCATGCTTCAAAATATTAAATAAACATGTTAATTGGATATAATACACAATATTATTTTTTAATTGAACCACAAGGAAGCAACAGAAATTTAGACTTTGC
>CM065688.1:44568461-44668461 GCA_017654935.2 Phymorhynchus buccinoides
ACGACCTGTGGCTTGAAAAGAAAATCTTTAAACGCTGGCTTCGAAAAGACGGTTCAAACAAGCATGCAGCCTTCTGTGCTGTGTGTAAAAATCGTTCTCCATTGGATCAATGGGCAAAATAGCAATTACCAGTCTCAGCAATGGTAAGTGACAGCCTTTGTTTGACGTATGGATGCGTACAGGGCGTCAGCCATGGCGCGGTTTGTCAATTGACAGTGAATAAAACAATTAATAAACGGACAGAATAAGGATGTGGTCTGAAGCAGGGTTAGAGTAGAGTTAGAACAACAACAAAAAGCCTAAAGTAACTCGCACAGTTTGTTGTGTGAATTTGGGAAGCAAAGCAAAGCAAATCAAATCAAATCAAATCATCTTTATTATCTCATAACTGAGAAATTGCAGCCAGGTGCACATAAGAAAAACAACAATAAACACATTTATCAACAAAAACAACAACAATAAACACATTTATCAACAATTAAAGAATATAAACTAATAACTAATAACACTGCAATATTGTAGTTAACAAACTGGACGAATACGAATACAAATTCAATCCCAAGGAGATGGACAGGCTGCTCAGCAAAACATCGTCTTTCGCTAACTTCACCAAAACTGTGCCATCATCGCGATTGATTACAACTTACAAAGACCTAGCTTTCGCTTTTGTTCTTTCAGTTGGAGCTTTAGGACAGTTTATTAAAAACATGTGTACAGGTAGGAGTGAAAAGTTAAAATTTTGTGTTTGGAGATGGAAATGAAGTCAAGGGCAATTCTTCAAAAGCATGTTTCAAATGCAGCTACTGCTGAGTTAAAGATAGAAATATGCAAATCATTGTCACCCTGGGTGTGTATACAGTTTTATTCCCCATTGACCTGTCAACAGACAAGTAGACCTTAAACCATAGGTAAGACTATGTTAGTAATGCCTTGCAATGTAAATGAATGTGCTCCATTTCCCTAAGCATGAGTGTTTATACATGTGCATAAAGTGAGGTTTGGGAAAATGGTCAGTAGGGTTTGGGAAAAGTTTGGGAATTTTAAAGTGAGAATTGTGTATGAGCCCTGTATTTAGCACTTTTAATTTAATTTGCCATCATGTCATTCACAAATTAACTAAGTGTGCTAATCATTCTGTTCCCCTTTCTCTCATTTTGTTGTTAGTATAAATCATGATGTTGAACTTAATTTTCATCCAAGAAAGATTGAAACACAAAAGTAGTGTACACAAGTTCATGTTTGTTTCATCCATTCTCATCTATGCACAATAGCCTTCTCCTTCGAAAAATGGAACATGACTTACTGTATGCTGAAGATGTTGTGGATGCATTACGCATAAAACTTTGTCTCTTTAATTAGGCTTTATCCCGAAAATTCTCTGCCCCTGACTCATGATGCTCATTACTGCTTGCAACGTTCATAAACTTATCCCCCTTGCGCATCATGAAGAAGTAGTATGAAGCCTCTGAAATTCTCTGCCCCTGACTCATGATGCTCATTACTGCTTGCAACGTTCATAAACTTATCCCCCTTGCGCATCATGAAGAAGTAGTATGAAGCCTCTGAAATTCTCTGCCCCTGACTCATGATGCTCATTACTGCTTGCAATAAACTTATCCCCCTTGCGCATCATGAAGAAGTAGTATGAAGCCTCTGAAATTCTCTGCCCCTGACTCATGATGCTCATTACTGCTTGCATCGTTCATAAACTTATCCCCCTTGCGCATCATGAAGAAGTAGTATGAAGCCTCTGAAATTCTCTGCCCCTGACTCATGATGCTCATTACTGCTTGCAACGTTCATAAACTTATCCCCCTTGCGCATCATGAAGAAGTAGTATGAAGCCTCTGAAATTCTCTGCCCCTGACTCATGATGCTCATTACTGCTTGCAACGTTCATAAAAGTATCGCCCTTGCGCATCATGAAGAAGTAGTATGAAGCCTCTGAAATTCTCTGCCCCTGACTCATGATGCTCATTACTGCTTGCAACGTTCATAAACTTATCCCCCTTGCGCATCATGAAGAAGTAGTATGAAGCCTCTGAAATTCTCTGCCCCTGACTCATGATGCTCATTACTGCTTGCAACGTTCATAAAAGTATCGCCCTTGCGCATCATGAAGAAGTAGTATGAAGCCTCTCAAAATTCTCTGCTCTGACTCATAATACTGACTCACACACACCACCTATATAAAATCAGCACCCTTGCACATCACGAAGGAACAGTATAAAGCTTCATAGTTCATTGTTGAACCGCACCATTGTAAGTGGATTAGCTGAGGTTTGATAGGACGGTGTTTGCTGTAGTGATTATTTAGTGTTGTGCTTTGTTTCATTGATTGATGTACGTAATCACAGCAGTTCTTGCCGCAACCCTTCAATGTGACTGGATCTTGATCTATATTTTCTGTTTTTTCGTTTGTTTGTTTTCATTTTTGTATGTTGTTGTTGTCATCAAAGGTTTGTTTGTCCGTTTATTGTTTGTTCTTTTTTACTGTTTCTTTTTTCATTGCTTATATATTAGTTTTTTTCCATGTACCCCCAAGGGGCTTTTTTGGACATCAAAAAAACTTGAAACCTTGATTTGCGGGAGCGTGCAATCATTTCGTGCTTGGTGACCATAGCAGTGTTAATCTGCACTTGTCTGTGGGCAGCGGCCGTGTACTCCCCCTGCATCCTGCTGCTGAAGAACATCGAAGTGATTGGCAAGGAGAAGGATGGCACCACAGAGGGTGTGTTTTGAAGTTGATCTCAGTTCTGTGTGTGTGTGTGGTTTTTAGCTTGAAAGCAGTTTATGTAATATTACATTTCAAAATTTTTAGGGGAACTTGGAACGTTTTAGGAGTTTATCGTCCATGTCAGGGTGTATTAAAATATACAAGAGTGTTTGCCTTTTTTTCTTTTTTTTTAAAGCTTGAGAGTTTTAGAAATGTATGGTGTGTGTCAATGTAGGAAAGATAGTGTTGATATTCATCACATTGATAGACTTCGTTTTCCTTTTTCAGGGAGTTTTTTTTATTTTTAAACAGATTTTAATGTTTTAAAAAAATTTTGTTTGGAAATATGATTTTGCAGGAAAGGTGTAGTTTTCTTTTGTTACCCCACCTCATGTTCTCAACTTTCACTTTGAATGTATCGCTCTTTCCGTTTCATGAAAAATAAACCTTTCCTAATCCTAACTCAATCCCTGACCCGAACATGGCAAAATACTGCTGCTTACAAATCTGAGTGAAACTGTTAAATGATAAGATATGGTGGGGATAGCGAAACTAGACAACCCTGTACTTCAGTCACCCCCCCCCCCCCCCCCTCATGTTTACAACCCTCAATCTCAAAGTATGCTTCTTTCAGTTTTATGAAAATAATCATAGGCTGGTCCTAACCCTATCCCTTTCCCCAAAATGGATGAATGTTGCTTCTCAGTGAACATTTTCAATGCCAAAATGTGAGGAGGTGGGGTGTGACTTCTTCTTCTTCTTCTTCTGCATTCCCAGGCCATATGGCCATAATGGGTAAAGCACGTATGTGTCCGGTTTTCAGTTTTCACTGGTCTCCCCACTGCGTACAGCCAAAACATTCCGTTTTTGGAGGAGCTCAAAGGAGAACAATTATTTGTAAGATTTTTTTTTTTTTAAAGGCAGGAGAATGGGCCAATAAGTCAGAAAGATAGTAGATGACAGAAAGCAAAGGGAAAAGGCAGAGTCAAAGAGAGTGGCAGATTAAAGGAAGTTACAAACACAGAGCTTCCAGAAGGTGGGGGAACTATTTTTACGAAAGACCACCCCCCGGTATCCCCACAGGGAGAGACTAGTGGAGGGGGCGGGGTCATCCAGCTCCCCGTATGGAGGCATGAGGCATCCACCCACTGCCCCAGGGGTGTGACTAAATGTACAAGATTAGATAGCCCGAAACTATAACTTTGTAGTACAGTGGAACCTCCCTTATAAGACCTTAAAAAATCATCCAAAATGAGGTCTTAAGGGAGGGGTCTTATAAAGGAGGTAATTTTAATACTTACAAAGAAGGGCAATGTCTCAGAGAAGTGGGTCTTATATGGGAGGGAGTCTTATAATGGGAGGTCTTATAAGGGAGGTTCCACTGTATCAGCTTTTGTAAAACATCCGCAAATCATCAGCAGATTTTGGCGTCGGAGAATGCTTCTATTTGCTTTTCTTCTAAAAGGGCATTCTGTTTGTGGTGGCAGATCCCCGGGTGATCAGCAGTTTCCACAGAAACATCACGGAGCTGACGTCCCAGCAGAAGATCTACCCCGTGGTCGTCATAGCAACCACCCACAACCCCCACAGCCTGCCGGACGACATGCACCAGTGCTTCCTGCACACTCTCAACATGGAGGTCAGTGCCGACTGCATGGCTGAAACGGCTTCCTTCTCAGGAAGGAAATCCTTTTATTGAAAAATCGGTGCAAACGGAAATCTGTTTTCATAAAATAAAAACAGAAAAAAAACGTCTTTGCGGTAAGTGAAAACCCGATTGACGCATCGAACGGGTTTCAGTTTTGCTTTAACGGAAACGGAAGTGCTTGCTGGTCCGTGTCCTGCCAAGTGTAAACCCCGTAGCTAGCATGTTTTCCTGTTGACCAACAGTTTCAAGAGGTGAAACGCCCCCCTGGCACCCCAATAGGGGCTCTGCCCCTATACCCCATGGGGCCTAGGCAGCCCCTAGACCCCTGCCCCATTTCCTTTTTTGGAAAATTGTCAGGTTTAATCCTTGCGACTGTTAACAGGTACTGATAGATAGATACCCAGACTGATAGCCCAAACAGGCTCCAACATAGCATGGTGGAGTCGGTTAAGGCACAAGTGGCTGGGCAAACCCTTGATTCACCCTTTCCATTCAACAGGAAAATAAAACTAAATGCTGAGTTTTTCTTTCGGATGGGGACTTCAAGCAAATTGGACCCATGTGCTTTACGCATATTTTTAAAAAAAATGATTGTGAAAAGTCAGTAAGAGTAGGGGGTGTCCCGCTACCCGGTATGAACCAAGCTAATAGCTAGGTTTCCCCGAGTCTCTGTGACTAGAAAATAATACATATGCCAATAAATGTATTGACGATGACATGATACTAATGTATAGATGATAACCTGATGCTATTGTGTAGATATTAATGCATAAATGAAGAGATTGTCAGGTGTGTTTTTATTCTTTCCTCTTTTAAGGGGTACACTAACCCCCTGTTTACAGTTTTAAGGGGTATTTTCACCTCCAGTTTCAAAATTTAAAGGGCAAAGACGAAAATATGAGAGACATTCTGCCCCAATTCATTTGCGCTTTTGCACACATACACACATACACACACACACACACATGCACACGCATGCACACACGCATGCACACTCACTGCTTTTTTTGTGTTTGCAGAACAACCTGTTCCTTCTTTGTTTTCAAGTGTTCTTGCACACTTGCCAGACTAGCCAAGCTTGAGCCAGGGCTTTCTGCACGATCTTGTAAAGTTTTCAGTAGATCTAGGCTTGCAACTCCAGCTTATGGCAGTAACCTAGATAGACCTAGCAGACCATTGAATTAGAGCAACATCATTTACTTAACTCATTCAGGACGAATTACGAGTATACTCGGAACAGGAGAATGCCAGTCAGGGCCTAATTCTGATTATTCTCAGAATGGCGATTTCTGAGTCTAAAACTTGTCTAAATCCATGTTTTGTCAATCCAAACCACGTTTTTCGAGTTGCTTCTCTTTGTCACTCTTCCAGCCTTTGTTTCACTTATGTTTGGCACTTCTATTTTATTTGTTAATGTTAAAAATGTAAGCAAAATAATTTTAAAATCGGCCCTACGTGAGCCCCACAAAATGCTCCAATAACTTTTCGTTAACAGTGATAGTAATAAGGAGACTAGTAATTTTGATTTTAATACAAGTAATAACGATTTCAAAGTGAAAATTAAACTTGGATCAACCAGTAATGTTGTTGAAAAGGAATTACAGGCAAAGGTGAGTTTTGTTGCAGTTTTTTGTGTTTTTTTCTCTAGGCATCCCCAGGCCAGTAATGATGTTAGCCTCAGGCAGTAACGTCTGAAGGGGTTAATGAAAAGTGTTAACGCACAAATCATCATTTTAATGCTTCATTTCACCCCCTACTTGAGATTTTAAAGGGTAAATCTAATATAATCATACTGTACCAACACTCAAAACAATAGCATAACATACCAATTGGCTGGAAAAACCTAAAGCGTAAACGCTTAGTTACCAAATAACAAAGAGTAAGTCACTCTAGTGACCGTGGGGTTATGCCCCTTTCCCCACTTCCGGTCACGTACATCACTTCCGTTCCCAACTCATTCTCTATTTACCATGCTTCAAAGGCTGTTGATGTTTAAACCTACTCCCTTTACGAATTCTTTTCAAGCGTTCTTGGTGGGTTTGTTCTGGTTTGATAGTTACCCTTGTTGCTAGTCTGTTCTTAGCAACAAGTCTTTGCTTTCTTAAGCTTCTATTTTGTGTATTTTTGGAGTTAGAAATTTAATTTTTGGAGGTTGACCTAGCCGGTGTTCTTCTGGTTAGGTCGCCATTTTTTGGGTTTCTTCTTGGTACTGCGGTTTCTTCAGTTTGACTCCGCAGTCCTTCTACTCTTGTTGTTGGCTTTGCTTAGTAGCTCAGGTACTTTGCTAGCTTTGTAGTGTTTGTTTATTTCGAAAGTTTTTTCGTTTGGATTTTTTCTAGTCGTCATGGAAGATAGTTTGGGGGACCCTCCCTCGGAGGTCCCAAGAGTTCATTCTTCGAAAAATTCGAAGCCTTCTCATCTTCCTCGCGATAGTGTCGGGCGCCTTGTTTCGCCCAGATCAGCGTCTTCTAGGTCTTCCAAGAAATCTTCTCGGAAGTCATCGAAATCGGACTCTAAAATTTCTCACACGAAATCTCCGTCGGCCGTTTCGGCCAAGCCGGTTCAGGGTTCGGTTACCTCTTCACCTAAGACAGAGGCCACGGCCTCTGTGAGTGTTCAGTCGCAGTCTGATCAAATTTCTTCCGCTCAGACACCTGAAAATTTTGACGCGTTCATTCGGCACCTGCAGAATAGCGGGCTTGTTGTCTCCTTGCCAGCTTTTTCATCTGTCACCTCCCCGGCTGGGGAGGGTTCTGGTTTTTGTCAGTCTGTACAGGTCTCCAGGTCCCCTCCTACGCTGTCCCTCCAGGAAGCTTTTCGGACTTCTACAGACGAGGACGTTCGTAGACGGCCTGTCTATCGTGCCGACCAGGAGGTCGTTCCCGGCCAGGAGGTCGAAGGCACCACGGACGGTGGTGCAAGTAGACGGTCGGTCTGCTCGGTCACAAGGGCGAAGCATCCTCTCTCGCAGAGTTCGGAGAGGTGTCATAGCCTAGGCAAGAGCGACAACCCCCACGGCGGGTTGTCGGCTGGCTTTGGCTCTACAGGTCGACACCCGGACCGGGTTGTCAGACCACGCCATGTTAGCCCAGCCAGCTCAAGGCCTATAGAGAGGGTCGGTCGACGGGATGGCTCTACACCCGACCCTCTCTATGACCGCCGGGGGAGATATTCATCCGTGGATATTCTCCTTCCGGATTATCAGCGTCGGGCCGCACTGTCTGCCTCTACGACCAGCCGTCCACGGCACGGCTGGTCAACAGTGCCCGGTGAGGGTTCTGGGTCTGCGCGATCCCGTCCCTCCCGCCGGAGGGAACGCTCCCCGTCACGTTCTCCACGTTTCCGTGGCAGGCGTGCGCGGGTCGACTCGTCTCGATCCCCCGGTTCCCGCGGCCGCCGGTCCCCGGCCCCGCTTCCCCGTGTGAGGGATTTCTCCCCGGTTCCAGGCCGGTACGTGCAGAGGGTCTCCCTCGAGGCTCCCTCTTCGGATGAGGAGCACTCCCGATTGGCCTACCCCGTTGCCGGGTCACCCCCGCCGGAGGACGCCACTCGTGCACAGTCTTTCCAGTCCCAGTCTACGGAGTCCTCCAGAGAAGGTTCTCCTGTCTCTGCCCGTGAGCGCAGGGCAGGTCACTCCTCTCCTCTACGCCCTCCTCATCTGTCTAAGTTGGACCTGCTGAAGCTCATCCAGCCGGTGTGCGTCGACGTCGTCTCTAGGCCTTCGTCTCACCCACGGTCCTCTTCTTCAAGGGTTGTCGACTCCTTCAAGCCTCAGAAAGAGTCCCTCAGGTTCAAGTGCCCTCAGTCCACGCTGCTTGCCCTGGATAAGGCAGAGGTCTCGCTTCTAACGGGCAAGTTCCCTGTGGAGCAACGCTCGGACTCAGAGCCAGACGAGGAGCAGGATGTCTCTACTCCCGTGGGCTCCTTCAGGGTTCCTCGTTTTCAGCCCCCCTTCACCTTGGGCGCGTCTATGCTCCCCTTCGGAGACTACTCGCTCCTCTCCAAATCGGAGATGGCAAAGCTCTCCCTTCCAACTCAGAACCTGGGATCTCTCCTTTTCACGCCACCGGCAGCGAAAACTCTGGAAGTATCTCTGTCCGACACTCTCAGGTCGTGCGGTGTGGTTGCCTCCCTACACTCGTCACTGTCTCGTCTCATCGGGCGTTCTCCGTCCCTCAAGCCGGACGAGTTTCAACTCTATGAGGAGATAGACGGCGCTGCGGTAGGATCGCTCATCTCCCTCCTCGACGACACCCTCACCAGTCAGGCTAACGTCGTCGCTGCCCTCAAGGTTCAGGTCTCTGCTCTTCGCCGCGACCAGATCCTCTCTTCGTCTTCAAGGTTCTCCAGGGAGGAGAAGGAGAAACTGCGTTCCCTTCCCCTTCCCCATAAGGGTGTGTTTGGCAGTAGCCTGCTCGAGAAATCCTTGGACTCAGCGTCAAAGCGCAAGGCGGAGGTCTCCCAGGTTGCTCTGATCGACGCTGTTACCAAGCGTTTCCGCATGGACACACAGGGCACCCAGCAGAGTCGCGGACCGTTCAGACCTTCACGCCCCTACCAGGTTTTTAGGTCCTCCCACAGGCGTCCTTCTTCGTTTCGCGGGGCTTTTAAGCCCCCCTACTCTCAACCTCGCGTTACTCAGTCCTCCAGAGGGAAACTCTCCTCTTCTCGCGGAGGGAGGTCTTCTGGGCCTCCCAGGCTGCAGTCGAGGCAGCCTTTTCGGTAGAGCCCGCACCCTCCCAAAGTCCTCCAACCGCCCCTGCTTCCTGCGTAGGCGCTCTGAGCGCAGCGCTACCTGCATGGAAGACCCTAGTAGGCGACGGTTGGGTTCTTCGGGTGGTGCGGGCAGGGTTTCGGTTCATGTTCCTCCAAGAGCCACCCCTCTCGCGTTCTCCCATTTCTTTTCCTCCACCATCGGACCCGGAGAGACTTTTAATCCTCCAAGCAGAGGTCGAGTCTCTGCATCTCAAGGGTGCGGTCGATCTGATCCCGCACCCAGGTCCAGGATTCTACTCCCGTCTCTTCACGGTCCCCAAGAAGACGGGAGGGTTCAGACCGGTCCTGGATCTCTCTCCCCTCAACAAATTTCTTCGCCCCGTCCGTTTCAAGATGGAGACGGCGGCTTCCATTCGGTCTTTCATTCAGCCCGGGGACTGGGCCACCTCAATAGACCTGAGAGATGCATATTTTCACATCCTCATACACCCGTCGAGACGGAAGTTCCTTCGCTTCGTGTGGAACGCAGATGTTTTCCAGTTCAGGGCCCTGCCCTTCGGTTTGTCCCCCGCCCCTTGGATCTTCACAAAAGTGACTCGGCAATTCTCTGCCCTGGCAAGGGCAAGAGGGGTGCGTCTTCGCGTGTACCTGGACGATTGGCTCGTCCTCGGTTCCAGTCAACTGATAGGCGAAGCACACACTTCTCAGATCGTGTCCTTGGCAAAGACTCTAGGGTTCCAGCTCAACCTCAAGAAGTCGGACCTCACTCCCAAACAGAATTTCTGCTACCTCGGGATGCGTGTGGACACTGTGAAGTTTTCGGTTTCCCCTTCTCTAGAGAGAATTCAGACTCTGTCAGAAACCTTGGACTTGGTGATCGTCTCGCCAGTGATTACACTTCGTCAGTGCCTGCGCGTCTTAGGGTTGATGGAGTCGATGGCGGAGCTGCTCCCCCTGGGCAGACTCCACAAGCGTGCCTTACAGAGACAAGTGACGGCCCTCTTTCCAGATCTGTCGCTGCTGGAGAGTGTTGTCCCAGTCGGTCCTTGGTTTCGTCAGTCAGTGCGTCAGTGGCTCGATCTGTCTTGGCTGAACAGTTCGGTCCCCATTCGTGTGCTGAGAACACAGTTCTTCCTCTTCACGGACGCCTCAAGAACGGGCTGGGGGGCCCACATCGACCACAGCGAGATCTCGGGACTCTGGTCTTCGGAGCACGCCCTCCTGCACATCAACCTCCTAGAAATGGAGGCTGTTCGTCTCGCCCTCCTCCACTTCGCACCTCTCCTTCGTCGCCAGTGGGCAACCGTCGCAAGCGACAACACAGCCTGCCTCTCCTACCTGCGTCGTCAAGGTGGGACGAGATCGACGTCGCTCTCTCTCGCCGCCGAGGACATTCTGTTGTGGGCTCACAGCCAGGATATCTCCCTGTCAGTAGAGTTTGTGCCCGGCAAGCTGAACGTCATCGCGGATCAGTTGAGCAGATCTTCCCAGATCCTTCCAACGGAGTGGACCATCGCTCATCAGGCCCTTCGTCCAGTGTGGGATCTCTGGGGAAAGCCCTGGCTGGATCTGTTTGCGACTCGTCACAACTCTCGCTTGCCCATGTACGTCTCGCCGGTCAAGGACCCTCAGGCGTACGCACGCAACGCGTTCACGTTCCGCTGGACCAGCCTCGACGCGTACGCTTTTCCTCCGACACCCCTGATCCCGAAGGTGTTGGAGAAAGCGGCAAGGGACTCCCCGCAGCTGATCCTGATCACCCCCTTCTGGCCCACCAGTCCTTGGTTTCCGGAGGTTCTGGCCCTGGCAAAGGCTCCTCCTCTGACCCCAAAAACTCTGGTGCAGCCTCGGACAGGAGTCGGACACACAAACCCAGACGTGCTCAAATTGACCGCCTGGAGACTATAAGATTAGGCCTTTTGCGTCAAGGCTTCGCCAGGAGGTCAGTTGATCTCCTGCTATCTTCCAGAAGACAGAGTACGAACACCCTGTACAACCTTCGCTGGCGTTCGTGGTTTTTGTACTGTACAGCTCATAAGATTGATGCGCTGCGCCCGTCCGCAGTGGAGTTTGTTCATTTTTTGTCACACCTGTATTCGGAAAAAGGTCTCTCGGCTAAGACTCTTTCAGGTTACAAGTCTTCGGTTGCTAACACGATCTCGATGACCCTTGGTTCTCGCTCTGTGTCGGCTTTAGCTTCCCCTTACGTTTCTCACTTCATCGATGCAGTCAGGCTTAGGACTCCTTCACGTTGCGTTCGTTTTCCTCAGTGGGACGTGTTCCTAGTCTTGAACTTTCTAAGAGATAAATGTGAGCCCTTGGGCAGTCTTTCTCTTAAGTTGTTGTCCTACAAGACCCTTTTTTCTGATCGCTCTTGCTTCTACTCGTAGGGTCAGTGGTATCCATTCTCTTAGTGGTCTCCCTCGGGATGTTGAGTTCGACCCCGCTGGTATGTCAGTTACTCTCTCCCTTCTCCCTGAGTTTAGGGCTAAGACCCAACCGGGCGATGTAGATTCTGCAACTGTCACGATCTCTAGTTTAGATCCTATCCTTTGCAGTGATGACTCGGAGATCCATATTTGTCCAGTTCGTTGCCTGAGGCACTATCTGTCCCGCACTAGTTCCTTCAGGGGTTCTAAGAGACGTCTGTTCATTTCTCTGAACAAGAAGTATGACAAGGACATAGCTAAGTCTACTATCTCTAGGTGGTTGGTAGAAACTGTTAAGCTGTCTTATGCCAGTTCTAGTTCTTCTTTGCCGGGCAACCCCATCAGAGCGCATGAAGTTAGGGCAATCAGTGCTTCCCTGGCGCTCTCCCGAGGAGTCCCCCTCGCCAAGGTCATGGAGGCGGCCACCTGGCGTTCCGTCAATACGTTTCTGAGTTTCTACCTGAGGGACGTATCCGTCAAGAGGTCGGACGACTCGTATGCCATCAGACGTACTGTCGTGGCTCGTACTCCCATCTCCTGTTAACTCTCGTGAGTATTCCCTTCTGGGGTAAGTCATGTATGACCTATGGGGGAAAAGAGATTGGAGTATTACGGGTTTTAAGATGCGATTCGTAGGGAATTTGAATGTATATTCTGTGTTTAGTTTTCATTCAGCCCTTGTTCGCTTTATTGCATCACCCTCCTCCTCTTTGGTAGTCTGCTATTGTTTTGAGTGTTGGTACAGTATGATTATATTAGATTGGTAGATTTTTATTAATCTTACTATCTATATAATTAAATACTTACCAACACTCAAAACAACCAAAGGTTCCCACCCAACCTCCCTCCTGATGCTAGGGTAAATAGGAATGAGTTGGGAACGGAAGTGATGTACGTGACCGGAAGTGGGGAAAGGGGCATAACCCCACGGTCACTAGAGTGACTTACTCTTTGTTATTTGGTAACTAAGCGTTTACGCTTTAGGTTTTTCCAGCCAATTGGTATGTTATGCTATTGTTTTGAGTGTTGGTAAGTATTTAATTATATAGATAGTAAGATTAATAAAAAATCTACCAATCTCACGCATGTTTTCAGGTTCTAGGGGGTGATTTGAGAGGTCTAGTGCGTAAATATCCACATTCTCTACGTTTTCAGAAACCCTGTGTGTCAATGTCTCAAACAGGCCCCAACAGAGCAGGAGAGAGGGGAAATCCTACAGGGCCTGTTGGAGAGCGAGAATGTTTCCGCAGATGTGTCGGTGACCCACATCGCGCAGAGAACCGCTGTGAGTGGAGTGCTTTTGTTTGGGTCCTTTTACAACTTTTTAATGAACTTTTTAAAACTTGAGAAAAAGTACCGATAAGGCGATATTTTTTTCTACAACTTTTTAATGAAGTTTAAAAAATCTTTTTTTTTAAAGTACCATTTTTTTAACAGACTACAGTACTCCCCGTTTATAGTAAACTCGGTTATAAGAAATTTCGGTTACAGTAAAGGAAAGCACTGGTTCCCGGCCAAAGGTCTACTGTTTTATTACTAAATAGACCTCGGATAGTAGCAACTCGGTTATAATAAAAAACCTGCTATAGTAAAGTTACTTTTGGTTCCCCACAGGACTGGCTCTTACAATTAAAAAAAATGTCCTCTTCGTGACCTTTGTAAATACGTCACCAATGTATGCGTCACAGTCTCACCACTCCCCCCACCCACCCATAATAACAACTGGGTTATAATTAAAATTTAAAAAACTCCTATAGTAAAGTCATTTGTGGTTCCTCTTCGTTACAGTAAAAAAAATTGTCCTCTTCCTGACCTTTGTAAATACGTCATCAATGTATACGTCACAGTCTCACTACTCCCTCTACCCACCTTCATCAACGAAATTGAAAGGCACTCAAAAACATGTTTCTTTCCCCTCATTACTTAGTGGAAAAAAATGAATCCAAATTTTTTTTAATATACAGCCGAATCCGCTTATAAGAAACTCGCTTATAAGAAAACTCGCTTACAATGAAGCAAAAAAAAATTTCCCTGCCGAACTTCTTCTTTCTTATCTATGATCAAAACTGGGATATAAGAAACTCGCTTATAAGAAAACTCGGTTATAAGCAAGCAATTTGTTTCTCCCATCTGCAATGGAAACTTGGATATAAGAAAATTGTCATACAAGAGAGTTGGTTTGCAGTTCATTTTCTTATAAGCAAGTTCTATTTACTTGTAAGCGAATTACCATTGACAACATTTTCTTAAAGACCCCCCAGATCATGAGTCAAAATCACAGGTTCCACCTGTTTTCCTTCTTATAGCTGGTACAAAATCTTGTTTTGACCAGGTTTGACTCCCATACAAATGCCCCCAAATTGAAAACGAAACATTTTAAAGAGCACCCTCAATTTGAAGTTGGGGGAATTTGTATGTGGGTCACAGCTACCCAGAAAAAAACAAGGGATTTAATCGTGTTGGGTCAGTGTGTCTTTAAAAGTGAGTTGGACCTGAACTGAAAGGAAGTTCCGAGAAAATTGAAGTCATTCCAAAAAGGGAAAGTTTACATCAAACCAGTTGTGTCACAGACATTCTAAACAGTACAGGCACTAGATTACAAGACTAATTGAGTTGTTTTTGTTCCTTTATTCCATACTTTCCTTCAGTATTCTGTGCCAAATAAATGTTGAGCCGAAGAAAAATTATGAGTACTTTTGTGTTGGTGGTAGAGAGACAAGGGGAAAAACTTCTTATATCTGAGTTTCGGAAATAAGAAAACTTGGATAAACAAAACATCACCTCCCTTCGATTTTCTTATAACCGAGTTTTGCTGTATTTTGATTTGATGAAGGATTTATATTTAGTATTTTACGTTAGCTTTGACTTTGAAAAACGTCATCGGATAAGATAAAAAATACCATCAAAACTTTACTATATCCGAACATCGTTTATAAGAAAAACCTGTTATAGTAAAGGAAAAGCCTTGCTCCCCTGCACTTTACTATAAGCGGGGTGTACTGTATAAGGTGATATATGCCCCTTATAATATGACTTGTAATATAGTAAGGCAACTATCTTAACAAAATCATAAATTTGTGTCAAATTTAGGGTGGGTGGGGGGGGTTATAACTTCATGCACCACATCGTCTGTAATACGGTAAATTTTGAAAAGTAATTAGTGCTTGTGAATTGTTGGTTTATTTTAACTCATTCCAGACGAATTATGAGTATACAGGCTAATGCTAGTCAGGGTCTAATTCCGAGTATTTTCAGAACAGCGATTTCTGAGTCTAAAACTTGTCTAAATCCACGTTTTTTCTCTCCATCCAAACCACATTTTTCGAGTTACTCCTCTTCATCACTTTTCCAACTTTCGTTTCACTTATGTTTGGCACTTCTGTTTCAATTTGCAATGTTGAAAATGTCCAAAACATCGGCCTTACACGAGCCTCAGAAAATACTCCCAATATGTTTTCATTAACAGTGATAGTAATAAGGAGACTAATGATTCCGATTTCAATGCAAGTAACCACGATTTCAAAGCGAAAAATAAACTTGGATCAACCAGGAATGTTGTCAAAACTGAATCATTGACATGTTTGTCAATGATTCAATAATTGAATGTTTTTCTGTACTGTTATCTTAGTATATGTGGGAACTATGTTGATATCGCGTATGTTGTATGTAGTGTTTGTATCTTAGAATGTCTGGAAATGATTGGATCGATTTACTGTGTTTGATTCTGCATACTATTTTATTTTATGTTGTTTTGCATGCTTTCGAGATCTCATAAATGTTGTGTTTTCATGTGATTGAATCGCAGGCGTTGCCACAATTTAATTTCTCAGTCTTGAGACAATAAAGTTCTTTGAAGTTGAAGTTGAAGTGTTGAGTTTTGTTGCGCTTCTTATTTGTTATATATTTGTTTCTAGGCAACCCCAGGCCAGTCATGATGTTTGTCTAAGGCAGTGAAGTCTTGAAGGGGTTAAAACCTCTGACCTGATTGGTGAACTACATACTTACATTGTGTGTGTGTTCTGTTTGTTTGCTGCCTTGCAGGGATTTGTTCTGGGCGACATCATCGTGTTAGTGCAGAGAGCCAAGCGAGAGGCCTACTCCAAGGCTCTGACTATATGGTAGGTGTCTGTGTCTGTGTCTGTCCGGCTTTGCACTTTTCAGCAAATTCTATAAATTCAGAAAAAAGTGAGTGTAGAAAAGCAAATATCAGAGCGGGTTTTAACACTTTCAACAGATCAGAACCCCTCTCGATGTCAAGGAGTAGAAATTCCTTCAGGAGACCCGATTTTGACCCTTTTCAATAAATTCTCTTTAAAATTCTGGAGATCATAGTGACTTCCAAAGTTGTTTCCAAAGCAGGAGTAAACAGTAGCATTAGCTTAGTAGTTTTCCATCACGTGCTGACCTCATGATCATGCGTGGAGGGCTTGGAAATGCTGGGCTTCTGACTAAAGACCAGTGAATTCCCAGTGAGAGAGAACAAATAGTGCTAAAATTGCTAAAAGAATGTAAAGTCTAGAAGTTGAGCCTCAAAGAATCTGAATATAAGAGGGTTAATGTAATTAATCCATAAATATCAAAAGGTTTGTGCCATGCATTCATAGATATTATAAGCTATAAAGTCATTGATCCATATATATTCTAATGATAAAACCATGCATCTCTATTAGAATCAAAAGATGAATGTGGTTGCTGCAGTGACAGTGGGGGGCGAGGCCTGAGCGTGGAGGATGAGGAAGATGTGGCCCTGGCAGGGGTGGTGCTGGAACAGTGCGACCTTGAGAGAGCTCTGGACATCATGCAGTCTGCTCACTCTGATGCTATCGGGGCCCCTAAGGTAAGAACACACAGAGAGAAGAGAAGAAAACAGATAATTGTGCTTAACACATTCGCGTCGCAGTGATTTTGAATTATTAAAAAACTCACAAATCACTCCAGCCATACACACAAACAAAACATACATAAACAAAAGGAAAAATTAAAGAAGATTACGTGTTTTTACTTCAGGTTTAGACATAGGGAAGTGGTAGATCAGATTTTTTTATGTATAGACTTTACATAGAAAAAACTCTACACCGATTGGTTTCCCCACAACAAACCACTACAAAAGCAAAGTCAGAGGCAAAATTGTGGTCTAAGGGAGCGAAGCGAGTTTAGAAGTGACCAAGGTAGTACAGATTTACTTCCCTTGAAGCAAGTGCATCAAATTGACAGCTATCTATTAATTCCGCACATATATGGCTGGAACGGCCTGAATGAGTTAAACATTGTGACTGAACAATTTCTGAATATTGTCAGGGATGGGAATGATATGCCCATAGGCATATTTACTCCCCAGTAACGTTGGTATTACTCCCCTAAAGGACTTTCTGTACGCTCCTCTATTGTCAGTAAACAAGATGTGGTTTGTTAGGTTTGGTTTTGGTTGAAAGAACACATATTAACAGTTACAAGGACACGAAAAATAACGTTTCTTTGCATCACCTTTACCACCTTATCCTTTAGGAGAGCTATAAAATAGCTCTCAGAAACACCAAAATGTAATTATTGGTTGTCCCAGGACCCCAAAAGGGCCTAGTGGCCCTTGGACCCCGGCCTTTGTACTCCCAAAACACTTTGGCCAGTTCCCATGCCTGATTGTGCAGTCTTCTCCCTCCTATCAGAGGACCTGAGATAACAAAACACACACACCATGCAATATCATACATGCAACTATGCATTGCTTGTCACTTACACACACACACTTGTACACACACACACACACACACACACACACACACACACACACACACACACACACACACACACACACACACACACACACACACACACACACACACACACACACACACACACACACAAGCACTCTCAGACAAGTCAATAACTTACTATTTAGCAGTCGTTATAAATTTCATAGCCAAAGTCCTGGAGTAAAAAAAAACCTGAGAGGATTTCTTCTTGGAGAAACATGCGGTTACTGGCATGTATGTGCTTAGATCCCCAACGTGACATGGGAGGACGTGGGTGGCCTGGTCAGCGTGAAGCGGGACATCCTGGACACCATACAGCTGCCCCTGCAACACCCGGAGCTGCTGGCCGCCGGCCTCAGACGATCCGGTCAGTCACTGACCACTGCCTGAATTTATAGACATATACCTTTATCATATGGCCGTCCACATGCAAAAGAGGTGTAACTCAAACTTAGTCAACTTCGATGTGTTGGACTTACCAGTTTATTTAAACAAACTGCATCATTTAGCAAAGCTGTAAAACGATAAAGCACCAATGGTGACGCTAAATGAACAAAAAATGACGTAATTTGACCTGAAATGAACGAAATGTTGAGTTTTCTATACCTTATGTGAAGTGACGTCTTTTGACTTACGTCTCTTAGCATGAGGCCGACGATATAAAGATATGTGTATCCCCTTTCACCTTCAACTTTACATTATATTGGTTCTGGTTACATAGTCGAAAGGGCCACAATCAACGAAAACTAGGGGAGAGCACACCCTATTTAGAAACCCAACATATATGACCTGGCCAGTCAGCACACGTTCAGCGGGTTGCCAACATGATGCCACGTCCAGCAGCACACCAAAGCTATTCTAACTAAATATTTTGCAGTCGGTTTCTTGATCAGTAGTAGAGGGGAAAGGATTTATTGGATTTATCCTTCAGCCTGCAACAAGTTTAACCTTATCTTAAGAGCCATTTATCTCAGAGCCAATTTCTATTTTTATTTTAGATCCATGATTTATTTTAGATTCTATTTCTCCTCAGGCACTTTATTTTATACATGTAGTTATTTATAGCTATTTATCATCCAGCCATTGTACTTTATCTTTTGCTTTAAGATTACCAATATAATAATAATAATAATAATGATAATGATAGCGCAACATATATAGCGCAACACCTCTCAGTTAAACTGGAGCTCTTTGCGCTTTACAAATGATTAAAATAAGATACATAAATAAGCACCACTAAAGTAATACACAAAAGCTAAAATAAATACTAGCATTAATACAGTACATCCGTAGGCATAAACACACATTATATAAACATAAAATATAGCAAATTAATTATATTCACACACAGACAAACAAGGGTCAACAAGGGTACATTAATATGAATTGAAGAAATAATTAAACATCAAAGCCTAATATTTTCTTCACACAGAAATATGCATGCACGCGTGTGTGCACCTCCCCCTCCCCCACACGCACCACCATGCCAGGCGTGTTGCTGTTGTTATTACTCTGTTGAGACTGTAATGAATGTGTGATGCCAGGCGTGTTGCTGTTGGCATTAATCTATTGAGACTGTAATGAATGTGTGATGCCAGGCGTGTTGCTGTTCGCATTAATCCATTGATACTGTAATGAATGTGTGATGCCAGGCGTGTTGCTGTTGGTATTAATCCATTGAGACTGTAATGAATGTGTGATGCCAGGCGTGTTGCTGTTGGCATTAATCCATTGAGACTGTAATGAATGTGTGATGCCAGGCGTGTTGCTGTTGTTATTACTCTGTTGAGACTGTAATGAATGTGTGCTGCCAGGCGTGTTGCTGTTGTTATTACTCTGTTGAGACTGTAATGAATGTGTGATGCCAGGCGTGTTGCTGTTGTTATTACTCTGTTGAGACTGTAATGAATGTGTGATGCCAGGCGTGTTGCTGTTGTTATTACTCTGTTGATACTGTAATGAATGTGTGATGCCAGGCGTGTTGCTGTTGTTATTACTCTGTTGATACTGTAATGAATGTGTGATGCCAGGCGTGTTGCTGTTGGCATTAATCCATTGAGACTGTAATGAATGTGTGATGCCAGGCGTGTTGCTGTTGGCAATAATCCATTGATACTGTAATGAATGTGTGATGCCAGGCATGTTGCTGTTGGCAATAATCCGTTGAGACTGTAATGAATGTGTGATGCCAGGCGTGTTGCTGTTGGCATTAATCCATTGAGACTGTAATGAATGTGTGATGCCAGGCGTGTTGCTGTTGGCATTAATCCATTGAGACTGTAATGAATGTGTGATGCCAGGCGTGTTGCTGTTGGCATCAATCCATTGAGACTGTAATGAATGTGTGATGCCAGGCGTGTTGCTGTTGGCATTAATCCATTGAGACTGTAATGAATGTGTGATGCCAGGCGTGTTGCTGTTGTTATTACTCTGTTGATACTGTAATGAATGTGTGATGCCAGGCGTGTTGCTGTTGGTATTAATCCATTGAGACTGTAATGAATGTGTGATGCCAGGCGTGTTGCTGTTGTTATTACTCTGTTGAGACTGTAATGAATGTGTGATGCCAGGCGTGTTGCTGTTGGCAATAATCCGTTGAGACTGTAATGAATGTGTGATGCCAGGCGTGTTACTGTTGGCATTAATCCATTGAGACTGTAATGAATGTGTGATGCCAGGCGTGTTGCTGTTGGCAATAATCCGTTGAGACTGTAATGAATGTGTGATGCCAGGCGTGTTACTGTTGGCATTAATCCATTGAGACTGTAATGAATGTGTGATGCCAGGCGTGTTGCTGTTGGCAATAATCCGTTGAGACTGTAATGAATGTGTGGTGGCAGGCGTGTTGCTGTTGGCAATAATCCGTTGAGACTGTAATGAATGTGTGGTGCCAGGCGTGTTATTGTTGGCATTAATCCATTGAGACTGTAATGAATGTGTGATGCCAGGCGTGTTGCTGTTGTTATTACTCTGTTGAGACTGTAATGAATGTGTGATGCCAGGCGTGGTGCTGTTGTTATTACTCTGTTGATACTGTAATGAATGTGTGATGCCAGGCGTGTTGCTGTTGGCATTAATCCATTGAGACTGTAATGAATGTGTGATGCCAGGCGTGTTGCTGTTGTTATTACTCTGTTGATACTGTAATGAATGTGTGATGCCAGGCGTGTTGCTGTTGTTATTACTCTGTTGATACTGTAATGAATGTGTGAAGCTAGGCGTGTTGCTGTTGTTATTACTCTGTTGATACTGTAATGAATGTGTGATGCCAGGCGTGTTGCTGTTGTTATTACTCTGTTGATACTGTAATGAATGTGTGATGCCAGGCGTGTTGCTGTACGGTCCACCAGGCACTGGCAAAACATTGCTGGCTAAAGCGGTGGCCACCGAATGTTCCCTCAACTTCCTCAGGTAAAACACTGCATTACCTTTCATCAGCAAATCGTCTGCAAGCGTTCACATCAAGAACATCAAGTTTTGTTTTGTAGAAGGTCCTGTCAAATGGGATTTTATACTGCTTCTTGGTGCCACGCAAGGGCAATAATTTTACGACTGAATCGACCGTGCCACCTAGCGACAAGTCAGGGGCAGAGAATTTTCAGTGGTTATATGTTACTTCTTTGTGACATGCAAGAGTGATAAATTTATTTAGGTGGTGCGCAGATTTTCAGAGAATTTTCAGTATAAAGCCTCACTGGGCAGTTGTGAGCAAATGTTTTAATCCAACGTCTTGTACAAACAGAATAACATTGCTCTCCTTTTTTTGTCATAATCTTTTTTCATTCTTTTCCTTTTTTTTTACTGGGTAAAAGAAATTGAAATAAAAAATCCATCACATGTGCAGTTTCAACTCTATCATAAAAAAGTAATAACATCAACTGTAGTGATCATGCTTATTGTATTGTTTTGTTTTTTTGTCTAAGTTCGAATGTTTCTGCATCCGGTAGGTTGGCAGAAGAACCAATTCTGGTTATAGCTAGTACACCAATGGAAATTCTGTTATTCTGTTTATTTGATATTTTTATGCATGTGTATGGAAGCATTATTAATTAAGCTTTGGAATCTAGAAATATACTCTAATCATGATAATGTTTTATAAATCATATTTCTGATGTTGATGATCTAGAAATATACTCTAATCATGATGATGTTTTATAGATCATATTTCTGATGTTGATGACAACGGCGATGGTGATGATGATGAAAGAAGCAATGTTTCAGTGTGAATATACTCTAATCATGATGATGTTTTATAGATAATATTTCTGATGTTGATGATAACGGCGATGGTGATGATGACGAGTGAAGCAATGTTTCAGCGTCAATATACTCTAATCATGATGATGTTTTATAAATCATATTTCTGATGTTGATGATGACGGCGATGGTGATGATGACGAGCGAAGCAATGTTTCAGTGTCAATATACTCTAATCATGATGATGTTTTATAAATCATATTTCTGATGTTGATGATGACGGCGATGGTGATGATGATGATGAGAGAAGCAATGTTTCAGTGTCAATATACTCTAATCATGATGATGTTTTATAAATCATATTTCTGATGTTGATGATAACTGCGATGGTGATGATGACGAGCGAAGCAATGTTTCAGTGTGAAGGGTCCGGAGCTGATCAACATGTATGTGGGACAGAGCGAAGCCAATGTCAGAGAAGGTGGGTCACAATCACCGTACATAACGTCTTGGGTCATTCATCTTTCATTTTCCATAGCTTTCAGCTTCTTCTAGCTTCTTCTAGCTTCTTCTCTGTGTCCACTTCCTTTCATATCTGATGCCTTCCCTTGCAAGTACCCGCCCTTAACCCTTTCACCACCAGCCATTTATCAGAAAAATTTTTCCATTCAACTTACCTGGGTAGAAAAAAATGTGTCTGCAACATTGGGGATTCCTCTGTGGCATGTATAAAATAAGGCTAATCCTTACCTACCAAAATAAAGATAATAGGATCTTTGGATAACGGACCCAGGTTTAAGGCCTTTTAGTGACATGGGTGTTAAATCATTGTGGTGCAAAAATGCGATGTTGGCGGCGAAAGGGTCAAGTACCATATTTTTTTTACCATTAGGCACTTGTGTGTATAAGGCAAATCCGGCAAATGTTAAGGAAACACTGAAAAAAATCAAAGAAAAGGTTGCCCTTCTGCATAGCGAACCTGGCAAGAGAAAGTCAGAACTCTGAGCCTGTTTTCAGGCATTATGGCCGCCATTACTTTTGGCATTGACGAGCAAACAAGCAAGAGTTTCGTTTGACGACTTCCTGTTGTTAATCGGCACTTTTTTTCTTTGTGAAAACCAATTATGACATTTGAAGGTCAGCAACAATGATTTTTACATCCAATGAACGGTTTTGGCATCTGATAGATGGTATCTCTGACGATAATAAGGATTTTGAAGGGTTTTAAAGACCCACCAGATCACGTGTCAAAATCACGGGTTTCACGTGTTTTCCCTCATAGCTAGAAAGAAATCTTGTTTTGACCAGGTCTCACTCCCATACAAATGCCCCCTATTCAAACTGAAACATTTTAAAGAGCAGCCTCAATTTGAGGTTGGGGACATATGTATGTGGGTCACAGCTACCCAGAAAAAACCAAGGGACTTAATTGTGGTGCGTCGGTGTGTCTTTAAAGCAGAGTATCTCATCTGTAGTAAAGACTCGTAAACACTTTTGATTTTTAATGTCTAATCAATATACGGTTCTCTGCAATCTCTGGATCCTTCTTCATGTTTTTGTCCATAAATAGGGCGCCTTTCTATATTAGGCGCAGAGGTTGAATTTAGGGGGGGGGGGGGGGGGGGGGGGGGGGGGGAATATTGCATTATAATCCATAAATTACAGTTGACCCTTGTGTGAATTGTTCATTGTCAAACCTATATCATGAGTCGACTTGTTTTGGGGTGAAGAGGGTCAATTCATTTTCTGTTTATGTACGGTTTTATAGAGTTGATTTTCTTCTTTATTAGCTATTTTCAGTGTAGCTATTTCATTTTTACCATATTTTATAATGAGATAAATATTTTTATTGAATGTCCTTGTTCTTTTGGCAATATTTCCATCTATACGCCAGCTCGCACTTTACGTTCAGTTTCTGACCCTCTTTCTCTCCAGATCCCTAGGTATAAGCTTTCAACTGTTGGTCGGCGCTCTTTTGCTGTCTCAGGACCAACCTCCTGGAACAAACTTCCTCTCTCCCTCCGTCAGCGACCGACTCTCTCTGCTTTCAAAGCTAACCTCAAAACCCGCCTGTTCCCCCGTCATTAAAGCTCCTCTCTCTTTATCTTCTCTCTCTTGCCATTAGGTCTGTTTCTGCTATATTCCATTTATGTCACCCGTGTGTGTTCGCTTTGTATTGCATTTTTGTTTGAATGCGCTTTGAATGCTAACGTGTGTGCGCGCTTTGATTTGATTTCTATCAAGATTCAGCGCCGTATAAATACTGTATGTTGTTGTTGTTGTTGTAATTATTTATTGAAGTCTTATTTTTATTTATTCAAGTCTTAAATGTCCTTGTTCTATGTTCATTAGTCTGTATAGTTAGTGTTGTTGTTGTTTTTTAACAAATCCTTAACCCCTTGACTGCCAGAGAAAATTCAAGAAGAAAAATCATTGGGCAAATCATGACATGAAAAAGGCAACTGATAGAGCCAAGCTGAGAAAATGGTCCAGGGATATATCTCTCTTGATTATGTTGAGCAAAAACCAGCATATCAGGGTTATTCCTCTTCATCTCATGACATCATCAGTGATGTCATCAGGTCAGTACATAATACGTTGGTGGCAGTCAATGGGATTAAGAAGTCTGTTGGGAAAAGAACAATCTTTGGATGAAAAGGTGTCTCACACTGAGTTGTCTTTGTCCTCTGCCACCATGGTGGAAAAGGATCGTGGAATCTTTCATGTCTGACAGTCACCTTACAGAGTTTTTGAATGCATGTAATGATGGTTGGTTGATGGTTCGTCCCACATGTGCTCTTTGTAGCCGAGTGGGCATTAAACCCAACTTTCATTCATTTCATGTCTGTGTTTTGTATCGTTGCCATTTTGTCTGTCTTCGTAATATTTTGCGAACCACTGCACAGAATCGCTTCAAAAGTTGGTACTGTGATGAAAATGATGTGTCCCATCAAACAACTACTGCACAGAATCACTTCAAATTTGGTACTATGATGAAAATGATGTGTCCCATCAAACAACTACTGCACAGAATCGCTTCAAATTTGGTACTGTGATAAAAATGAGGTGTCCCATCAAACAACTACTGCACAGAATCGCTTCAAATTCGGTACTGTGATAAAAATGATGTGTCCCATCAAACAACTACTGCACAGAATCGCTTCAAATTTGGTACTGTGATGAAAATGATGTGTCCCATCAAATAACTACTGCACAGAATCGCTTCAAAGTTGGTACTGTGTTGAAAATGACGTGTCCCATCAAACAACTACTGCACAGAATCGCTTCAAAGTTGGTACTGTGATGAAAATGATGTGTCCCATCAAACAACTACTGCACAGAATCACTTCAAATTTGGTACTGTGATGAAAATGATGTGTCCCATCAAACAACTACTGCACAGAATCGCTTCAAATTTGGTACTGTGATAAAAATGAGGTGTCCCATCAAACAACTACTGCACAGAATCGCTTCAAATTCGGTACTGTGATAAAAATGATGTGTCCCATCAAACAACTACTGCACAGAATCGCTTCAAATTTGGTACTGTGATGAAAATGATGTGTCCCATCAAATAACTACTGCACAGAATCGCTTCAAAGTTGGTACTGTGTTGAAAATGACGTGTCCCATCAAACAACTACTGCACAGAATCGCTTCAAAGTTGGTACTGTGATCAAAATGATGTGTCCCATCAAACAACTACTGCACAGAATCGCTTCAAATTTGGTACTGTGATGAAAATGATGTGTCCCATCAAACAACTACTGCACATAATCGCTTCAAAGTTGGTACTGTGTTGAAAATGACGTGTCCCATCAAACAACTACTGCACAGAATCGCTTCAAATTTGGTACTGTGATGAAAATGATGTGTCCCATCAAACAACTACTGCACAGAATCGCTTCAAAGTTGGTACTGTGATGAAAATGATGTGTCCCATCAAACAACTACTGCACAGAATCGCTTCAAATTTGGTATTGTGATGAAAATGATGTGTCCCATCAAACAACTACTACACAGAATCGCTTCAAATTTGGTACTGTGATGAAAATGATGTGTCCCATCAAACAACTACTGCACAGAATCGCTTCAAATTTGGTACTGTGATGAAAATGATGTGTCCCATCAAACAACTACTGCACAGAATCGCTTCAAATTTGGTACTGTGATGAAAATGATGTGTCCTATCAAGCAACTACTGCGGTGAAGGATATGTTGCTAAACTCAAGGGACTTCCTTGTCATGTTCTGGTTTGCGCGAGTTTGCTTCTCAGTTCCGTATACCATATTGTTTTGGACTATAAGGCGATATTTTTGTTTCCCATACTGAGACCCCTGCGCCTTATAATATGACTACTAAAATAGTAAGAAAATATAATAACAGAGTCTGAATTTTGTGTAAAATTTGGGGGGTGCGCCTTATAATGAGCGACTTAGCGGGCTCTTTTGCCCACCAGGTGGCATAACGCTCGAGTGGGGCTAATCCTCTATATTCTTAGTTGGGGATAAAGAGAGAGAGAGAGAGAGATAGGGAGGAGTCAAACCCTCTCTCTCACTACGCCCAACTAAGAATATAGCGTGATAAGCCCCACTCGAGCGTTATGCCACCTGGCGGGCAAATAATCGCCATAAGTTGACCATTAGATGCACCTTATAGTAAAACAAAATACGGTAGTTGATTGGGCTGTAGGCGATGGTCTTTGACATGGAGTGGGGTTTCTGTTCGTGTGTTCTATAGCTCTCCAGGTGTTTGGTGTTTCAGTGTTCAGGAGAGCGCGCAGTGCCTCGCCGTGCGTCATTTTCTTCGATGAACTGGACTCCCTGGCTCCCAACAGAGGCAGGAGTGGGGACTCTGGGGGCGTCATGGACAGGTCAGTTGGGTTTTGTTTTTTCATTAGGTTTTTTTCTCTTTAACAACCTTCGCTGCCAAGCCCGTTTCTGGTTCTGAGGCAACTATTTTGCCAAGACGTTTTAGGTTGCGATGTCTATCGCAAAAACTGCTGAATAAAATTGCATATAACCCATACTTTCCTGAAAGGGATTTGAATATACTATCATTTGAGAACACTTTTGCATGCATTCAAACATACTGTGAAAGGCATATAGATAGAAAATGGGAAACTCTTAGAATAACCCTATGACGGATATTTCCGTGACGGGGCAGTTTATAGGTTACTAGAAGTTGACGGAAATATCCGTGACGGGGCAGTGAAGAGGTTAATTAGGGGATAATCTCTGTGGTTCTCCCTGTGACTTTTTGGGTGAGGGTTGCCATGCGTAAATGTGTATTGCTGCACTTATTGGGTGATGTGGATCAAGAATATATTTGACTCTTGGGAGTAACGGTTTTCAAATAAGCGAGTGGTTCTTTTGCAGTTTGCACCGTCAGAATGTGCCTAGCAGCGCTTGTTTTGTGATGATTGTAATCGTTGGTAGGCTTCTCTGAGTCTACAACAACAGTTGTGTTACTGAAAGATTGCCTGCTCAATGCACTATGGCTGAGTGGTTAGAATAACCGTCTCATAAGGCAAAAGGTTTGCAGGTTTGTGGTTCAAGTCCTGTTTGGTCCATAGTGTTATGTCCTAGGGAAAGACACTGTACTCCTATTTCCTCACTCCACCTAGGTGTAATTGGGTTCCAAACATAAGTTGGTGGAAAAAAGTGCTTTGGATGAGACCTAAAACCAAGGTCCCGTATATGAACGAATGAAAGATTGCCTAAATGTCTTTATTTGTATTTCTAACCAGCCGCAAAGCGAAAGTTGGTTAATGTTTTCAGGGCTTGTTCCTGGCTATTTGACTGACTGACTATGTTAACACGATAACATTTGAAAGGAGGGACCTAGGAGGCTAACATTGTGCATGCAGATAGGTATTTAGGGTATCTAGGCGCAGGGGTACTGTTAAGTGCAGGTGTAGACTGTTTGATCGGACTTTTGTTTCAGGAGTGTTTGTCTCTTTGTTTCTGCAAGGTCGCTGGACCCAAAAATGCTGTTGCACAGCTGGTTGATATAGGGTTTTCACGCTCTAGTTTGTAATCTTTTCATGTCCAACGGAGTGGTTTCTCAGTTGCTGGCAGAGCTGGGTGGATTGCACAAGTCGTGTGATGTTCTTTTCCTTGATATCGTACAGTTTTCACTTGTGATGCATCTGATCTTAGAAATAAATGAGTATTTTCTTTGTGTACCACAACATGGTTCTTCTTTCTTTTCACATCCTCCGTCATCATATTGACGATTACGATGCATTACGATTATGGTTTCCAAGCTGCTTGCAAAGTTGGATGGATTGCAAAAGTCGTGTGATGGTTTTTTTCCCCTTGATATCATACTTGAAAATAATTAGATGACCACTAGGACCAATCATAGACACATGAAACACAAGACATTCAGGTAGTATTTGGTCCTTTTATTGAGGCTCAACATACAGATACATATGTTATCAATGTAAAAACTTGATATCATACTTACAGTTATCACTTCTGTTGCATTTTCAGTCCATCTTATAAAGAATTTCTTGAGTAACATTTTTTTTGGTACCACAGAGTGGTTTCCAAGCTGCTGGCAGAGCTGGATGGGTTGCACAAGTCATACAATTTTCTTTTGATTGAAATCATATTTTCACTTCTTCTTCCTTTTCATTGGTGGTGGCCAGCTTCTTTTTATAGAAATAAATGCACACACATTAGGGGGTGGCCAAAGAAAAAGAAGCAGAAGAGAGAGAGAAAAAACTTGCGTTGCATCTTCTGTCCATCTTATAAAGAATTTCATAAATAACATTTTATATGTGTACCAGTACTACCACAGAGTAATTTCTGAGCTGCTTGCAGAGCTGGATGGGCTGCACAAATCATGCCATCTTCTTTTGATTAAAATCATATTTTCGCTTGTGTTGCATCTTCAGTCCATCTTATAAAGAATTTCATGCATAACATTTTTATGTGTAGTTTCTCAGCTGCTGGCAGAGCTGGATTGATTGCACAAGTCGTATGATCTTTTGATGAAAGTCTTGCTTAAAAAACCTTTGTCCATTGTGTTGTATCATTAGTCCATCTTATAAAGAATTTCATGCATAACATTTTCTATGTGTTGCACAGAGTGGTTTCCCAGCTGCTGGCAGAGCTGGATGGACTGCACAAGTCGTACGATGTGTTCATCATCGGGGCCACCAATCGACCCGACCTCATCGACCCCGCCCTCCTCCGTCCTGGAAGGTCAGCTCTCCACAGTGTGCTTCTTTGTATTTAGGCTACTGGGGCCGTGTTTATGGTCTTGCCTTCTTTTTCTTTGATGTTGGTAAATTGTAGTAAATAAACAATAATGTGAATTTGAGAAGTTTTGAAACGAATTCTGAACGGTGGCATAAATGTGCTTACAAATAACAGTTCAGTGGGAGAGGGGGGGGGGGGGGGGGGGGGGAAGTATTCGTGAAAAAGTGAACAAGGTGGCATAATCATTATTTTGTACCCGTTAAATAACCAATGACATGCAGACTGAGACTGAAAAGATGCATAAAAAAACCTAAAAAATATGTTTTATGCATGTACCCTGTAATGTCAAGTTGGTTAACATTACAGTAGTGTATTTCCCTTTTTTTCGTTTCCTTTTGTTTGTTTTTGCCTGTTGACAATGGGATTTGACAACATGCCTATTATAATAGGTACCTTACAAAGAAGGGCAATGTCTCAGAGAAGTAGGTCTTATATCCATATGGGAGGTCTTATAAGGGAGGTTCCACTGTAACTCCATTCTTGCCCTTGCTACTTCAAAGAACAGTAACTCTGGAGAAACTCGAGGGAATCACAAAGAACAGTAACTCTGGAGAAACTCTAGAGAATCACAAAGAACAATAACTCTGGAGAAACTCTAGGGAATCGCAAAGAACAATAACTCTGGAGAAACTCTAGGGAATCACAAAGAACAATAACTCTGGAGAAACTCTAGGGAATCACAAAGAACAATAACTCTGGAGAAACTCTAGGGAATCACAAAGAACAATAACTCTGGAGAAACTCTAGGGAAACACAAAGAACAATAACTCTGGAGAAACTCTAGGGAAACGCAAAGAACAATAACTTTGGAGAAACTCTAGGGAATCACAAAGAACAATAACTCTGGAGATCATGTCCCATACCATAGTCTTTAATCTTCTCAGTATGAAGAGTGCAAGGGGAGGTAAGAGCAATGATGATGATGTGTGTGTGCAGGTTTGACAAGCTGCTGTACTTGGGGATGGCCAGCGACCGTCAGGCCCAGCTCAACATCCTCACTGCCCTCACCAGAAAGTCAGTCATTTTATTAATAGTGTGTGGGTGTGTGTAAGTACGATTGTGTGTGTGTGTGTGTATGTGTACGTATCTGTGTGTACGTATGTGTGTGTATGTACGTGTGTGTGTGTGTCTGTGTGCACAGCTCAACATCCTCACAAGAAAGTCAGTCACTTTATTAGTGTGTGTGTGTATGTACGTGTGTCTATGTGCGCAGCTCAACATCCTCACAAGAAAGTCAGTCACTTTATTAGTGTGTGTGTGTATGTATGTACGTGTGTGTGTGTGTGTGTACGTGTGTGTGTGTGCGCGCGCAGCTCAGCATCCTCACATCTCTCACAAGAAAGTCAATCACTTTATTAGTGTGTGTGTGTGTGTGTGTATGTACGTCTGTGTGTGTGTGCGCGCGCAGCTCAGCATCCTCACATCTCTCACAAGAAAGTCAATCACTTTATTAGTGTGTGTGTGTGTGTGTATGTATGTCTGTGTGTGTGTGCGCGCGCAGCTCAGCACCCTCACAGCTCTCACAAGAAAGTCAATCACTTTATTAGTGTGTGTGTGTGTACATGTGTGTCTGTGAGTGCGCGCGCAGCTCAACATCCTCACAAGAAAGTCAGTCACTTTATTAGTGTGTGTGTGTGTGCGTGCGTGTGTGCATGTGTGTGTGTGTGTACACAGCTCAACATCCTCACTGCCCTCACCAGAAAGTGGGTCACTTTATTAATATTGTGTGTGTGTGAACCTTCTTGTATTTTGTGATTGCGTTTGTTTTCATACATATGCCCCATTTCGCACATCCTCTGGTGGGGATATCCTATCATTTTTCTTCTTCTTCATTGATCAGTTTAGACGGTGATGCTGGTTGCCCACACAAAAACAGCGGTTGTCTGAAGATTCCACAGGTTGCCATAGAGCTTTTCCCTCAGTGGTTTTTCTTGTGGCCACAATGCTTTCCTTGGAGTATCATGGAGTCTGCAATGTTGAAGCATGTGCTCTGTGTCTACGACATCTGCTCCGCATGGGCATGCTTCAGTCTCTCCTTATCCTGAAATCCTATCACACTGGCCCTGCTACAGTGCTAGAACATTTGCAGTGTCAAGTTGTATGTCGCCATGCATTGGGCAGTTCATGGAAAATTGATGTAATAGCTGTAGACATGAATGAATGGTCTTTTCAAATGGAATGGATTTTTTTTCAAGTTAAATAATCACAAGAATGCAAATTGTAGTATAGGGACCATTTATTGTTGGTTTAGCAAATGTATTTGAGTGTAATAATCAGTCTTTTGTTTCATTTTGCTCATTGTGTTTTAACTGTGCGGTGCAGATTTCAGCTAGCGGAGGACCTCTCTCTGAAAGACGTTGTGGATCAGTGCCCACAGAACATGACGGGGCGGATTTCTACGCCCTGTGTGCCGTGGTACACATGTTGAACAGTGTATATCATTATAATAATGATAAATTATGGGTATATTTACGGTGCAGATTTCAGCTAGCGGAGGACCTCTCTCTGAAAGACGTTGTGGATCAGTGCCCACAGAACATGACGGGGCGGATTTCTACGCCCTGTGTGCCGTGGCACACATGTTGAACAGTGTATATCATTATAATAATGATAAATTATGGGTATATTTACGGTGCAGATTTCAGCTAGCGGAGGACCTCTCTCTGAAAGACGTCGTGGATCAGTGCCCACAGAACATGACAGGGGCAGATTTCTACGCCCTGTGTGCCGATGCCATGCTCAATGCCGTCCGCATCAAAGTCGCCCTCCTGGAAGCTGGTGAGCCCATCTGTTTAAAACATTATTTTAACATGAGCCAGCAAACATCATTTCCATAAGGACTAGTCAGGGGTATGACTTGTTACGGTGCAGATTTCAGCTAGCGGAGGACCTCTGGATCAGTGCCCACAGAACATGACGGGGCGGATTTCTACGCCCTGTGTGCCATGGCACGCATGTTGATATAAAAGTGAAAAACGAGCATATTTTTCATTTGATGAAAAATAACCAAAACCAAGTCCACCCTTCCCAAATCCAAGCTTCAGCAGAAATTGCTGTCTAGGAGAAATCCCTTTTTCCAGACTGTTTTAAAACTTTAGTTTAGTTATCTACAAATTCCAAAATCCAGCATTATCTGTATTTATGACAATAAAATATTTTTCAGATATTTTGTAGGCTGGTGAGATCTCATGTTAACTGTCTCTTAAAAGTACCTGCATCGATCTTGTGCAAACATACTGTAACCCTCCCTAGATTTTAGTGATTTTTGCGTTTCTTACGTCTGATTTGGATTTCTTGTCACAAAGTTGCATTGTATTGAATTGCAACATGTCAATTCATGTGCTTGTTTTTCTTTCATTTTTTAAAAATATGTTTTGCCTTCACTCTGATGTGCAGGTAAAGAGGTGGACCAGAGCAGTGTCATTGTGAGCCACGGGGATTTTGAGCAAGCCCTACGCACTCTAGTGCCATCAGTGTCTATGGCGGAACTGGAACGTTACAAAGACATGCACGACAAACTGGCCTCTGTATGACCACAGCATGAGACGCCATTGGAAGTCATGCATTAGGGCGCAGGAATCATCTTAGAACGATACAGACAAGCATGACAAACTGGCCTCTGTATGACCACAGCATGAGACGCCATTGGAAGTCATGCATTAGGGCGCAGGAATCATCTTAGAACGATACAGACAAGCATGACAAACTGGCCTCTGTATGACAACAGCTTGGGACACCAATGGAAGTCATGCATTAGGGTACAGGAATCATCTTAGAACGATACAAAGACATGCACGACAAACTGGCCTCTGTATGACCACAGCATGAGACGCCATTGGAAGTCATGCTTTAGGGTACAGGAATCATCTTAGAACGATACAACGACATGCACGACAAACTGGCCTCTGTATGACCACAGCATGAGGCGCCATTTGGAAGTCATGCTTTAGGGTACAGGAATCATCTTAGAATGACACAAAGAAATGCATGACAAACTGGCCTCTGTATGACCACAGCATGGGACACCATTGGAAGTCATGCATTAGGGTACAGGAATCATCTTAGAACGACACAAAGAAATGCATGACAAACTGGCCTCTGTATGACCACAGCATGGGACACCAATGGAAGTCATGCATTAGGGTACAGGAATCATCTTAGAACGACACAAAGAAATGCATGACAAACTGGCCTCTGTATGACCACAGCATGAGACACCATTGGAAGTCATGCATTAGGGTACAGGAATCATCTTAGAACGACACAAAGAAATGCATGACAAACTGGCCTCTGTATGACCACAGCATGGGACACCAATGGAAGTCATGCATTAGGGTACAGGAATCATCTTAGAACGACACAAAGAAATGCATGACAAACTGGCCTCTGTATGACAACAGCATGAGACACCATTGGAAGTCATGCATTAGGGTACAGGAATCATCTTACTCTGATGAACGACACAAAGAAATGCACCACAAACTGGCATTATGACCACAGCATGAGACACCATTGGAAGTCATGCTCTAGGGTACAGGAATCATCTTATTCTTAGAACGACACAAAGACATGCACGACAAACTGGCGTCTGTATGACCACAGCATGAGACACCATTGGAAGTCATGCATTAGGGTACAGGAATCATCTTATTCTTAGAACGACACAAAGACATGCACGACAAACTGGCCTCTGTATGACCACAGCATGGGACACCATTGGAAGTCATGCATTAGGGTACAGGAATCATCTTAGAACGATACAAAGACATGCATGACAAACTGGCCTCTGTATGACAACAGCATGAGACACCATTGGAAGTCATGCATTAGGGTACAGGAATCATCTTAGAACGATACAAAGACATGCACGACAAACTGGCCTCTGTATGACCACAGCATGAGACACCATTGGAAGTCATGCATTAGGGTACAGGAATCATCTTAGAACGATACAAAGACATGCATGACAAACTGGCCTCTGTATGACAACAGCTTGGGACACCATTGGAAGTCATGCATTAGGGTACAGGAATCATCTTAGAACGATACAAAGACATGCACGACAAACTGGCCTCTGTATGACCACAGCATGAGACGCCATTGGAAGTCATGCATTAGGGTACAGGAATCATCTTAGAATGATACAAAGACATGCATGACAAACTGGCCTCTGTATGACCACAGCATGAGACACCATTGGAAGTCATGCATTAGGGCGCAGGAATCATCTTAGAACGATACAGACAAGCATGACAAACTGGCCTCTGTATGACAACAGCATGAGACGCCATTGGAAGTCATGCTTTAGGGTACAGGAATCATCTTAGAACGATACAAAGACATGCATGACAAACTGGCGTCTGTATGACCACAGCGTGGGACACCATTGGAAGTCATGCATTAGGGTACAGGAATCATCTTAGAACGATGCAAAGACATGCACGACAAACTGGCGTCTGTATGACCACAGCGTGCGAAACAAGCAAGCCATGAATGTGTAATGAAAAGAAGCAGGGAAAGTGGTGGGAAAAAAGAGAACAATGAGCAATAAGGTATGTTTGCTTTCATGCTTAAATATTTAAGAATAAAAGACCATGATGTTGTTGGCATTTTTATTTATTTCGCTTCTTCTGATAATACCTGTGATTAAATGGATATCTATCTGAGTATGCTCTGTATATGTGTGTGAACATGCACATGTACATGTTTGTGTGTGTGCAACATCTTGTTAACAGGTGCATGTAGTAGTAAAGTGAATGTCTTAAGAAAATAGAGTTCTGTTAAAAAAGAATTCCTTTATTATATGCACACACACATTGTCATGCAATTGATGAAAGTTTAGTTCAGGATACAAAAATGTAACATAGAATGAATAATTCAGTTTTTCAGCATAATGTAGTTCAAAATAATTGGTGATTTTTTTTTCAAATTGTGCAATGGTTTAATTTTTCAATCACTTGTATTTCTTTTTTTTAAGTATTTTAAATCAACTCTATGTGTGCATATGATTTTAATACTGTATAATTATATTGAAGCATGTTTATGATTTTGACTGTCTGGACTGGACTGTACAAGCAACATTAATCTAGATGTCATGTTTGATATGTTTTGGGCTCGTGTTCCTGTAAGTGTGTGTGAATACATACTTTATTTCACAAGCTGCTACACTTCATTGGATAGGTAAAGTTATGATCCTTGGGTCAGATTCAGAATTCAGAAAGGATCAGTTGCCCATCCTTTAATTACAACTATGAAATAACCCATGCAGAAGAATTACGCTTAAAAATAAAGCAAGGCAAGGTTATACACACACACACACACACACACACACACACACATACGCGTTTACCTAACGTTGTGGAGTACAGCTGATTTGTTTGTGTGTGTGTGTGTTTACCGTAGGTTATGCAGTAACACACTGTACCCAACACCGATTTTGTGGAGTAACATTTTTTTTATGGAGTAACTTTTTCCATTACTGCACAAAGCTTCTACACGAGCAACCTCACAGTGGTCTTCTGAGGTATGTTAGATATTTATTTCAGGGCAACGAGGACAGACTCTGGACGCTGTTTATGAGGTTAGCGTTGTGGAGTCATGGAAAAAGTTACTCCATAAAAAAAAGTTACTCCACACCGTCGGTGTTGGGTACAGTGTGTTACTCCATAACCTACGGTAGACAGACGCACACACACACACACACACAATCATAAACTGATGGGCAAATGTTAAGATCAGCTCCCTCCGCTGTTCCATGGTGAAATTGGCCAATCAGCTTAACGGAAAAGGTAAATCGGAGGGAGCTGATTGGCCCTAAGCCTTCACCCAGGAACAGCGGAGGGAGCTGATCTTAACATTAGCCAACTGATGAAACAACTATAAATATGGTCACAGTGATAGTCAAAAACATGTTTATCGACGCACTGAGAAACTGCTTTCTTTTTCTAACTTTTATAGTTCTGTTTTGATACACATTACAATAAAGGAGCATTCCGAAAAGAAGCAGAACAAAATGTTCAATATTTAGTACATTTTATGATTTACACTATGTCGCTGAAATAAAATTAAAGTAATAATATCTTAATGAATATGCAAAACATTTTAAATAGAAAATTGACATGTAGTAATAAATATAACAACAAAACTTAAGGTGCAGATTAACACACATACACACACACACACACACACACACACACATGTACATAAACACACACACACCTCAATTTCTCGGTTCTTTCCGTCTATTCAGTCTTGCCTTTCTTACTGCAGATGGAGCACTTCAACCTCTATCGTTTTCTATCTTAAATGTTCATTTTCATCCATATAAACAATAAAAAATATGCATCTGCTAATAGTAGAATACAAAAAAAGGCAAGACTGAAAAAAAAAAAAACTGAGGAAGTGAGGGGGGTGTGGTGAATCAGCATCTTTAGGCCCCCCAAAAAAAATGTATGGGTTTCAATCAGTTTTAAAAATAGGGTAGGCTAAAAGCATCATTTTTTCTTTAAAAAATACGGTCATGTGTGTGAATATATTTATCACATTCGCATTGAAACTGCAAGAAAGTGTCTAGCGCCATTTTGTCGGCGGATGTTTCACAAAAGTCTGCGCATGTAACGGTCCTTGACTGCGCCGAGTGATTGGTTGTTTCCCTTGCATCGTCTGCTCAAATTACTTTCTCTTTTTCTTCAAGAGGTTTTATTCATCCAAAAAAAGTTTAGGGTCAAATTCAAAAAACTGGGTCCAAACTAGAAACAAACATGTTTTGACAGTACAAACCCAAAAAGAGTATTTAATAATGAAGATAAGCTGAAAGCATCGATTAAACTTTAGAAATATATAATGCTCACTAGACATTTGCTCACAACTGAAATGAAAAACATGGCATGATTTATACAATGATTTTTCTTTTTTTTTCTTGGCAGTCAAGAGGTAAAAATAAGATCAAATTCAATAACGATGCCAAACTAGAAATGCACTGCTGACAGTACAAACCCAACCAGACCAATGTATAATGAACATGCTGATCAACGATTGGCAGATATATGCTCACTAGACACTTGCTCACAACTTAAATGAAAAAGACTCAAATGCTCACAACACAATATTTCTTGCACAAAGTGTTGTTAATAAAACAAAATAATGATGCGCACTTTCAATCATTCCCCCCCCCTATAAATCTCCCTCCCCTCTCTCTCTCTCTCTCTGTCTCTGTGTGTGTCTCTCTCTCTGTCTCTCTCTCTCTCTGTCTCTCTCTCTCTCTCTCTCTCTCTGTCTGTGTCTCTATCTCGCTTTCTGTCCCTGTCTCCCTCTCTCTGTCTTTGTATGTCTGTCTGTCTGTCTCTCTTTGTGCCTGCTCCGAGCCGGAGGATGTTAAACATATTTTCATTCATCCAACCGGAACAGCAGTTGCCCTCTTTGCTATTTCCCAATCTGGCAGTCATTGTCAGAAACGACAGAAAGTCATACACATACATAGATACTTTACTACACATGAACACACACATACACATTCACCTCTGTTGTTGTTTTTTGTGAGCAAATGTCTTACGGTTGTGAGCAAGTGCCCTGTGAGCATGTCTCAACACCACTGATCAACACATGTGCAAACCTTAAAACATGCCTATGTAGCTCTTCTCCGTTCCACTGAGCTTACACTGCTCCACCTTTCCCTGTGTCACTGTCCATGCAGCCACACAGTGACTCAGCAAAAGCAAAATGACAGCACTGGCTAAAGAAGGGTTGTACACATTGCAGGGGTACATGGGTGCAACTCCCCCAAATGAAAAAAAAATATTTGAAAGATTTTTTTTTATGGCCCCGGCAGGGTACAGGAGCAGAGCCTCATCGGCCGATTCAGGGGGGCAAAAGAGAGAGATATGACGAGACAGACAGTTAAAATGAGAGACAGAAACAGTTTGAGTCTGATAAGCCTTGTAAAATTATTAGATTAGCGCAACGCCTAGTACTGGCAATGCACCGTAACTGGTAACGCTGAGTACTGGTTTCGCCGGGTCCGCGAAATATTATTATTACTTTTGTCTCTCTCCCTCCTTCCATCTTCTCCACTCATCCCGTTCCTACTACCCCCCGGATAGACTAGTACAGTTTTGAAGAATTCGCCCCAAATCGGAGTTGTGGTCCCGTTTTTTGGCGCTGCTCTGAGAGTGATTCTCCCGATTCTCTTAAATTTGCTGCCAAGCTTTGCCTGGGCCATAGCAAGCCTGAAAGCATATTTGAAATCGATTCGGTTAAGAAACGGCGGAGTTATTCGTGAGCAGGTGAAGCGGCGTATAGCGCGCGCGTTTCTAAACCGATTCGCTTCCGGTTTAACACTGATAGGAACGTCGCCGGTCACAAAACTTTTATCGGTCCAAAAACGCCGGAGATACGGGCGCAGAGAGTCCGGCATACCCGTTTCGCATTTGCCAAACCGCGCAAATGACACGGCCGTCTCGGTTGCCGTTGCCATCGCCCCGTCAGGGCTCACAGTTTGAAAAGAAAAACGGAGGAGTTATGCATGCTTATCAGACAGACATGTATGTATCACACATATATATGTGATATCTTTGTAAGTTCCAAGTTATTATGTGTAACTTTTGCTCCTAGCGTTCATGCCATATGGCTGAATGTCGATGTCTTTGTCAGTATTCTGGTCTCCCCACTGCTACAGCCGAACATTCTCCTTGGGAGATAAAGGAGAAGTTCAAGATTTTTTTTTTTAGGAGTGGGCCAATAAGTCAGAAAGATAACGGATGACAGAGAGCAAAGGGAAAAGGTCAGAGTCAAAGCAGATTATCTGAAGTTGCAAGCACAGAACTTCCAGAAGGTGGGGGAACTATTTTTACGAAAGACCCCCCGGTATCCCCACGGGGATAGACTAAGTTCAAAACGCCCCAAATCGTTGTGGTCAATTTTTGTGTGTGTGGATGAAATTAAAAAAAACAAGTTCAGTTTCTGGTAAAATTAAAAATACTGAAATCCCATAAAAATGAAAGAGTAGCACCCATGGGGGTAACATATAAAAATAAAATGGACGTCGCTACAAAACTTTTAAAGTCAACTCCAGGGCACAGAAATCCTTCATCCCCAGATCCATCCACCTCCTAAACTCATGATCCTTAGTGTTCATCGTGTTAAAAGAAACTATGCATGCTTATCCTTAGACGTGTATGTATCCACATATAATGTGAATCTTTAAGATGTATTATGTGTAGACTTTTGCTCCTATTCATGCATGCTGAATGTCGATGTCTTTGTTATTCTGGGGGGGGAACAAAATTTAGAGGGAGATAATAAAGTGAATTTGATTTGATTCATCCTAAGCAGCAAGATTCGACATGTGGTTGCCAATGGAGTATCTACGCCTCCACACCAAATTTGATTAAAATCCACATGGTAAATTTTTAGGCGTATCTGGATTTTCAAAAACAAAATCACAAAACATCGATAACAATCAGCAAGATCATGAACGTCGAAAGGCTCGGAAAGGCAGCTTCCTCGGTAAGGTGTTTACATCTCTGCTAAATTTGATCAAAATTAGTCCAGTAGTTTTTGAGAAAACACACACACATGTGGCATATCATGCTGGTGACTCGCTGAACGGGCACTGGCTGGCCAGGTCACTTAGTTTTTAATCTGTAGGGTTTTTAGGAAGTGATCTCCCCAAGCTTTTCATCGATTATAAAAAAAATATATGCTACAAGATGGCCCTTTCGACTATGCATCCAGACACACACACACACACACCAACAACAACATTCATCCCAGACTGTGAGTTCTGTTCTGGTTCTGGTTCTGGTACTATGCATCGAAGGAGCCTATATGAAGGCTATGTACTCGACGGAACTGGGAGAGCGCACTGAGAATTGAATATAAAATCCTATTTTTAAATTTCTTTTAAAAAAATAAGAAAGAAAAATGCCTTTGTTTTACTGTCTGGTGGTGTTGACAGCTTTTAAGAGTTGACCATAGGCCTTTTCGTAGTATCCGGGCTGAACCAATCCGGCTAGCGTAGCGCTCACCGGGGACGAACCCTGACCGGCACAGCTCCTGCCCTTCATTTACCACTACTTTGACCTATGGCCCCTAATTCCTGGAGCAGGCCCCAAAGGTGTACCGCCTGGTGCTGCGCTGGCGGGGTCTGCTGCGATATCTTCGTCGGTCAGTTGATTCCACTCCATCACTGTTCTTACAAAGAAGGAGTCTCTGTACTCATTGTACTGAGCTGTGCTGCTTGGTAAGGTAATAAATATTAAGCGCAAGCAAACATATAGGTACGTTTTTGTAAGGATGCTAACTTACAATGCCATCAAGAGGCCGCGAGGCCTGGCTGCCCTGAAGATCTGACCTGACCTGAGTTTGAAGTTTCTCTCGCAAGGCAATCGTTTTTGTCCTTTGCCGATCTAAGGAGTCTGTTTTCGTTCGTGTATGGGTTTTTTTTTCTTTTCTGTCTGTCCCAAGGACATCTCCCGAACCGCTTGACCGAATCATTTCAAATTTTGTGTGGTGGTGTGTCACCATGAGAGGAAGGCATCCGCGCAAAAAGTGCATTTCACATATATATATAGTGTGGAATATGGCTAGAAACAACAAGAGATGTTTTGTAGTCGAACCATCCAACACCACCATCTACAGAAACTCTTTCTTCCCACGAACAACCATCCAGTGGAACAGACAACATCATCGACATACCGTCTGCTGGGCAGTTCAGGAGGGCTGTGTCAGATTCCTGGCACTGCCCCCACACCAACTGAAGTCAACTCCCCCTTCCCCTCCCCCGCCACCCATCCCACCCTTCCCCCCCCCATTCCCCCCATCCCATTCCCCCCTCCTCCACCCCACCCCGTTCTTTGGCTAGACGCGGCATCATGCTAAGGGCCCGATCAGCGGGACCTGGCTGGCTGGGTCAATCTAATGATAGTTTTTTTGTTTTGTTTTTTCCCAAGAGTTGCTCTCCCCAAGTACTTCGCCCACTGGTGTTTTACGTCCTGAATTGGACTCTGCCAGTTAAAAATTCAAGATCAAGAAAGTTTCGCCGTCGTGACCTTGACCTTGGCGTATGACCTTGAAAACCGAAAATATTTAAGGGGCCACACCGTTGGTCTTAGAGTCTTCAAATTTGGCATGTAGGTACTTTGACTTATTCCCGTTCTGATGATGGCATACTGATCAAGGTCAAGGTCAAGGTCCGGGAGATCGGTAGGCCTTGAAAGTGGTAGGGGTCTAAAAATTGGATTTTAAGCCATACTGGCTAAGAAACTGGACTATTTCAATGTGATGTTGCTGTCACCTACCAACATGGTGCCTGGATTGAGCATTACAAACATTTCATTGAAAAAAGTGTAGTTAAAAAAAAGTGTAGTAAAACATTGTCGATTGAAGTGTAGCTTGAACTAAAACTCCACATTTGAACTTCTCAGAAGCGCTTCAGATTGTGTGTGGCACGTACTGTATAACCTAGAGTAGAAAACATCCGAGCATAAATTATCGCCATATTGATCTTGACCTTGAAATGTGACCTTGAAAACCGAAATTTCCTTCTTTGCGCTATATATTTCTTGTCCAAGCTGTATCTCGTGAACTACAATGTCGCCGAGCGCGGCAGACATGTTTCCGTTTTTCTTCACCCTCCTATATCTCGTGAAATACTGTATAGAATCACTCCAAATTTTGTGTGGGTGTGTAAAAAGAAGAGTAGAAGACATTGCAGTATAAATTATGCCACATGGGATTGTTAGTATTGAAAAGGCCTACTACTTTTGAATCGTGTCGTAAGGCTTTCTATGAAGAGAGAGAGAGAGAGAGAGAGAGAGAGAGAGAGAGAGAGAGAGAGAGAGAGAGAGAGAGAGAGAGAGAGCACGCGCACACAACAAAATACACACACACCCTCCCCCATTCGCATCAGATAACCGAAACTAGGGCATGCCTCTGAACTGAAACTAGCTTTTCCACGTAGACCAAGTGTTTTCCAGGAACTTCCAGGGAGGCCACGTGAGCTACCCAAGGTCATTGACTCTACTCAGCAGACAACCGGGTCATTCACTGGTACCAACTCGTTTTGTCCTTTGCCTATCTACGATCACAAAGGAGTATGTTTTCGTTCATGTATGTTTCCCTTTGTTTGTTGTCCTTTGCCTATCGATCACAAAGGAGTATGTTTTCGTTCGTATATGTTTCTTTGTTTGTTTGTAAGTAGAAGACATTGCAGTTCAAATTATGCCACGTAGGATTTCAATGTCGCCGAGCGGCAGACATGTCTCCGAGTTAAGGCCGGGTGTACACCCCATTGATTAAGGGTGTACACCCCGAACTAATTAAGGGTGTGCATCCCGGTAAAGGAAGGGGTCTAATACTAAAAGTAAAAGACATCGTAGCACAAAATGTGCCACTTGGAAAGTCGCCGAGCGGAAGACATGTCTCAGTGTTAAGGGTGTACACCCCATCAATTAAGGGTGTGCATCCCAGAAAAGGATTTGCACCCAGTCAAGGGTGTTTATGTGTATCACCCAAAGGACACAAGGAGGACGGGGGCCTGAGATGTGAGGGGCAAGGGAGGTACAGGGCGGGGCAGGTACAGGGCGTTGCCGGCAAAGGACATATCTGCCGCTCGGCGATGCCCTTGTTGTTTTTGCTTTCGCTTTGAACGCACGGAAAGGAATGCGTACAGAGTGGCTTCCCTTTCCGATCACATGATCTGTGTGTTTATGTTGATTCTGCCCGCTGTCTGCAAGCCTAGGTTTGTGTCAGGTCAGATTGTGAAAACAAACTTCAGAAAATCTTGCTACTCTTATGCATGGGGGTGGCTGCAGCGAGTGAAATCATGCCAGCTTATCTCTGGGCTGGATGAGCACCCTACAGCACATATTGAGAGATTGCTGTCAAGTTCAAACACATTTTTGAGATGAGGTAAGAATATCTTGTGCGACTCTACCTAGTACAGTAGTTAAGTAGTAGTAGTAGTAGTAGTACAGAAGTACTACTACTAGTAGTAGTAGTAGTAGTATCTAAGATAGTACGCAGACTGAGTAGAGTAGACTGTACAGACAGTTGTGTAGAGTACAATGTATGTATGTAGTCTAATAATAACTGGTGCAGTCTGAGTCAGATCAGGTGTTAAGGTAGATATTAAAATAGGGACAGGCTTCATCAGCCTCAATATCAAATGACTGTTTTTGTTTTCAATTGGTCTTCAGGAGCAAGTTTGGGTAAATTAAGGTCAAGATGTGCACACCCCCCCCCCCACCCCACCCCCCCCCCCCACCCCTACATTTCTCTGTTAATTCCATTTTTCCGTTTTTGCCTTTCTTACCAAACATGAAGCTGTATTTTATTAACATTTTCAGCTAATTATCTTTGTTCAATAATTAATTGCAGTCATGATAAAGGCCATTATCTAATAGTAAACACCCCCCCCCCCCCCACCCCCATGTAGTGCAGTACACCGCGGCATTTGTCACAGTCGTGGTTCATTGCGTTTTTTCATCTTATAGGGGGGGGGGTAGGGTTAGGGTTAGGGTTATATTATTATTATTATATTATTTCCAAAAAGATAATTAGCTGAAAAGGTTAATAAAATACAGCTTTATGTTTGGTAAGAAAGGCAAAAACGGAAAAATTGAATTAACCGAGAAATGCAGGGGGGGGGGGGGGGGGGGGGGGGGGGGGGGTGGGGGGGGGGGGGGGGGGGGGGGGGGGCATCTTTACCTTTACCCAAGTGGTTTTTTTTAAACAAATAAATCAAAATCACACAAAAAAGTGTCAGAAATTTAGGAAGATTGTCCAGAATATTGGTCAAATTCTTTTATCCCAAGGACCATGAGGGAGTGGAACGACCTGCGGCAGAACACCCTGCTGTGTCGGTGGTGCAGGACCAACAATAATCCATCAAGCGCCCATTCCCCCTCCCCCTCCCCCTCCCCCCTCAGCTTCCCCTCCACCCTCTCTGTCCCTTCAATATTAGTTAAGCAGGCATGTCCTCAGTAAAGAACAGACCGGACCCCCATTTTTCAGTTGTTTTTTTCCAAAGGAGCCAGAATAGTCAACATACTGACCGTGGGCCCTGAAAAGAAGAAGAAGATTTTTAAAAGTATTAATATTTTGTGCAAACTTAATGTTAGTGTCAAGATCATTCCAGTAAACAGCAACTCTGTTAATAAAGTAGCATTTTCTTTTGTTAGTATGGCAATGTTTAATAAAACAAATTTGCCATAAGATTTTCTAGTGCTAGTAATTTGTGCCTTAGAGTGTTAAGACTTACTAATACTTACCTAATCTTGGCAAGTGCAATTCTTCTTCTCCTTAGGCAGCCAACTTAGTCACGTTGAAGATTCTGCCGGGCCCCGCATGATGCATGCAGAGTGTATCATGCATGACCGTTAAGTCCCCCCAGATCAGCCGGGGAAACTCGGGCCCCACATGATGCATGCAAAGGAATATTTGTATTTTAGGGGACATGCATGACCATAAGGCCGCACGTGTTGCATGCGAAAAGGACATAGACCTTTATTTTGCAGTATCTAAGCAAGACCAATCCGGCTACCATAGCGGTCCACAGGGTCGAACCCCGACCGGCACAGCTCATGCCCTTCATAGTTCATTTACCACTACTTTGATCTATGGCCCCTAGTTCCCTAATTTAAATTTTAATGTGAGGTTTGGGCAAAAGGGGGGAGGGGAGGGGCAGGTGACTGAGACAGGGTGGTTTGGTGGAGGTGTTTGTGGAATGCCTCCAATGACTGATTGGAGGCAACTTGCTCGGGGAGACTGTTCCACTGAGGTATAGTGTGGGAAAGAAAGTGGATTTTCTGTACTGAGTTCTATGGCTGGGGATGTCATATATATGATGCTTAGTGGGATTGACGGAGACTTTTCTTCTGCAGAGAGTTTGTAGGAAGGTGCTAAGAGTTGATAGTCCTGTCCTGTGTTAAATGCTGTTTAGATCCGGGACTTGAAGCTCTCCACCGAGGCCGATGATACTGCCTCAGGTGGGAGGGAGTTTCACTCAGAGATGGTCCGTGGAAAAAAGGAAAACTTTCTGTAGCTGGTTTTGCAAGAGGGGAGGAGGTATATTGCTTGGTGGGTCTTTCTCGTTTGTCTTGTTGGTGGATGGAGGGATGTCCATGAAGGATGTAGGCCTTCTCCAGGGTGTTTCTGCATCTGGTCATATGCAGGACTGAGCACTTCTGTGGGTGAAAGGCCATTTTCCATCGGTCTTCCCAGGAAGCAAAACTGGTGAGATCATCATAGAATAGGCTCTGGTCACTGGGGGATTGGATGTCTTGATGACAGAGGGTTTCATTGGCAAACAGTTGAACTGTAGAGTGGAGTCCTTCGGGCAAGTCGTTTATATTAATATAGAAGAGAAATAAGTACAGTCCCAGCATGGACCCTTCCATTGAGGGACTCCTGACTAGACGGGTGCAGGGGCCGATTTCTCTCCTCCCAACAACTGATTGGGTTCGATCTGTGAGGAAGTTTTGGATCCACCAGCAGGTCTTCTCTGCGAGCCTGTATTGACGGAGCTTGTAGATGAGGAGGGCATAGCTAACTTTATCAAATGCCTTGGAAAAGTCCATGATTAGGACATCCTCCTGGTGGCCGCTTTCCAGAGCCTCTGATGCCTCATCTACAAAACCAATGAGCTGTGACTCTCAGGAGTGGCATTTCCTGAGTCCTTCAGGACTGCATGGTATGACTCAGCATGCAGGAATCGAGTTGATCTTGTTGGAGGGCTGGGGGATGGCTTCCTGGTAGAATTTATCACCATTTCTCCATGGTGAAATTTCAAGAAGTTGGTGAGCCTGGCCTTTTTTCTTCATTGTGAAAGTGGGGACCAGTTCAACTGTTCATACATCGACTCCACGCTAGACATCTGACGGTGTTGGATGCCACCCTTCTCTGCACAGCTTCGAGCTTGTTGATGTTCTTGCTGGTGTACAGGTCCCAGACGCTGCTAGCATATTCAAGAGTTGGTCTTACGAGGGCGAGAAAGGCTCTTTCTTTAGTCTTGATGCTCCAGACTTTGATGGTATGTCTGATGGCTTTGTTTGTGACGTCGTTGGTGTGGGAATCCCAGCGTAGATATTTCGTGATTGTGACTCCCAGGTATTTTGTCTCGTTTGTGTTGGCAAGAGTTTGTCCATGAAGATGGTATTGGCTGATGATCAGTGGGGTTTATTTTTTTGTTGAAGTGGATAGACTGGCACTTGTCTGGGTGGAATGACATGTACCATTTTGTCTCCCAGTCAGCAAGCTTGTCAAGGTCCTGTTGAAGAGCCTGTTGAACAGTGGGAGATGTGACTGTCCTGTGGCACATGGTGTCGTCAGCAAACAAGCGCGTTGTTGCTGTGAGGTCTTGAGGCAAGTCATTTATGTATAGGAGAAACAAGGTGAGGTCGAGGACAGAACCTTGGGGGACACCCGACTCGACATACAAATTCAGACTTAGCTCCTTCAACAACAACGGTCTGTCTGCGATCTGTCAGGAAGTTTTGTATCCATTTGTTGACTTGTCCTGTGATACCATAGTGGCTCAACTTGTGGATCAGAAGAGAATGGGCCACCTTATCGCAGGCCTTGGAGAAGTCCATGACGAGTGCGTCAGCTTGTTTCGCCTTCTCCAAGTCGTCGGTGAGTTCATCTTCTAACCCAAGGAGCTTAAACATATATATCTTTCAGCTAGGATCATATTTCTCTCTTTCTTGCTTGTTCTGTTTTGCGTTTCTCCTGTGTTTTGGATCAATATGGGTATGCTGACTTCCTCAACATGATTCTTCCTTCCCACTCCTTTTTCTCCCCCATCCCTTTCCTCCTGCCCTCTCTCCAGCTGTGCCGATTGGGGTTTGTTCTCGGGGGCCACTACGGTTCTGGTTCTGGTTTTTCTACGTTGAAGGAGCCTATGAAGGCTATTTACTGAACAGAATGGGAGATAGCCGGATTGGCCTGACCGAAGCCATGAAACAGTGGGGAGACGTCTACTTTTCTTTCTTTTTAAAATTTGTTGGTGCTGTTTTTTAGTTCATTTTTATTTTTCATCTCTGCTGCATAGCACGACATTGCATCTGGATGGATCTATGTAGCGCAATGTTAGAGCTTCACCCTCACCCCCACCCCTCCTATTTCCCCCCTCCTCCATGTACATCTAGTTTTCCTCTATTCCTTAACCTTGTCTACACATCTTTGAACGAATCAGAATCATCAAAATGCTGATGGCGGATTTCTAGGGCATGTGCACATACGTGTAAACCTAACGACAGAACCGTCAAAATGATGACGGTGGTTGTTTATCAAAAGAAGAAGAAGAAGCCCCATCAGCATATATATCCCATCTGCATTCCGGAAAAAGTCTCGAAGTAAGAAATTTATATAAAGGTGTCTGCACAATACAGTGGATTCCTGCTAACTCAAAAACGGATAACTCAAAAATGCAGAATAACTGATTAACTCACAATAATTTTCTGGTCCCAGTTTAATAATCTGTATGCTAAATTCGTCTTTTTAACTCAAAATATTGGCTATCTCAAAATAAAATTTCAGTCCTTCCAATTTTGACTTAAGCGATTTTCACTGTATAAAATGCGGAAACCCTTCTGCGTATCTCATCCGCATATTTATTCCAGTATTTCTTTTGCGGATTGCCAATGGGATTTACACATGGGCTTCATCATATATTGTGCACTCCCTGGAGAATGAAGAAGAATGCACATATACACACATACATAACACTTGATGTATGGCTGCAACTTTCAGGCTTGTTGGTCGTTTGTTGATATTTTTTTTTTTCAAATTATAAAATGTAAGTTCATAAAAAAAATGAGTTTAATTTGTACATGCCCGTTCTCAGGATCGACGGAGATGGTCAGATGAAGGATGGATTTTATATGTTAGACTATTCTTTTCATGCTAACTTATCTTTTGTGATTGCCTTATTTTTTGTTATTCTGTTATTCTTATTTCCATCTAAGAAAAATTAAACACACACACTACATACACATCATGCACACACAGAGAGAGAACGAACGAACGAACGAACGAAATTTTATTTATACAGGGTAATGAGATAAGTGTGTGTGTGTGTGTGTGTGTGTGTGTGTGTGTGTGTGCATGCGTGTGAGTGAAAGAGAGAAAAAATGTGTATGATTTCATTTATTTTTTATTCTATTTCTAATAGTAGAATTGTTTTAAGCAAGACAGAGAGATTATATTTAAAAAAAACTATGCCCAAGCTTGATTGTAAACAAAACAAAGAAAAACTGCGCAGTATCTAGAGCCAATGATCTTTGCATCAGCCCAGAAAAAAGGTCAGACGTGGGAGGAGAAAGGGAGGGGAGAGAGCTCAGGTAATAGGCCTGGTCTGGAAACCAGATTATCTCAAACAACACTACAGAATCTTCTCATTTCTCTTTTCTCATCTACCCTCTTCCTGGGTCAAGGCTAATTCCAGAAATAATGCCATCCACCTCAACCCCTCCCCCCCCCCCCCCCCCCCCTCTCTCTTTCTTTCCCATCCCCTTTCAATCTTTTTTTTGCTTTGTACTTCCCTTTTTTATGGGAGTATATTGCAATTGGAACAAGGGACTGTGTGTGTGTGTGTGTGTGTGTGTGTGTGTGTGTGTGTGTGTGTGCGTGCAATTTTATGTCCTTCCACTAAGTAAAACTGATTTTTTTCGTACAAATAGTTCCCCCACCTTCTGGAAGTTCTGTCCTTGTAACTTCCTCTAATCTGTCACTCTCTTTGACTATGTCTTTTCCCTTTGCTTACTGTCATCTACTATCTTTCTGCCTTACCGGTCCATTCTTCTGCCTTTTTTTCACAAAACACTTTCAAAAAGATTTCCTCCAGCCGAAGTCGGACTTGCTGGGCCTAACTATTTCTTAGTTAGGCGCATAACGGAAGCATGACGCATCTACGCTCATATGACAGGAAACTGTCTGAGCGAACGAAGAAGAAGAAGAAGAAGATGAGGTGTGATTTTGATGTGGGTAAGTGTGAATGGTGTCACGTGTGTCTATGAAAATATTTGTGAAAGTAATTAGATAAGTAATAAGGTCATGATACAATCTTAAACCCATCCCCACCCCCCACCCCCAAGCATGTTATAACTTACTCAACAGAAACGAACAATGAATAATATCAAAGGTAAACACTAATTGGACTACTTAACAAACATCTACAAACTGATTCAAGAATAGAATAATTATTCAATATACTGGATAATGGAGTCGATCCATCAGACAGACAGTCAATGCCCGATTTCTTGAAAAGCTCTCTTGCTCTTGGACAGTGAGCCAGTACATGGCTGACACTTATAGATTCACCACACATACATTTGACATTTTTACAATATTTTGTTTTCAAGGAATTCAAGAGTAGTCTATGGATTAAACTTTCAACTTCCCTAGATGAAGAAACTAAAATTATTGTTTGGGGATGGTTTTCCATATTTGAAAAGTGTGTGTGTATGCGCGCGCGTGCGTGTGTGCGTGCACACAAACAACTGCTTCCACTTAAACCAAAACAAAAATCATGATCCGTAGTCATAAATTACTTCCCTTTATTATTTTCATTTAAGCCATAAAATTCACAACTGGGAGTGTATAATTTATTTGTTTGTCAATCGCCAATCACACTTGGAGTCCAGATCTTGAGACGAAATTGGCGGTCCTCTGCAGGGTGTGGGAGTGTATAATTATAACTGAATATTCTCTTCTTTGCGAACGTGCTGAATATTCTAAAAATAGGTCTACTGATTAGCTGGAGTGTTCAGTAGTGAAAAGAAGTAATGAAAGTGGAGTACAAAATCTGTTACCTAAGCCTAAGAGCTTTTTGTTGTGAACAATGAAGATAATTGGAAATGTTGTTATGCTTCACTTACAGGGATTTTTTTTAATGACATAATTCATTCAATGATTGTAATTAAAATCACTCACAGTCATTGATTACCCGGCCCTCTGGTTCTTTTTGTTGGCACTATGTTGGCATAGACTTTGCAACTTATTTCAGTTTTATATCATGGCACCTCGTAGCGGTGCCATAGCCGATGAGGTTTACCCGGGGCGTGGTTACCGCTACACCTATCTGTATTAATTTAAAAAATCGGGACTTTACTGGTTTCATACTGCCTCCGGGCATTGCCTCCAGTGTTGTTCCCACCATATTTGTATTTACAAACGTCCCATATGTGTCTGATTCAGACCAAGAGGATGTAAAATACCATTTTCTTCTTATTATTATTTCTGTTCTGAAATTATTAAATACAGTGCAGAACGGATAACTGAAAAACACTGGATAACTCACAATAATTTTTGGGTCCCAGTATAATAATCACTATATTGAAAAGTCTGTTTAGCTCAAAATTGTCAATCCCTTCAATTTTGAGTTAAGCGATTCTTACTGTATTGGTTTCAATCTTGCTTTTTTTTTAATTTGTTAAACTGGGAGTTCAGTATTAACATATATATACATATCTGTATTGTTAAACATTTGGGACTTTACTGGTGTTGCACTGCCTCCGGGCATTGCCTCCAGGATCGTTCCCACCATCTCTATAGATCTACTAATGTCCCATATGTGTCTGTTCCAGACCGGAGGACGTTAAACAGATTTTCACGGAGTTCAGTTCCTATGGCGTTACGTGTTTACCGTCTATGTTCCCCTTTTCCTTCTCTCCTGCAGCTTTCAGAGGCTGGGAATTGGCAAGCTACCCAAAAATGCCCCACCTTCCTTGTTTGTTCTTTTCCCTCTTTTGCTTGCTTTTCATTACCCTTCCAACCTACTTTTGTGGCTTTACCTGGATACCTTTGGATTGGATGGACTGTGTAGTGTAGCTCTCTGTTTCCATCTGTTATGATTGCCCCCCTCCCTCTCTCTCTCTCTCTCTCTCTCTCTCTCTCTCTCTCTCTCTCTCTCTCTCTCTCTCTCTCTCTCTCTCTCTCTCCAGTGAAGTCCTGAGGCCCCGGTCATAGGCCATTGACCTATTGAAATTGAAAATGTATTATTGTGTTCTTCCCCGTCAGGACAAATGTCTGATTATTTTATTAACAACATGTAGCATAAGTGGTGAAAGGGTTAAAATTGAGGTGAACAATTTTAACTTTTTCAGGCTGGTTTCAAGATCTCATTCAGTATCCGAGCTTTGCATGGTTGAGTGGGCAACAGTGAACCAAAGTTTGCCTCCTCTCTATAGCTTCAATGACCCACAACTACCGTTGAGAACGGGTTAAAAAATCTGAACCGGTTTAAAACTGGTTTTCCCTCTTCAAACCGGTTTTTTTAACCAGTAGGGCCTACTCGCATCACTAGTTTCACCTATGTAAACACATATTTGTCAGAATATTCACATGCACGCACGCACGCGCACACATACACACACACACGCAACACACACTCAACTCAACACTCAGTCAAAGTCAAAGCCATACACTGATACAGCCCCACAAACTAGAAACAGCTACTCTTGGTTTACAAACACCCAATCTGCGCTTGATAGTCGGTGTTGTTTTTCGAAAACAATGTGTTATTCTAAGAAAAACTTACTTTCAGTTTGCAGTTTAAAAAACCCGGTTCAGAGCAAGTCGAACCGGTTTTTCGAACCGCGAAAGCTTAGCACCGTTTTTTTCCGGTTCAACCGGGTTTTTCCCCCCACCTCTAGCCACAACCACATAAATAGACCAAAATAATCTGAGTTACTGCGAACTTTCCATCCTCCCCACTTTTTTGTGGGAAGATAAGACTGAACAGGTGCAGGGAGTGTTGTGTTTGTTTGTCTGGCTACACTATTGCAAGCTCTGCAGGAGTAGATATTAATAGGAAATAGTGTCTATTTCTGACTATGTTCCAGTACAGTGGAACCTCATTTGTAAGACCTTAAAACATCATCCAAAATGAGGTCTTATAAGGGAGGTAATTTTAATGCTTGCAAAGAAGGGCAATGTCTCAGAAAAGTAGGTCTTATATGGGAGGGAGTCTTATAATGGGAGGTCATATAAGGGAGGTTCCACTGTATTCGAAGCATGGCCAGGAACAAAGAAGAAGAGAAAGAAGAAGAGGGAGATGATAATCTGGGGCAATGCCGTAAAAACTGGGTTAACAACCACATTACTGATGATTTGTGCCAATACCAAGTTGGGGCTTTCTTCCTTAAAGCTGGACCCTGACGGAGGAGTTTTTGCAAGAAACACGTAGAGATCACCAGAAAGACAGCCTTTTCAAGGATCGGAACACTCACTTTGCTCTGGTTTCCTAAAAAATCAAACCGTCAAAGCGGGGATTTCTCCTTGGCGGAGATGCCGGAGAGAGTAGCCATTTTGGATGGGGTGGGTGGAGGTCACTCATTGTGGTTGAAACGTTTTCTTTTTTTTTAGTGCAGTAAAAAAAAAAAAATTGAGCCATTTCCTTTGTTGTGAGCGAAACTCCTTTAGATAATACAATTTTAAAAAATAAAAAGGCTTGTATTGCGAAATTTTCATGCAAACGATTTGGCCTAAACACAGGCGGCCATTAGAAAAGAGACGGCATACACCTTCTCTTTGGGTGAAAGAATTTGACTTCCAGCACCTCCGCCAAGGAGAAATCGCCGCTTTGACGGTTTGATTTATAGGAAACCAAAGCAAAGCGAGTGTTGCAATCTCTGTAAAGGGTGTTTTCCTGGTGATCTGGACGTGTTTCAGATGTGCCACCCCCCCTGCATTTCTCGCTTAATTGTATTTTTCCGTTTTTGCCTTTCCTCTCTCTCTCTCTCTCTCTCTCTCTCTCTCTCTCTCTCTCTCTCTCTCTCTCTGTGCTTTACCATGCTCATGCATGCTCATTTATGGGTAAAGGTCAAGATGTGCCACCCCCCCCCCCCCCCCCCTCCATTTCTCGGGTAATTGTATTTTTCCGTTTTTGCCTTTCTTACCATACATAAAGCTGTATTTTAAGAACATTTGTATCTAATATAGTAATAACCTTTTTGGAATACTAACCCTAGCCCTAAACCTAACCCTACCCCACACTATGTACTGCAGTACACCGCGATTTGTCACAGTTGTGGTTCGTTCCGTTTTTCCGTCTTATAGGGTTAGGGTTAGGGCTAGGGTTAGGGATAGGGTTAGTATTCCAAAAAGGTTATTAGCTAAAAATGTTCCTAAAATACAGCTTTATGTATGGTAAGAAAGGCAAAAACGGAAAAATACAATTACCCGAGAAATGGAGGGGGGGGGGGGTGGCACATCTTGACCTTTACCCATAAATGAGCATGCATGAGCATGGTAAAGCACAGAGAGAGAGAGAGAGAGAGAGAGAGAGAGAGAGAGAGAGAGAGAGAGAGACAGAGAGAGAGAGAGTTGATAAACACACATCGACACAGAAGTGCACAGGGCTTTGTTCTGGTTCCAAGCTCTTCGTATGGAACGTTCTGTCTAGGAACGTTCTGTCTATATCATATGTTGGTTTGTTGGTTTTTCTCTCTCTCTCTCTCTCTCTCTCTCTCTCTCTCTCTCTCTCTCTCTCTCTCTCTCTCTCTCTCTCTCTCTCTCTCTCTCTCTCTCTCTCTCTCTCTCTCTCTCTCTCTCTCTCTCTCTCTCTCTCTCTCTCTCTCTCTCTCTCTCTCTCTCTCTCTCTCTCTCTCTCTCTCTCTCTCTCTCTCTCTCTCTCTCTCTCTCTCTCTCTCTCTCTCTCTCTCTCTCTCTCTCTCTCTCTCTCTCTCTCTCTCTCTCTCTCTCTCTCTCTCTCTCTCTCTCTCTCTCTCTCTCTCTCTCTCTCTCTCTCTCTCTCTCTCTCTCTCTCTCTCTCTCTCTCTCTCTCTCTCTCTCTCTCTCTCTCTCTCTCTCTCTCTCTCTCTCTCTCTCTCTCTCTCTCTCTCTCTCTCTCTCTCTCTCTCTCTCTCTCTCTCTCGGCCCAGCCTAAATTCTTATCCTTGTAAAATAAAGTGTCTGAAGTCTCTCCATCTCTCTCTCTCTCCCTCTCTCTCTGTCTCTGCCTCTCTCTCTATGTCTCTCTCTCTCTCTCTCTCTCTCTCTCTCTCCTCTCCCCCACCCCGTGTGTGTTTGTGAATGCGTGTGCGTGCATGCGTGCGTGTGTGTGTGTGTGTATATCTGTAGGCTTATGTGTGTAAGAGAATAATTTGGAAAATGAGTTATTTTTCGGTACCTGGTTTTGGGTAGTTAGAAAGATCTGGAGATGCCAGAAGGGGAGAACATTTTGTTTCTTTTAAACAGTAAAGATTAGACTGGAAGGGACTGACAAGGGTGGGTGTGTGGGTGCGTTTTTGTGTGGGTGCATCATGTGTGGTGTTTGTATGTGTGTGTGTGAGTGTGTGTGTATGTGTGTGTGGTGTACACATGTGTTTTTGTTAGTGAGAAAGATCTGGAGATACCAGAAAACAGAACATTTTTTTCTTTTAAACAGTAAAGATTAGGACTGAAAGGGACTGATAAGGGTGTGCGTGCGTGTTTTTTTGTGTGGGTGCATGCATGTGTGGTGTTTGTGTGTGTGTGTGTGTGAGTATGTGCATGTATGTGTGTGTGGTGTACACATGTGTTTTGACCACATGCATTTTTGTGTAATTGTGCGTGTATGAGGGAGAGAGAGAAAGAAAGAGTGTGTGTGTGTATATCCGTGCATGTGTATGTTTTATGCGTATGCGTGTGTGTCAACATGCACATGCATGTGTCGAGTGAAGCATGCATAATTTGTATGGCATGTGACAGCTTTGGGACTAGGCTGAATCATGAAATCCATCCAGTTTTGCACTTTCTAGTTATTGTCTACCCAAAAGTGCCATGTCACTGGAATTCATTAGCTCTTTGATGAGAAGGATTAATAATTATTGACATTCCTCATTGCTGCAAGGCGTGCTCATGCTTTGAAGCCAGGGTTTGCTGACATATCATTAATAATATTACCTAATGTCTTTTGCTGATAGTGCTGTAAGTGGCATGAATTTTCAGGCCCACAACATGGTACAAACATACACAGATGCGTTGATGCACACATGTATGAGTGTGTGCATGGACACACACACATACCTGCACACAAGCATGCACATGCACCAGACATATGCACCTTGCATGCACATGCACACATTCACACACACACACATACATGCATGCATGCATGCACACACATGCACATTTACCAGACATATACACCTTGCATGTGCACGCATACACGCAGACATTCACGCGCGCACACACACGCACACACACACACACACACACACACACACACACACACACACACACACACACACACACACACACACACACACGCATATACATATACTGACACAGAATCAAGAGAGAGATTTCAATTAACACAACCACACACATATATTGACAACACAAAATTGCGGAAGAAAGAGAGGGAGAGAGATGTCACACATGCACGCATATCATGTTAATAACATCAAATCCAGTATTGAATCAGCTTGATAGCATGGCACATCTGGCTCACATCAATAGAATTTAACGCTCTTACAACAGCTGCCTGTGTGCCTATTGTCAGTTGGTTTGCCTGTTGGTTTATACACTCACTTCCGTAAAAACATGACTAAACCCCTCACCCCCACAATAGTCCTAGGAGCACCATGCGACTGGGATAAGGGCCTGCTGTGTTTCTGTCTGTCTGTGGTGGTGTGTCTCTGTGTCTTTCAAAGCTAACCTCAAAACCCACCTGTTCCCTGGTCATTAAAGCTCCGTTCTCTTTCTCTTCCCTCCCTTGCCTTTGGGCCTGTTTCTGCTGTATTCCATTTATGTCATGCGTGTGTGTTCACTTTGTATTGCGTTTTTGTTTGAATGCGTTATGAATGTTAACGTGTGTGTGCGCTTTGATTTGATTTCTAACAAGATTCAGCACCGTATAAATACTGTATGTTGTTGTGTCTGTCTGTGTCTGTGTCTGTATGTGTGTGTGTGAATATTTATTTTGTTTGTTTGTTAGTTTACTTTATCTCATCATTGCTGCCCCTAGAAAGTGTTAATGGGTTGGTGGGTGATGGAGAGACAATAGAAAAGGGGTGAATGTGAATATTAACGTCTTTATTTTTCCCCAAAGCAAAACATAGGAAGCTCACATGCCTAAAACTGGCAAAAAGGCACGGGAGAGACTTGAGGACTGCAGGAAGGAGGGCAGAGGAAAACAGAAAAGAGGAGTGAAATGGGGATGATGTTGGTGGCGATGTTGATTCAGTTGCACAGTAATCGCGTTTACTAGTAATTATCAGTAAAATACTGATTGCAAAACCAGAATACTGGAAAACAATTTGACTTGTCCGTCCCAGGAACTGATACATTTTTGCTGGGACTGATAATTTGTTTTAACACAGGCTTTGATATTGTGGTTTTCACTGGTTTTTGTTTCACTGGGACTGGTTTTGACACTGATTGTTGGGGGGCATTGTCGCTGAAGGGACTGGTTTTGACACTGATTGTTGGGGGACATTGTCGCTGAAGGGACTGGTTTTGACACTGATTGTTGGGGGGCATTGTCGCTGAAGGGACTGGTTATCAAAATTCCTAGTGCGATCACTGTTACATGAGCTCAGCTGGTGGGCAAGATAAAGGTCAGAATGTGGTAATATAGCCAAGGATGTAGGGATGAAAAATGGAGGTTATGTGCACAAACCAAGGGGGTGCATGTAATGCTTGAGGATGCAGGGTTAAAAGCTTGTACAGTTTTTGGCTCGCTCGTGTTAACGAAGTTAACACAAAGTGAGTCTATAGTATGATAGTTGTTTGGTTGTGTGTCTGTCTCTATGTGTGTGTGTGTTGCGTCCGTGGTCCAATCTCCAAACTTTAACGTTGGCATTTTCTCGGTAAATACAAGGCGTACATTGTTCAAACTTTGCACACACATATAGATGTCTATGCAAGCTTGCAAACATTAATGATTTCGATAATTAAATACTTAAAGCAACACTGTAAACAGATAACAAACAAATAACATTTTAGATTAGTGGGTTAGAGAGTATTCAACAGGCAACATGAGTTAAGAAAGTATTCCACAGTGAAAGCCTCGATAGCTCATTGCGTAGAGCTTCTGTCTCTCATGCCAATGGTTCTGTGTCCGATTTTTGGCACAGGCACTTTTTTGTTGTTGAGTTGTATCCATTAACGATAGTTTCATTTGTACTTTGAAATTTTATTAGCAATCTTGTACTTTAGACAACCCCCTCAATCTTTGTTTCTTGTTGTCCTACATGTGCCTGTTCGAATGAGCCTTGAAGGCTTTGCCTCTTGTTATTTTTTAAAAGGCAACAGTGAGGAGGTATAGTAAAGGGGGGGGGGGGGAGGGTAAGGAAGGATAATTTCTTGGATAAAGGTAAGGAGGAAGAAGACGTAGTGGAATCTCGGTCATGGCCTACTAATAAGATAATTGTTTACAGTCAGCGGGTTGAACTTCGGAGGGTCCACTAATAGAAGATATGCAGTAGAGTCTTTCTGTCATGGGTTGAACTTTCAGCCTGGCTGGGTCAGACGGTTGAAGACCATAGCAGGAGTAGATTGCCCAGCAATGCTGCTGTGATGATTCTATTTTTTTCAGAATCTTTTCTTTTCTTCCTCTAAAACGTGACTTAGTGTTTTATAGTATAAATGAGTATATCACGCAGGGGAAGTTTGGCTTACGTTGAATTAAGTTTTAAAGCAAAGTCTGTGAATGCTGACATTAATAATGTAAAGTTCAAAATCTCCATTTTGCTCTGTTTCAGGTTTTAATGTACCATATTTTTCGGATTATATTTTCCGAAATTTTACACAAAATTCCGATTTTGTTCTACGCTTTCTTACTATATTATCAGTCATATTATAAGGCGCAGGGATCTCTGTCTGGGAATAAATTGAGGGCTAATTGCCTAAGCGTGTTATCACCCTTCTTTTTTCCTTTTGTGATAACACGTTTAGGCAATTACCCCTCAAAATGCCTTATGGTCAGAAAAATATGGTATTTAGCCCAGTTCATCCCTGAGGGACAGCATGTCACCTTCTAGAAAATAAAATGTCGTGTTACGCTTCGTGTTGTGTACTTGTTTGTTCGTTGTACTGAACATTCGCTTTTAACATTTTATCTTCAGCGAGATCGTGGGAGACATTCGTGCAGGGCGCTGCGATGAGGTGGAGCTTCAGTCCAAGTCCCAGCAGCAGCCCCTCAGCCAATCGGAGGCTGAGGAGGGCCTGTTCGCGGCCTGCGACCTGTCGTGTGACCGCTGCGTGGGCGCCATGCTGCAGGCAGGGGCCAGCACTGAGGCCAGGGACGGGGATCATTACACGCCCTTGATGCGGGCGGCACAGAGTGGAGGGCTGAAGGTGGTCAAGCTGCTGATAGAGTGGGACTGTCAGGTCAGTGCTGGTTGGGTCCGTATGTACCCCCCCCCCCCCCCCCCCCCCCCTTGAAATCGTAGAGATTATATAGAAATTATGTCATGCTTGCGTAATTTTTTCAAATGCCTTAAATGGTACGCAACCCTCCTCAGTACTCTATTGTTAGAATGTTTGACAAGCCCCTCCCAAAATGCATCCTATTTGGAGAACTTCAGATCGGTGCACATAGCCATAGTGGGCAAAAGAAACGGTTCAAGGACTTCCTCAAAGTGTCCCTGAAGGACTTTGACATCATCATTTCCTCTTGGGAAACTTTGACCCAAACTTGACCAGCATGGCGTGGTGCCGTCACCAAGGGAGCTGCCAAGTTCGAGGCTCACAGAATTGAGACAGCCTGGGCTCTTTGAGAAGCGCACAAAAATCGCACGAGCAGCAGCGATTCTCCAACCCCAACACATCCCCTCAACTCTCTTTCCTGTCCCCAACGTCACAAAACCTTCAAAGCCCGCATCGGACTCTCAGTCATCAACGTACCCAGCCCACATCCTGAACCCTTTGAGATGCTGTATGGAACTAAAACCTTCAAGGCCTGCATCAGACTGTCATCTACGTACCCAGCCCACATCCTGAACCCTTTGAGATACTGTATGGAACTAAAACCTTCAAGGCCTGCATCAGACTGTCATCTACGTACCCAGCCCACATCCTGAACCCTTTGAGATACTGTATGGAACTAAAACCTTCAAGGCCTGCATCAGACTCTGTCATCTACATACCCAGCCCACATCCTGAACCCTTTGAGATACTGTATAGAACTAAAACCTTCAAGGCCTGCATCAGACTCTGTCATCTACATACCCAGCCCACATCCTGAACCCTTTGAGATACTGTATGGAACTAAAACCTTCAAGGCCTGCATCAGACTCTGTCATCTACGTACCCAGCCCAAATCCTGAACCCTTTGAGATACTGTATGGAACTAAAACCTTCAAGGCCTGCATCAGACTCTGTCATCTACATACCCAGCCCACATCCTGAACCCTTTGAGATACTGTATGGAACTAAAACCTTCAAGGCCTGCATCATACTCTGTCATCTACATACCCAGCCCACATCCTGAACCCTTTGAGATACTGTATGGAACTAAAACCTTCAAGGCCTGCATCAGACTCTGTCATCTACATACCCAGCCCACATCCTGAACCCTTTGAGATACTGTATGGAACTAAAACCTTCAAGGCCTGCATCAGACTCTGTCATCTACATACCCAGCCCACATCCTGAACCCTTTGAGATACTGTATAGAACTAAAACCTCCAAGGCCTGCATCAGACTCTGTCATCTACATACCCCACATCCTGAACCCTTTGAGATACTGTACGGAACTAAAACCTTCAAGGCCTGCATCAGACTCTGTCATCTACGTACCCAGCCCAAATCCTGAACCCTTTGAGATACTGTATGGAACTAAAACCTTCAAGGCCTGCATCAGACTCTGTCATCTACGTACCCAGCCCACATCCTGAACCCTTTGAGATACTGTACGGAACTAAAACCTTCAAGGCCTGCATCATACTCTGTCATCTACATACCCCACATCCTGAACCCTTTGAGATACTGTACGGAACTAAAACCTTCAAGGCCTGCATCATACTCTGTCATCTACATACCCCACATCCTGAACCCTTTGAGATACTGTATAGAACTAAAACCTTCAAGGCCTGCATCAGACTCTGTCATCTACATACCCAGCCCACATCCTGAACCCTTTGAGATACTGTATGGAACTAAAACCTTCAAGGCCTGCATCAGACTCTGTCATCTACGTACCCAGCCCAAATCCTGAACCCTTTGAGATACTGTATGGAACTAAAACCTTCAAGGCCTGCATCAGACTCTGTCATCTACATACCCAGCCCACATCCTGAACCCTTTGAGATACTGTATGGAACTAAAACCTTCAAGGCCTGCATCAGACTCTGTCATCTACATACCCAGCCCACATCCTGAACCCTTTGAGATACTGTATGGAACTAAAACCTTCAAGGCCTGCATCAGACTCTGTCATCTACATACCCAGCCCACATCCTGAACCCTTTGAGATACTGTATGGAACTAAAACCTTCAAGGCCTGCATCATCTGTCATCTACATACCCAGCCCACATCCTGAACCCTTTGAGATACTGTATGGAACTAAAACCTTCAAGGCCTGCATCATCTGTCATCTACCAGCCCACATCCTGAACCCTTTGAGATACTGTATGGAACTAAAACCTTCAAGGCCTGCATCAGACTCTGTCATCTACATACCCAGCCCACATCCTGAACCCTTTGAGATACTGTATGGAACTAAAACCTTCAAGGCCTGCATCAGACTCTGTCATCTACGTACCCAGCCCACATCCTGAACCCTTTGAGATACTGTATGGAACTAAAACCTTCAAGGCCTGCATCAGACTCTGTCATCTACGTACCCAGCCCACATCCTGAACCCTTTGAGATACTGTATGGAACTAAAACCTTCAAGGCCTGCATCAGACTCTGTCATCTACATACCCAGCCCACATCCTGAACCCTTTGAGATACTGTATGGAACTAAAACCTTCAAGGCCTGCATCAGACTCTGTCATCTACATACCCAGCCCACATCCTGAACCCTTTGAGATACTGTATGGAACTAAAACCTTCAAGGCCTGCATCAGACTCTGTCATCTACATACCCAGCCCACATCCTGAACCCTTTGAGATACTGTATGGAACTAAAACCTTCAAGGCCTGCATCATACTCTGTCATCTACGTACCCAGCCCACATCCTGAACCCTTTGAGATACTGTATGGAACTAAAACCTTCAAGGCCTGCATCAGACTCTGTCATCTACATACCCAGCCCACATCCTGAACCCTTTGAGATACTGTATGGAACTAAAACCTTCAAGGCCTGCATCAGACTCATACCCAGCCCACATCCTCATACTGTATGGAACTAAAACCTACCTGCAGCCCACTATCCTGAACCCTTTGAGATACTTATGAGATCACTGTATGGAACTAAAACCTTCAAGGCCTGCATCAGACTCTGTCATCTACATACCCAGCCCACATCCTGAACCCTTTGAGATACTGTATGGAACTAAAACCTTCAAGGCCTGCATCAGACTCTGTCATCTACATACCCAGCCCACATCCTGAACCCTTTGAGATACTGTATGGAACTAAAACCTTCAAGGCCTGCATCAGACTCTGTCATCTACATACCCAGCCCATCCTGAACCCTTTGAGATACTGTATGGAACTAAAACCTTCAAGGCCTGCATCAGACTCTGTCATCTACATACCCAGCCCACATCCTGAACCCTTTGAGATACTGTATGGAACTAAAACCTTCAAGGCCTGCATCAGACTCTGTCATCTACATACCCAGCCCACATCCTGAACCCTTTGAGATACTGTATGGAACTAAAACCTTCAAGGCCTGCATCAGACTCTGTCATCTACATACCCAGCCCACATCCTGAACCCTTTGAGATACTGTATGGAACTAAAACCTTCAAGGCCTGCATCAGACTCTGTCATCTACGTACCCAGCCCACATCCTGAACCCTTTGAGATACTGTATGGAACTAAAACCTTCAAGGCCTGCATCAGACTCTGTCATCTACGTACCCAGCCCACATCCTGAACCCTTTGAGATACTGTATGGAACTAAAACCTTCAAGGCCTGCATCAGACTCTGTCATCTACGTACCCAGCCCACATCCTGAACCCTTTGAGATACTGTATGGAACTAAAACCTTCAAGGCCTGCATCAGACTCTGTCATCTACATACCCAGCCCACATCCTGAACCCTTTGAGATACTGTATGGAACTAAAACCTTCAAGGCCTGCATCAGACTCTGTCATCTACGTACCCAGCCCACATCCTGAACCCTTTGAGATACTGTATGGAACTAAAACCTTCAAGGCCTGCATCAGACTCTGTCATCTAATAATAATAATAATAAATAACATTTATAGAGCGCCCTTTCTCTCTTGAGCTCACGGCGCTTCACAATTGTTTAAATAAATACATAAATCATAAATAAGCTACTACAATATCAACTATCACAAACATTCACACAGCCACAACACGCGCGCACGCACACGCCCACACCCACACACGCGCGCACACCCACCCACCCACAATGTGGGGGACATCATTTTAAGGCAGGAAACAGGACAAGGAAGAAATCAGAGGTATTGCCGGAAGAGGTGAGTTTTAAGAGCAGTTTTGAAAGACTGGAAAGATTTAGCAGAACGAAGTTCATATGGTAGGGTGCTCCAGACAGAAGGGGCGCTGAAAGAAAATGAACGTTCACCATTTGTCTTAGTGTTAGTACGAGGAATAGAAAGGATAAGTTTGTCAGAAGAGGAACGGAGAGACCTGGAGGGTGAGTACAGGTGAACGAGATCAGAGAGCTAGGCAGGACTAGATGAATGGACAGCATTGAAACACAGGCAAGCAATTTTATACTTTATTCTTGCCTCGACTGGAAGCCAGTGTAAGGTCTTGAGGTGGGGTTTGATGTGGTCTGTACGAGGGACTTTAAGGATTAATCGAGCTGCATTGTTCTGAACTTTCTGAAGTTTGTTGAGGAGGGTTTGAGGACAGCCTACAAGTAGGAAATTGCAATAATCGATGCGAGACAGTACAAAAGCTGATACTAGAGTCTTGGTGGCTTCAGCTGTCATCTACATACCCAGCCCACATCCTGAACCCTTTGAGATACTGTATGGAACTAAAACCTTCAAGGCCTGCATCAGACTCTGTCATCTACATACCCCACATCCTGAACCCTTTGAGATACTGTATGGAACTAAAACCTTCAAGGCCTGCATCAGACTCTGTCATCTACATACCCAGCCCACATCCTGAACCCTTTGAGATGCTGTATGGAACTAAAACCTTCAAGGCCTGCATCAGATTCTGTCATCTACATACCCAGCCCACATCCTGAACCCTTTGAGATGCTGTATGGAACTAAAACCTTCAAGGCCTGCATCAGACTCTGTCATCTACATACCCAGCCCACATCCTGAACCCTTTGAGATACTGTATGGAACTAAAACCTTCAAGGCCTGCATCAGACTCTGTCATCTACATACCCAGCCCACATCCTGAACCCTTTGAGATACTGTATGGAACTAAAACCTTCAAGGCCTGCATCAGACTCTGTCATCTACGTACCCAGCCCACATCCTGAACCCTTTGAGATACTGTATGGAACTAAAACCTTCAAGGCCTGCATCAGACTCTGTCATCTACATACCCAGCCCACATCCTGAACCCTTTGAGATACTGTATGGAACTAAAACCTTCAAGGCCTGCATCAGACTCTGTCATCTACATACCCAGCCCACATCCTGAACCCTTTGAGATACTGTATGGAACTAAAACCTTCAAGGCCTGCATCATACTCTGTCATCTACATACCCAGCCCACATCCTGAACCCTTTGAGATACTGTATGGAACTAAAACCTTCAAGGCCTGCATCAGCTCTGTCATCTACATACCCAGCCCACTCTGAACCTCATCTACATACCCAGCCCACATCCTGAACCCTTTGAGATACTGTATGGAACTAAAACCTTCAAGGCCTGCATCAGACTCTGTCATCTACGTACCCAGCCCACATCCTGAACCCTTTGAGATACTGTATGGAACTAAAACCTTCAAGGCCTGCATCAGACTCTGTCATCTACATACCCAGCCCACATCCTGAACCCTTTGAGATACTGTATGGAACTAAAACCTTCAAGGCCTGCATCAGACTCTGTCATCTACGTACCCAGCCCACATCCTGAACCCTTTGAGATACTGTATGGAACTAAAACCTTCAAGGCCTGCATCAGACTCTGTCATCTACATACCCAGCCCACATCCTGAACCCTTTGAGATACTGTATGGAACTAAAACCTTCAAGGCCTGCATCAGACTCTGTCATCTACGTACCCAGCCCACATCCTGAACCCTTTGAGATACTGTATGGAACTAAAACCTTCAAGGCCTGCATCAGACTCTGTCATCTACGTACCCAGCCCACATCCTGAACCCTTTGAGATACTGTATGGAACTAAAACCTTCAAGGCCTGCATCAGACTCTGTCATCTACGTACCCAGCCCACATCCTGAACCCTTTGAGATACTGTATGGAACTAAAACCTTCAAGGCCTGCATCAGACTCTGTCATCTACATACCCAGCCCACATCCTGAACCCTTTGAGATACTGTATGGAACTAAAACCTTCAAGGCCTGCATCAGACTCTGTCATCTACGTACCCAGCCCACATCCTGAACCCTTTGAGATACTGTATGGAACTAAAACCTTCAAGGCCTGCATCAGACTCTGTCATCTACATACCCAGCCCACATCCTGAACCCTTTGAGATACTGTATGGAACTAAAACCTTCAAGGCCTGCATCAGACTCTGTCATCTACATACCCAGCCCACATCCTGAACCCTTTGAGATACTGTATGGAACTAAAACCTTCAAGGCCTGCATCAGACTCTGTCATCTACATACCCAGCCCACATCCTGAACCCTTTGAGATACTGTATGGAACTAAAACCTTCAAGGCCTGCATCAGACTCTGTCATCTACATACCCAGCCCACATCCTGAACCCTTTGAGATACTGTATGGAACTAAAACCTTCAAGGCCTGCATCAGACTCTGTCATCTACATACCCAGCCCACATCCTGAACCCTTTGAGATACTGTATGGAACTAAAACCTTCAAGGCCTGCATCAGACTCTGTCATCTACATACCCCACATCCTGAACCCTTTGAGATACTGTATATAGCTGTTAATGGGCGGTCTTCATCCCACCACGGGACGGGCGGACATCATCATACTGCATGTACAACTGTCTGTAAGCATGGAGAAGAGAACATCGTTGCTAGTGCAGTACTTTTTTTCTTTACTTTCTTCTTTTTCCATGATTTCATTTATATGTTTTTGACCATATTTTATAACACGTACATGTACATGCACTCGGAGCATTTTTGCATAGTGTATGTGCAGTGATGTGGGGAGACCTAGGTCATTGGACAATCCTGTTAAAACTGAACATGTCCTATTGTGTCCCCCCCCCCCCCCCCCCCCCCATCATACTGCATGTACAACTGTCTGTAAGCATGGAGAAGAGAACATCCCCCCCCCCCCCCCCCCCATTTTTGCATAGTGTATGTGCAGTGATGTGGGGAGACCTAGGTCATTGGACCCGCCCCCATGTCCTATTGTGTTCCCCCCCCCCCCCCCCCAGACACCTAAATGTCCTATTAAAATTTAACACCGGCACACCCTATCCTACTAATTTTGGCAAGATACCGGACATTTTTTCTTATTGATTTTCTTGTTTTATGACAGCTGTCCTGTCGGTGCATCACTGTACGCGGCTCTTGTTTACAGGTGAGCAGCGGGGGAGGCCCCCAGAACAACACCCCTTTGCACCTGGCTGCGGAGGAGGGTTACCTGGACGTGTGCCAGGCCCTGGTGGGGGCGGGGGCCACCCTCAACGCCCAGAACGCCCAGGTGAGCAATCCAAAGTCAACCTGGCATACCGTAAAAGCTGGACTATAAGACGCACCTGTATATAAGCCGCATCCCTTAAATTGACAAAATATTAGGTATTTATTCACATATAAACGTACTATAAGCCGCACCAGTTTATAAGCCACAGAGAAAATTGTATGTGCACAGACCAACACAAATATAGAAATTCTCATATTAGAACATAGGTATTTAATGTTTTCAGACGCTTTAAACATGAGATTTGAATCTATTGATTACCAAAACCAGTTGAGTCTAAAGAAGCTCAAAATAGGCTGAAGAATGTGGCCAGAAACAGATTTAATCATACTGATAAATGTAGAATGGAAAATAAATACACAGATAAGCCGCATCAGTCTATAAGCCGCATGGACCAAAGTTGAGGGGAAAAGTAGCGGCTTATAGTCTGCATTTTACAGTAGTTTGGGAGGAAGCTTACCTTTGATGAAAAATCGATGGGAAATCAAATAAAGTGAACCTGGCACAGCTTCAGAAAACAGAACATCTTACCGTAAGTCATTAAGTGAGGAATTGTGAAGAATTCACACATTCTCTTGTAGACTAAGCCGTCTTTTAGACACCCCCCATCAAAGTTTTGGCATTGAAGCATTTTCACTGAGAAGCAACATTTTGCCATTCTCAGGAAAGGGATAGGGTTAGGATGAGCTCAGGATTATTGTCATGAAACTGAACGAACCAGACTTCGAGATGGAGGGTCATAAACATGAGGGTGGGGGGTGGGGTGTGACTAAGGTACAAGATTGCTGATTACCGTATTTTTTGGACTATAAGGCGATACTTTTTTCCCAGATTCAGACTCCTGCGCCTTATAATGTGACTAATAAAATAGTATTAAATTGTTTTTAATTAAATGTGAAATTTGGGGGGTGCGCCTTATAGCAGGGCTCCCAGGGACCCCCATTTGGGGGTCTATGAAGCACTAACATTCTAAAGGACCCTCTAAAAGAATGTGCAGGGGGTCCCAGGGATGTACCAGAAAAATTATTTTTAGCATTCGCTATGCCACTGGGACCCTCTATCCCTCCTCTAGAACCCTCTATGCTGTAAGTGAAGGAGTCCCTGGGACCCCTTGTTTTGTGGGACGATTGGGAGCCCTGTTATAGTCCGAAAAATATGATTACTCATTCATTTTCGATTCCTTCCTAGGAGGACACAGCCCTGATCCTGGCCAGCCTTCACGGTCACCTGCCCATCGTGCGATTCCTGCTGCTCAGCCACGCCTCCCTGAGGAAAAGGGGCTTCCACGAGCGGACCGCCCTGCACTGCGCCGCGGAGGGGGGCCACCTCTCTCTGTGCAGGTTGGTCTGCCTGAAGGATTGGTCTGCATCAGTTTTGAGGAGTTTGTAGAGCCAGCTGGGGCAGTGGGTGGATGCCTCGTGCCTCCATACGGGGAGCTGGACGACCCCGCCCCCTCCGCGAGTCTCTCCCTGTGGGGATACCAGGGGGTCTTTCGTAAAACTGGTTCCCCCACCTTCTTGAAGTTCTGTGCTTGTAACTTCCTCTAATCTGCCACTCTCTTTGACTCTGCCTTTTCCCTTTACTTTCTGTCATCTGCTATCTTTCTGACTTATTGGCCCATTCTCCTGCCTTTAAAAAAAATCTAGCAAATAAATGTTCTCCTTTGAGCTCCTCCGAAATCGGAATGTGTCGGCTGTACGCAGCGGGAAGACCAGTGAAAACTGAAAACCGGACACCTACGTACCTTGCCCATTATGGCCATATGGCCTGGGAACGCAGAAGAAGAAGAAGTAGAGCCAGTCCTCCCTGAGGAAGAGGGGGTTCCACTTTTTTGTCTCTCTGTGCAGGTTGGTGTATGAATGCTGCTTTGGATGAGACAGTGATACAGTGGAACCTCCCTTATAAGACCTTCAAAAATCATCCCAAATGAGGTCTTAAATGGGAGGGAGTTGTATAATGGAGGTAATTTTAAAACTTACAAAGAAGGGCAATGTCTCAAAGAAGCAGGTCTTATAAGAAGGGAGTCTTATAACGGGGAGTCTTATAAGGGAGGTTCGACTGTAGCATATTTTCCCAATTTTTTATCGTTTGCTGGATAGTGGAAGAGGTCTAATTTTTTGTTTTTACACCTTGTTTTTTTCAGTTTTTTGCTTTGTTTGTTTTTCTGTCTGTCTGTGTGATATGTCGGCTGCACAGAATCACTTCAACTTTTGTAATAATGTGATATATAAGCTGGTGCTGATGTGTTCTGTGGAGTAACTATGACTTTGAACGGGGAGGAAAAGAGTATTGAACCAAACAAGGGGGGGGGGGGGGGGGGGGGGGGGGGGTGGGGGATATGGGGAGGGGGGGTAGTGTGGAATCAAACAAACTTTTGATGGGGAAAAGCCATAGTGGACATCTTGCCATACTAGACAATACCTTTGTTCTATGTCAGGCTGAAAATTGTTCATGACATGAGCTTTTGTTGTAGTGACCGGCCTTGATGAGACACGCAAGGCTATTAAAAAAAAGTAGAAGTAAAATAAACTATGATGCTGGGTAACCTCCCGTAGCAGAGTCTTGCACTCAGTGCCTTCTAGTTTTTAACTTTTCTAGCGCCATGTATATTTGTACGTTCTTGGTTGTCCGTTGCATCTCAACCGACAAGAGGGGGGGTAACTATTTTTTCGAGTGCACATGCGTTGCTTTAATGGAAAAATCACTGACACAAGCTCTAAAAATAGACAAACACATGGCAGGGTGCTTGGCAGTGAATGCGTGCGTTTGATGGGACTGTAGAGTGGGAGTGGGCAAATACAGTTGCCCATGATGTCAGAAGAGTTAAGTATCCCGTGTTTGGTTTGCACCCAGGTACCTGGTCAGCGCCAACGCGGATCTGGAGGAGGAAGACACGTTCGGCAACACGCCCCTCATCTGTGCCGCGGAGAAAGGCGTGGCGGAGATTCTCTCCCTTCTGTTGGCGCGGGGCTGCGATGTGAACCGCATGAGCCACAGTGCGGCCACCGCATTGCACTACGCTGCCCAGCACGGGGCAACGCATTGTTGTAGGGTGCTGTTGGATGCTGGTGCTGAGATTGATGCTCAGGTGTGTGTGTGTGTGTGTGTCTGTCTGTCAGTTTGTCTGTCTGTCTGATGTCTGACTGTGTGTGCACTGTGCTGCACTGCATGGGACTATGTATTGTTGTAGGGTGCTGTTGGGCGCTGGAGCTGAGATTGACGCTCAGGTGTGTGTGTGTGTGTGTCTGTCTGTCAGTTTGTCTGATGTCTGACTGTGTGTGCACTGTGCTGCACTGCATGGGACTGCGTATTGTTGTAGGGTGCTGTTGGGCGCTGGAGCTGAGATTGACGCTCAGGTGTGTGTCTGTCTGCATGGGTGAAACCTCATGGCAGGAAAAGCAGGAATCCTGATTTTGGCTTTGTTATTTTTCCTGAAATGAGGAATTTGCCATACTTGAAAATTGAAAATGACACTGGAATGAGAACCCCAAAAAATCGTTTTATTGTTTTAAAAAATGAAAGTTGGCTCCTACTTTATTAGTCAAAAATGTAAAAAAAACAAAAACAATTATAGACAAAAAAACAACAACCCAACAATCTGCAGGGGCTTCGCTCCCCAACCTTTACAAACAACCCTGCCCCATGACCTCACCAAGGTGGCCCGCCGGAACCTTGGCCTTCCCGATTTTCATTTTATCCATGTTTCACCCTTGGACTGTCTGATGTCTGACTGTGTGTGCACTGTGCTGCACTGCATGGGACTACGTATTGTTGTAGGGTGCTGTTGGGCGCTGGAGCTGAGATTGACGCTCAGGTGTGTGTGTGTGTTCTTCAGTTTAACGTCCTTCCACTAAAAGTGTGTATATGTGTGTGTGCGTACATGCGTGTGTGTTTTGACATGAGGGAGCCCATCTGAATCATGATTGTTTCATGCTGTCATCGCTATCATTATTCCAATTACTATAATTATTATCTTTGTAGGATATCCGTCGCTTCACTCTATGAACAGCCATTAACTCAATGGCCACACCCCTATCTTCATGATAATGCGATAAGAATGACTATGGCATGCTGTTATTGTTATTTCTATTGTTATCAGTGTTGCTACCTTTGCAGGACATCCCGTCGCATCACCCCTTTAATTACGGCGGCGCTGAACGGCCACACACCTGTCTTTATGATGATGCGATAAGATTGACTATGGCATGCTGTTATCGTTATCCCTATTACTATATAATAATAATGACCATTTTTATAGCGCTTGTTCTCCTTATGGGGCTCTAAGCGCGAAGTTATAAAAAAATCGGAGCAAAGAAGAAAACAAGCAAAAAACTGCACTTATCATAAGGAACAACACGAAACGAAATTACAATAACTACAGTTACATCACATCGCCCCCCCACCCACCCACCTTCACACTCCACTAGAATTCAAATGATTGCAAATAGCGTTTTCCACGCAAAAGGCATTTTGTCACACTACCCCATCTATCATCGCAGGACATCCGTCGCTTCACCCCCTTGATGATGGCGGCGCTGAACGGCCACACCCCTGTTGTGGAGCTGTTGGTGGAGAAGAAGTGCAACGTGAACATGGCGTCCTACAACCGGCGCACAGCGCTGCACCTGGCGGCGGAGCGGGGCAAGCGGGAGGTGTGCGAGGTGCTGCTGAGGGCGGGGGCCTCCATGGACGCCCAAGACGGGGCCGGCAACACCCCGCTGCACGTGGCCGCCATGAAGGGCCAGCTCCAGGTGTGTGTGTGTGTGAATGATACCCGATGCACGTGGCCGCCATGAAGGGCCAGCTCCAGGTGTGTGTGTGTGTGAATGATACCCCGATGCACGTGGCCACCATGAAGGGCCAGCTCCAGGTGTGTGTGTGTGTGTGTGTGAATGACACCCCGCTGCACGTGGCCGCCATGAAGGGCCAGCTCCAGGTGTGTGTGTGAATGATACCCCGCTGCACGTGGCCGCCATGAAGGGCCAGCTCCAGGTGTGTGTGTGTGAATGATACCCCGCTGCACGTGGCCGCCATGAAGGGCCAGCTCCAGGTGTGTGTGTGTGTGTGTGAATGATACCCCGCTGCACGTGGCCGCCATGAAGGGCCAGCTCCAGGTGTGTGTGTGTGTGTGAATGACACCCCGATGCACGTGGCCGCCATGAAGGGCCAGCTCCAGGTCAGAGCCTGTGGATCGTTGCTTTCATGTTCACGATTCTGTAAGGTGTGCTTTGCAGGCATAGCAAGGGCCTGTGCGTTTCTGTGTAAGTGTGTGTGTGTGTGTGTGTGTGTGAATGAATGATACCCCGATGCACGTGGCCACCATGAAGGGCCAGCTCCAGGTCAGGGCCTGTGGATCGTTGTTTTTGTGTTCACGATTCTGTAAGGTGTGCTTTGCAGGTATAGCAAGGGCCTGTGCGTTTCTGTGTAAGTGTGTGTGTGTGTGTGTGTGTGTGTGTGTGTGTGTGTGTGTGTGAATGACACCCCGCTGCACGTGGCCACCATGAAGGGCCAGCTCCAGGTCAGGGCCTGTGGATCGTTGCTTTCGTGTTCCCGATTCTGTAAGAATAGGTGTGCCTTGCAGGTGTAACTATGACCTGTGTGTTTCTATGTAGGTGTGTGTGTGTGTGTGAATAGTTTAACAACTTTTATTCCTAATTCTACAGCCTAAGCTAGTGAACATATCATAATGAATAGTGTCAGATTTGTTTGTCCCCAATGTCTCGACAAAGATGCTTATGAGAGCAGTTTGCCTAAATTACAAACCAAAAATGTAAAGCGTGTTTGTAGAAAGTGTGTCAGCTTTGTTGTGATAGGTTTCAATGAAGTGGTATCACTTTAACCCTTTCACTGCCAATGTCACATTTATGCACCATGATGGTTTAACACCCATGTCACTAAAAGGCATGAAGTCAGGGCATGTTACCCAAAGATCATATTTTTATTTTTTGGGGGAAGTAAGGATAGGCCTAATGTTATACATGTCACAGAGGAATTCACAATACTGCAGATATTTATTTTCTTTGGCTGGCGGCGAAAGGGTTAAAACCACTTGAATTCATACATCAGACTTCTTCAAGACGTCTTGATGCATTGTCAGTCAGGCAGCCACATGCCCAGGTACATGTTGTTCAGGGGCTTGTGGCACATAGGCACCGGTTCATGTGACTTAGCAATGCTAAAGTGATCAGGTTAAGCAGATTTCCTTTATTTGTTGGTGGTAACAAGGCCCCCCCCCCTCTCTCTCTCTCTCTCTCTCTCTCTCTCTCTCTCTCTCTCTCTCTCTCTCTCTCTCTCTCTCTCTCTCTCTCTCTCTCTCTCTCTCTCTCTCTCTCTCTCTCTCTCTCTCTCTCTCTCTCTCTCTCTCTCTCTCTCTCTCTCTCTCTCTCTCTCTCTCTCTCTCTCTCTCTCTCTCTCTCTCTCTCTCTCTCTCTCTCTCTCTCTCTCTCTCTCTCTCTCTCTCTCTCTCTCTCTCTCTCTCTCTCTCTCTCTCTCTCTCTCTCTCTCTCTCTCTCTCTCTCTCTCTCTCTCTCTCTCTCTCTCTCTCTCTCTCTCTCTCTCTCTCTCTCTCTCTCTCTCTCTCTCTCTCTCTCTCTCTCTCTCTCTCTCTCTCTTTATCCCTCTCATTCCTTTTTTATTTCTCTTAGTTTCTCTTTTTGATTCATTATAATTTCACCCCCCATGTTGTTTTTTCTGATGGTCCAGTTCCTGATAGCTCTCTCTCTCTCTCTCTCTCTCTCTCTCTCTCTCTCTCTCTCTCTCTCTCTCTCTCTCTCTCTCTCTCTCTCTCTCTCTCTCTCTCTCTCTCTCTCTCTCTCTCCTCTCCTCCTCCTCCTCCTTCTCTCCTCCTCCTTCTTCTTCTTCTCTTTTCTTTTTCCTGTCTCAGAAATGCTTTCTTTCATAGACTAAAAATCATGTGACACATCTTCTGTCTCTGCAGGTGACACAGTTCTTGATCTGGAGCGGGGCGGATGTGGTGGCGCGGCCCCACAACGGCAGCAGCCTGATGCACCTGGCAGCGGCAGGTGGCAGTGAGCAGTGCTGCCAGCTACTGACGTCGCTGGGTGTCGACATCAACGAGCAGAACAATGATGGCAACACGCCGCTCTTTTGTGCCGTGCACAACAAACAGGTCAGATTGCTGCAGATGCATGCATGCGTGACACCCACATGCATGCATGCACACACTCCTATGGACACACACTCATGCATGCATGCTAGTAGGTTTGAAAACACACAAGCACACAATACATTTCTCTTGATGACACAATGCTTTTCTTTCTCTCTCTCACTCTTCACACTCATTTCGACAATCTTTTGCAGCACTGCAAATATTTTGCTGGCCTGTTATCAAAAAAAGAGGGCAGGTGCAGACCTGTTTACTCTACTCTTTTTGAGCAGTATTCTACTCAATTTGGACCTCTACTACTACTCTTCAAAATTGAAAATAATGCTCTAATTACTCATTTTCAGTTAACATTATTTGATGGTTTAATGAAGAGGACTACTCATTTCACAACAAAACTACTCATTTCAGCTACCCAGACTACTCAAGACTTGTGTGGGGGTTAAACAGGTCTGCAGGTGGAGAGAGGTCCAAGATGTGTGTCTGTGTGTGTGTGTGTGCCTGTGATGCAGTTGAAACATATGTGGATATAGCTGATAACACAAATGTTTCTTTTCAAACCGGCCAGGTGAAAACTGCGATGTACCTGCTGGAGCTCGGCTGCCAGGTGGACGTGCGAGGGATCCACGGCATGACGGCGCTGAACGAAGCCACCTTCCAGGGCCACACCCCGCTGGTCAAAACCCTGCTGCTGCACGGGGCAAACCCGTCCATCACCGACGACGGGGGCACCCTCCCCCTCTGGTTCGCAGTGGACCAGTCCGCCACGGAGAACGTTCGTCTCCTGCTGGCCACCAACAGCCCCTTCCTGTGCCGGTCCACCCTCAGCCTCGACCCTCAGCCCGGCAACCCTCTGGAGTGCGCAGCCGGCAAACAGCGGCACAGCTTCGTCGCCTGGATGCTGGCCGTTTACGGGCAGGAGGCGTCCAACTGTTTGAGGAGCTATCTCCCGCGCCTTCTGGAGCAGCAGAGCTCAGGGGCCAAAGAGTTTGCAGAGCATTGGAAGGAGGTGGTTCAGGAGCCCCAGTCCCTGCTCGCGCAGTGCCGGCGAGTTGTGCGAAGGCCGATGACCCCGCAGGTGGCCCTGACCTTGGCGGACAAGGTCAAGGACCTGGCCTTGCCGCAGATGTTGAAGGGGTTCCTGTGTTTGGAGGACCTGTCCGATTATCTCAAAATTGAAGAAGGGTCGGCTGCCACTGACGTTGCCTCTTAGATCTCTTTTGTTGTTTTTATTATGGCCACCCTCAGCTGCGTTACAAGGATGTTTGCAGGTGGTATCTGAGAGCTCTCAACATCAACGTCGAGACTTGGGAGGACACAGAAGCTGATCGAAGCATGTAGCGAAGCATGCTCCACAGGCAACTAAAAGGAAAGGAGAAGAACAGACCCAAAACATGGCTGCAGCTAAGAGAGCCAGGAGGAAGGCTAGCTGCAGTGGAAGCAACCTCACATTCAGTCATAATTGCACCTGAATATGGCTGATGAATCACAGCAGATGCTGGTCCCGGCTGTAAAATCAATACGATCCTTGTCTTAGGCCGTGTACACATATATGCGGAGATTCCGTACGGAAACCCTTGCGCAATCCATATATAAGTAAAAGAAAGAAAGGAAAAGATTTGCGCTCATGTCCGAATTTTCCTTAGTCTATGTTGTGACAGACAACTTGATGTTCAGAAGCAAGTGATGTCAAAACGAAGATGGAAAAGGTTTGGGCCTACTTGATTTGTTTTGAAAATCTTTTATGAAACATGGATCATGGAAAGCTTGTTTTGTTTGCCTTTAGGAACTTGCTGCCATAGGACTGTTGCGAAATGAAAACGGAAGTAACAGACGAGTTATGTGCCCGTTAGGACACTTAGTTCCGGTTAGAAAATGCTGTAAACACGGCATGGCTGCTCCGTAATTGTAATGGAGGGGTGTTTAATTGCTCTGTTATCAGTTTGGAGATTTAATAATATTAAGTCCTCGTTCATGGTTTTTTCTTAAAGTGTTTACATTCGTTGACTATAGATAGTTATGTTCTTATTTGTTTGTTGATACGACCACATTAATACCCTAAGACTTGAAGACAAGAGCAAAATATAGTTGTTGTTTAAGGTAGGTAACGTCCGTTTTTTAATTCTATTTTTGAACCGGAACTACCCCAAACCGACTTCAAAACGAGACAGTAGAGAAAGATAACCCCAAAAGACCGAATTATGAGACAGTGCTATAGAATTGAGGAAGATCTGATTCAAATGAAATGGGTTGCCTGAATGCTTTTGCGCAACTAATAACCCTGTAGTAGTTATTGCAAGTGAATGATGATTGTCCATGGCTAATAAATAATGGACTAGTTTTTTTAGAAAAAGACATGATTTGATTTTTTTACAAGTACATGTAGATGATTTTTTTTGTGGGGGGGGAATTGAAACACTTGCACTTTCTAAGGTTGTTTTATCAGTGCATTGAACATTACATGGCAATAATGGAAGGTGAAAACTTTATTGTTACATTATAATATGTGCTTTTTTATTTAAAAAATGGGTTGTAAAAAAGGGAGGGGGGAGAGTAATAAACTTGCTAATTTATATAGAATGTAAAACAAACAACATTGCATGTGTGGTGTGTGTTGGAATTTGCAAAGCAAAAGTGTTTTGAGTATGACATTGGGAGAAAAATGAAAGAATTCAGTTTCATGTTATTTGTACATCACTGATGCCTCGAGCATGCACTCAGTCTGGTGCTTAGTCTGTAAGCATGTATGAGTATCTGTATGTATGACTATGTGTATAAGTGTATATGTAAGTGTGACAGGTATGGATTGATCTGAGTCTCTGATAGAATTGAGCGGTGAAGTCTTAGAGATAGATGGATTGTTTTTAATCAGCAACTTTGATATGAACAGTATTCTGGATTGGTAATGCATGAAATTGAAGGTTTGTTGTTGTTTTGCCTTTTTGTTGTTGTAAAGGTCAAGATGTGCCACCCCCCCTGCATCTCTCAGTTAATTCCATTTTCCCGTTTTTGCCTTTCTTACCAAACATAAAGCTGTATTTTATTAACCTTTTTAGCTAATAACCTTTTTGGAATACTAACCCTATCCCTAACCCTAGGCCATTAGGGGGGGGGGGGGGGTAGGGTTAGGGATAGCAATTAATTAGCTGAAAAGAAAAATGCAGCTTTATGTTTGGTAAGAAAGGCAAAAACGAAAAATTGCACATGCTTGGACCTCTTGACCTTTTTTTTTTTTCACCAGTCACTCTGCATCTGTACCAAAACATAGCATACTGCTTGTCTGACCACCATTTGTGACAAACTATTTGCATTGAAAGAAATTTTGTGACAGAAATTTTTGTATTATTATGATTATTATTATTATTATTATTATATGCAGTTAAAGCTTTTATGACATTAAGTTGAGAAGTTATCTCTGCAACGGAGAGTTCTTTTTTCTGTGGTTCTGATTAATTTATAAGGCAGCATGAAATATTGTTTGTTTGTGTGTAAATAACAGCTGATTGGCAGAGCTCCGTACATATGCAGACCTGCCTACTGCTACGATTTGGCCGTAGCAGCTACAAAAAATAAAGCTTTGCTACGGAGCTACAGCAACCTTAACGTTGCTACGGAAAAAACAAATTGCCGCCGCATTTTATTTTTGCTTATGCCGTTCCCGGTTTTGTCGGTTTCTAAGAGCAGACGCCGTGTCACGCGCGATAACCTAGTCACTTCCGTTTTTATCAAAGTGACTGCGCATGCGTTCTTATTACTTTCTCTGAAAAAAATGGCGGACTCCAGCAGCAGTAGCGATTCCGGAGATGTTTCAAACGAAGAAAAACGAACCCAAACCAGAAAACGAAAATCATCTGGCACACCATCTTGTTCTAAGAAAATACATCGGCCTGCCGCACAAGTTTTCAAAATAGCTTACACGGAGGAGTGGCCTTGCATCGTCAGAAGTTGACTCGGTGCGAACCATGCTCGCTGCAGTGCAACCTCTGCCATGCGGACTTCTCTGTGAATCATGGCGGTAGAGACGATTGCCGTCAACACGTTCAATTGGCGAAACATAAGCAGTGCGTTTCGGCTCAGAAAAAGAACAAATCGATTGCCGTTGTTTGTGGATGCTACGGAAAAATTTGCCATGCTACTGAAAATTGATGGCTGGGCTACTGATTGGGAAAATTCCAAGTAGGCAGGTCTGCATATGAATGGATGCGAGACCTGTTTGGTGACCTACATTTCTGCTCATTTGTGCTTGAAAGTAATGTGTTTGGGGTTGAATTTGTGTGTGTGTGACTGTATTTATGTGTGTGTGTTTTTGTGTGCATGCATTGTATGTGCATGTGTGTGTGTGTGTGTTTGAAAATTGGGGAAAAGGAGCAGAACATCAGACTTCTATTGTAATGAGAATTATAAATAATTGTAGAATTTGTGTGTGGATGCATATGTGTGTGAATGTACAGTCAATCCTCCATTTTAAGACCCTCTGTTAAGCGACCACCACTCATTTGAGACTGAGTTTTTTGGCACGGATGCATTTTACTATATAAATGAGGATGTGTATGTGTGTGCCTTTCATTCTGTGTGTCTGGTATGCGCAAGCATGTGTATATAAGCTAGTGTATGTGTTTCTGTCTATGAGGATGTGTATATGTGTGCCTTTCATTCTGTGTGTCTGGTATGCGCAAGCATGTGTATATAAGCTCGTGTATGTGTTTCTGGCTATGAGGATGTGTATATGTGTGCCTTTCTTTCTGTCTGGTATGCGCAAGCATGTGTATATAAGCTCGTGTATGTGTTTCTGTCTATGAGGATGTGTATATGTGTGCCTTTCATTCTGTGTCTGGCATGCGCAAGCATGTGTATATAAGCTCGTGTATGTGTTTCTGTCTATGAGGATGTGTATATGTGTGCCTTTCATTCTGTGTGTCTGGCATGCCAAGCATGTGTATATAAGCTAGTTTCTGTGTTTCTGTCTATGAGGATGTGTATATGTGTGCCTTTCATTCTGTGTCTGGTATGTGCAAGCATGTGTATATAAGCTAGTTTCTGTCTATGAGGATGTGTATATGTGTGCCTTTCATTCTGTGTGTCTGGTATGCGCAAGCATGTGTATATAAGCTAGTGTATGTGTTTCTGTCTATGAGGATGTGTATATGTGTGCCTTTCTTTCTGTCTGGCATGCGCAAGCATGTGTATATAAGCTAGTGTATGTGTTTCTGTCTATGAGGATGTGTATATGTGTGCCTTTCATTCTGTGTGTCTGGCATGCGCTAGCATGTGTGATTGCATGTTTGTATGTATGTAATTGGGCGAGTGTCTGTTTTTGCACATTTTTGTAAAATAAAAGTTACAGGATTGGAGGAGAGAGTGGCGAATGTGCAATATTGTAGCTTCTGTTTTAGCTGATTTGTCTTGTCAATATATATACCCACGTTGCTTTATTGTACAATTATATTTTCTGTGAGTAGTTAGACTAACACTACCATTAATTTAATGTTTGTTATTTGATAATATACCACAACTAACCAACAAATCCCGTCTTGTGTTATCAGTTTGGTATTAAGACGGTAATTGTTGGCGCACATGATAATCTGTCAATAGATTAGATGGAGTGTTCTGGCACTATGCTATGTGTAAATTGTAAATTAATGTATTACCTCTTGTCATGTGGTGAAGACTATATAAAGAATAGGAAGTGTTCGGAAATAATTAAGGGGAGTAATTTCATGGTGTGTGGGAGTGATCTTGCCTAATTCAATCGGTCAAACAGGGGGAGTTACTCTACCTTCATGTAGACTCTCGGCTCGCGTGTTTGATTAAACTTACATCACTTAGAACACTGTTCGTCATTTTAAAATTGATGTCATTTATATTTTTACGTCACATTTTGCAAATTCTCTCAGTTTGTGGATACTGGACGCCCCTCATTTTTCTAAAAAAATGTTTGCAAGTCGCTGACTCGCATCCTGCGGTTTCAAGCTTCGACGCCATTGTTTCATTGTTGCTATGGTATTTTACCGAGTAATGGAGGTAAACAATTCTAATTTTCACGAAGTGCTCTCCCCTTGTTTTTTCCCCGAAAATTATCTATTGAGATTGTGAATCGTGTCTGGTGATCTCCTATGATGTACTAGTGATGATATTTCTATCTCAAATTTGAAATGAGTTTTTGCTAACTAACAGTTATGTGTTGGTAAGGAATGCTAGTGCATTGTGTGCAAGCAAAAGACAAAATCTCATAATCATGTGTTGTGTTCAGTCAGTATTATGGTCTGAGACATAACTGGCTATGTTTGAGATTAACAAATATAATGTTGAGATGAAGAAATACGGTAAATCATAATGATATAATCATTGTGTTTGCTCTATATTGTAGATCTGAATCATTACTGACAAAACTGTAAGATTAGAAAAGGTTTGCACAACGTAGTAATCATATAAGCATATTGTGACCTAAAATGATACTAACAATATTGGATAGGTCACATGAAAACGAACATGTATAAATTGTATCAGTTTAATCAATGTGTTCACTCCATATTATGGCCTAAAATGATACTAACAATATTGGATAGGTCACATGAAAACAAACATGTATAAATTGTATCAGTTTAATCAATGTGTTCACTCCACATTGCGGTCTGAATCATTACTGACAATCCTAACAATGGTGTGATAAAGGGATCTGTACTCTATGTTATAGTGAGCTCAAATAAATTATGTGGCAATAAGTCGATGTAAATTGCACTGGAAAACACCACACTTCTATTGTTATTTATTTGTGTCTGAGGAAATGTTCTGTGTAAAACAGACACCAATTCAATTTGTTCATGTTTTTCATAATCTGCTAATTTTTGAGTGGTAAAGATTGTTTTCCTTCAAGAAGATAAGAGAGGAACTCGCTTTTTTTGTATTCATTGTACACCATAAACAGAGTTATGTGATTTGTAGAAATGTATAGGAGAAAATGTATTGTTCGTTGTGGCGTGGCGTTTCTCTGTTGGAGCCTTATGTTTTGTTGATCAAGACAAACTGCTGTAGATTACAAGCAATAACAGAATAATACATAGATCTTTACATATATCAACCCATTAATCAGCTTCCATCGCTTGGTGGTAGGGGAGAATGGGGCACGTCTGCCCCCGGGGCAGGTCCGCCATTTCGTTTTTATTGCTAAGTGCTTTGCTCTAGAATTATTTAGAGCATGTGATAGCCACAGGCTACTTCAGTTGGCTTGCCATTTATAACGAGAAAAGCTGAAAAGTAGGCGGACTTGCCTCATTCTCCTCTATACATGCTCTAAGCATTATTGTGATGGCAAACGTAAACTTCAGGCCCCTTTTTTTCTCCAAGCACCCAGACATGGGTTTTCATTCAGTGATTCAGAAAAGAAGTGGAAAGTCCCGCCCCTTTTCATTCATGCTGAATGTTCTGTCAACCAGCACACCCCTCTGCTAAGCATGAAGTTGTGTTAAACGGGTAGATATGTCCTTTATAGAAGATTATTCATTGATGAAAAAAGGTCAATTGAGGTTTCTTTCGTTTATGAATAAATAAAATTATTGTCTTCTCAATCAGGGGGGGGGGGGGGGGGGGGGGGGAAATCTGGGCGGAAGAATAGTTTAGCTCCCTCAGAGATCTTAAGGCCTTATGCAGACCTGTTTACTCTACTCTTTTCGAGTAGTATTCTACTCAATTTGGACCTCTACTACTCTTCAAAATTGAAAATAATGCTCTAATTACTCATTTTCAGTGAACATTGTTTGATGGTTTAATGAATAAAACTAAAGATATTCTAAAAGGGTAAGATGGATTGCTTAAGAGCTCGGCAAACCGGGCTGATAGAGTTATCGTTAGTGTCGACAGTACACCATTCACAGTGACGGCTATCCAAAAACTCAGACTGGAACTTGAACGGAGAATTCAACTGGCCTATCGACGTATAAAATGTGTCCTGTTTAAAATGGACATAACCAGTGTTTCTGTCCTCACTACTCATATAGGGAAAAGAGACTGGATGCTTATCTTCCCCTATACAGTCTTTGATAAATCTACACATTTTGAGCCAAAGCTACTCATTTCAGCTATCTAGACTACTCAAGACTTCTGTAGGGGGTAAACAGGTCTGCTTGCATCTTCTTTGTCTTTTTTAAGGCCTTTAGTCTTATCATATAAAGTTTTCCGTTTCATGGAAACTACCCTAGCCTAATACTAACCCTATCCCTCACCCAAGCAAAGCAAAACTTTGGTTCTTATTTAAAATCTTAAAGCAGTTGGAAGGCTGTGAATGGGCAGTGGCGTCACCAAGCCATTAGCATATCGTCGCTGTCCGACGCTAACCGTGTATCTACAAAATTTGACAAAAATAGATTTTTTACTGAAACTCCTTCCAGTGACCTCACGACCAATGAAAATGCTCAAATTTGTCACATGATACCACGAAATAATCGTGTATGTGGCGGGTTGTTGCTGGTTTTGACGCGATAAGCGTGTAACTGGTCACGCTGATCGTGTAACTGCCGGCAGCTGTCGTATCTCCCATTGTGAGAACAATGCACTAACTTTGTGACTAACCGTGTAACTGAATTATCACAAAAAGTTTGGGTGTTGATGCAACTTTTATTGTGTCACATGTTTACTCATCGGTAAAGAAGAAGAGTCAAGCGTATATCAAATGGGGATTGACGTTGTAGCAGGCGACAATATGTTTTTTGATGCTCCTGTAAAATCACTGATTGTGTAAATACACGGTTAGCGTCGAACAGCGACGATATGTAGAACAGCCAAACGAAAACAGGGGCTTCAACGTTACATTTGCCATAGTGACTGTATGCAGTGCCCTAGCTGTTGAATCCTAGATTCTGTTGTGAAATATATCACAGATGTCTGCTTATTTGATTGTGGGTTATTTGCACAGTGTAACAGATTAAATAGTGATTTGTTTTAGGTCTTCTCTATAATTTTATAATGTTGTTGGTGATGAACACAATTGAAAAAGTAATTATCTTGTTAACAAATTTAAATCATACCTGCAAACTTGGAAGGGAAGTTGATAAAAGAAAAACAACAAACAAACAATATCAACACAAAAATGTAAAACTAACCGAAACAAAACATTGGTTGATCTTATTAGTGTGTAGAAATAAGATCCATGACAGTTAACGTCGACTTTTCATTGTAACATAATGCACTGTGACTTGCATCATCTTTCATATCGTTAGTTACAAATGTATTGTTCACAAATTTCTAAAAATATTAGTGTTGAAGATGTGGTAGTAACATGTTCCGAATTCTGAAAATACAATGTTGTTAAATCCAACAAGAAATACGAGCAGTGGCATGATAATTAATTGGTGTAATCATTAAAGGTCACAAAGCCTTGCACAACAAGGTGCGTTTTGTACTTCCCAAGTAGCACAGTGGAAACTCTGTCATTTCTGGACATGCTGATACAGTCAGTCTGATCTGGTTGGCAAATCCTGCAGTGAATCGCAGCACCGCATTAGGTCCCCAAAACTTTTCTTGGGGCACTACAGGCCTTGACCAAGTCTCAGGATGTTGAAGTTAGGGCTGTCCTGCAGGATGGGGTATGTGAGCCAAAACCATGCTGGCATCAGCCTGAAAATGGCGAGTTGTGAGGGGGAAAAACATGCATAAGCAGTGATGCGATGAGGATGGAAAAGTGAAAGGACAAAGTGTCCTAAAATAAGAAAATCAATGACAGAATGTACTGGCTGTTTCAGAAATCCGCAGGACAAGGTCTGCCAGTGTTCAATTTCAATAGGACACTTGTCCTGACATGGGGAACGCAATAGGACATTTTCAGCTTAGCACTATATGTCCTATGACCCGGGCCTCAGGACATCACTGCATAATAAGCCATAATAATCATTATTATCAATGAAAAGCAAAAGCAAATGTCAAAGCATGATTATGATTAGGAAGTTTAGAATGTTAAAGGTATTCTTCTGCAGGCAGAAGCACTACAATAATAGTCATGTTGAATGAAAAATGGTGTTTTACGTCCTCTCGGTCTGGAACAGACACATATGGGACATTTGTAAATACAAAGATGGTGGGAACGATACTGGAGGCAATGCCCGGAGGCAGTGCAACACCAGTAAAGTCCCGAATTTTTAGCAATACAGATAAGTGTAGCAGTAACCACGCCTCGGTTAAACCTCATCGGCTATGGTACCGCCACGGTATTAAGTTTGATGATAATAGTCATGTTAAGTCTTGGCATTTCCCATGTAATTCACGAGGTTGTTGGCAAATGTGTGTTTGTTGAATTTATATAGGTATTAGTAATTTTGACATAATGTAGTGGGCCTTTAAATGTATGAATTGCCTGTTGGCTTTGGATTACATAGCACTGGTTGATTTCATTGTTACAGGATAACATTTATGACGTAGTGTTCATCAAAAGAAGGTTTGATACCAGTCATTGACACCTTTTGGATACCTTTGATATCAATCATTGGTACCTTTTGGATACCTTTGATATCAATCATTGGTACCTTTTGGATACCTTTCATCAATTTGAAAGATCATTGGCGTTGTTTCTTCACACGCTTTTCCTCAACCTAAGGTGCCATAGTCCATCTAGAAAGACAAAAAAGACAGTAATCCACAGCATGAAGCTATGCTATGTTAGAAATGGCTAGTAATCAGAGGATTGTTATATTTTTGTATGTTACATGATTATAGTTTGCCATCATGGATGACTGTTGTGACAAAGGAAGATGTTAGGGTTTGTTTTGTTTTGTTTTTTGAAAACTCACAATGGCCCATGAGTTATCACTTTTTGCCAACATAAAGTATTTTCCTAATGATAGATAGCTAGAGTCCAACCATGTAATCAAGATAATGGATTCTACACATATGATCTGATTGTCATCAGATGAAAAATTGACAGTGTCCACAGTCATCCCGTAAGAACAGTAATTCTTGGTATTCAAACAAAAATCTGAAACAACTTTGTTAAAAGTTCAAGCAAAAATGAAAGGACAGTGAAGAGGCCGTGAGGCCCAATGTCCTAACTACCTGACCTTGGTATGGTATTAGTTTCTAGTCACAGAGAGTGGCCTCTTTGAAATCTGGGCTGATCCGACGTGGAGAGTGCGGGGGGATGGGAGGGTTATATTAGGCTTGGGAAACCTAGCTATGCATTTTGTTCATACCAGGTAGTGGGAATGACCCTGCTCTTATCGACTTCCATGGCCGTGAGTTGTTTTACGCGTGTGAGACGTGAAGACTTGCTATAAGTCCCCATCCCAAGAACTCAGCGTTCAGTTCAGTTTTTCCCATCAAACTGGAAAGAGAAGGTGAGGCTGGGATTTGAACCCGAGTCTGTCACTCATTGAATTGGCAGGCGAAACTACCCATCCACTTTCCTTCTGTTGATGGAAATAAACAACAGAGGCTTTACTGGGCTTCTATCCATCAATGAAATACAGTGGAACCTCCCTTAACGACCTCCAAAAATCATCCAAAATGAGGTCTTAAAAGGGAGGGGTCTTTTATGGGAGGTAATTTTAATACTTACAAAGAAGGGCAATGTCTCAGAGAAGTAGGTCTTATGTGGGAGGGAGTCTTATAATGGGAGGTCTTATAAGGGAGGTTCCACGGATTCAAATGTGGACATTGCTGGAATTTTGTACAACAATGTTTGCTTATCAGACTGAAAGATGTTATTGCAGGATGACTTTTTTGTTAACAAAACCAAAGACACTGACAAAAACTAAGAAGGAAAAGAGAGAGGGGGGGGGGGGGGGGGGGGGGGTGCATGCAATAAAGAAAAGTGTGAAATGTGTTTGGTGCGCTGTTATTTGTTGGAATGAAGTGTCAAGCCGGCGCCACACGCGCGTAAAATCGTATGGGGATGCGATGCGATTGGGTCACGTGAGTCATGATTCACGTGAAATACTTCTGTCTAAAAGTAATTCTGCTATTTTCGCTCACTATACTCCAGTAGACCCAATACATGAATTTCACGTGAATCATGACTCACATCATCAAACTCGCATCGCATCCAGATCCGAATCGTATGTGTGTAGCAGGCCCTTTAGTTTGAATTTAATGTTGTTCTCATGATCACATTGTCTGTCTGTCTGTCTCTCTCTCTCTCTCTCTCTCTCTCTCTCTCTCTCTCTCTCTCTCTCTCTCTCTCTCTCTCTCTCTCTCTCTCTCTCTCTCTCTCTCTCTCTGCTTGTCTCCCCCCCCCCCCACTCTCTTTCTCTCTCTCTCTGCTGTCTCTCTCCCCCCTCTCTCTCTCTCTCTCTCTCTCTCTCTCTCTCTCTCTCTCTCTCTCTCTCTTCATCTCTCTCTCTCCCCCTTTCTCTCTCTCTCTCTCTCTCTCTCTTCTCTCTCTCTCTCTCTCTCTCTCTCTCTCTCTCTTCTCTCTTCTCTCTTCTCTTCTTCTCCAATTACTGGACATGGCCCTATCGCGGGCGTTTCTCAACTACTTCTTCTCTCTTCCAACTCTCTCTCACATTAGGCAGGCGGCATTAAAAACAGGATTTTAACCCTCTTCACCGCCAGCCATCTTTGAGCCAAAAATGTCCGTTAAACTTTATTTGGCTACAGAAAAGATTTTCTTCTGCAATATTGTTCTTTCTCTGTGACACATGTAGAATGGCCCAATCCTTACTGCGCGGGCGTTTGAAGTCAATATAATTCAATAATAAACCCTGATTTCAAGAGTTCTAACGACATGGGTGTTAAATCATTGTGGTGCAAAAATGCGACATTGGCGGTGAAAGGGTTAAAACAGTGCAGTACTGCGCTCTCTCCCTCTCCCTCTCCATTCACACACACATGAATTTTCACGTATGCATGCACACACAGTTACACAAACCTATCCCCATGCAGGGACACCTGTTGCGTTAAAACAAATTAATCTGAAATCAGCTCGAGGTCAATCAGATGGGATAACTCTATTGTTTGTCTTTTATTGTAGAGTTACTGTAACCAAAGACTGTACAGTATCTTTGCTGTACTGTAACAGTTATGAACATGCTTTGATGAAGAAATTGCTTTTTAGATTTTCGTATTAACACGCAAAAAAATGTTATAGGCCTATTTACAACACCCCAGCCCAGTATTAACGAAACAGTATTAACCTTCTCCAGCGTATTATAAAATACCCACGTGGTTATGCGCATGACTGCTATATTTAGCTAGTTAAACCACAAACTAGGTAGACGTAGGCCTACAGGTGCAGAAATGGAGCTCACACACTAACACTAACAACAATGGTTTAATTAATACATAATTATATGAGAAACTAACACCGACAAGCTAATTGAGATAATGCCAGTAGAAGTAGGCTGATACTTAGGCCCCGTTACAGCACCAGTAGTCCTCTCTAATCCCTAACTGTACCCTAGTAGGGACCGGACCAGCTGAGCTGAGCTGTTATGTGGGGTGTATGGCCTTGGGAGAGTGAACTAAACAGGGCTTCTGAAAACTTACAGATTGTGCGTATTTACGCCCTAAATCTCTCAAATCACCCCCTAGAATATGAAACTGTGCGTGAGATTTACCATTTAAAATCTGATTTAAGGGGTGAGATGACGCATTAAAATGATGACGCATGCGTGAACACAACCGTTACTTATCAGTAAGTTAATGACGTTCTTCGTATTTGTTAGGCCTTTCTGCCACAAGCTGTCTAGGCTAGATCTAAAATTCTACTGGATCGCCCAGAAAGCCCAAATCGTTGAAAGCTCATTGCTCATTAGTAGGATTTTTTGGTCAGCATCCAAACCAAGATGGTGAATTGTCTTTCAGTTGTTGTTTTTTCAATGTAAAAGCAGAAGTCTAAAAAGCGCATTAAGAAGCCCACCAGAAATAAAGAACATTTCAGTCAAATTTGCCCATTTGCTAGACATTAACAATGTAAAAGCTTCAGATGAGATAATTGGGGTATGAGCATCTTCCCCTATGAGCATTTTTTTCGGTACACATCAACATTGTGAATTTCAATGGGTTTTCTTTTTTTTACAATCTTAGAGGGCGAATTGTCTTTCAGTTGTTTTCTCAATGTAAAAGCAGAGGTTTGGTCAATGAATCACCAAACTCCTTAGAGAGCACAAATTTTCGATTTTAATTTATTTTTCAACAACATCTTTAAAAATGGCAGCAATTATCACACTTAAGCACCCACGTAAAAGCAGAGGTATGAGCATTTTTGTCAGTGCAAGTCAACATAGTCGAATATAAAGAGGTACGAAATTAAACCACGTAAGTTTGCTCCCGTGTGCGTGCGCTCACGTGTGTGTGTGTGTGTGTGTGTGTGTAAGTGAGCGAGTATGGGTGTTTGTGTGCATGTGTTTAGCCTACATGCATGGGGTGGGGGAGGGAGCAGGGGGTGGAGTTTCTCCCATGTTTTCGCCTTTACCCCTTAAAATTTGCAACTGGGGGTGAAAACACCCGTTAACATTCTAAACAGGGGGTGTGCGTAGCCCTTAAGAGAGGAAAAGATCAGAAGCCCTGCTAAAGGGTCAGCCACACATCAGCTAAAATCGCACGACTGTACGATACGATTCGATCACGTGGTCTCCGAGAACAAATGTGATTCGCGCTTCGAGATCACGTGATCGAATCGTATCGTACAGTCGTGCGATTTTAGCTGACGTGTGTCTGGCCCTTAAGGGTTTAGATGTGTTAATTCTTATTCGCGCACTTTAACCTGTTAAATAGGTTAGTGTTGTTTTGGACTTTGCCAGATGATTTATCAGATCAGAAACCTGCGTTTAATGAAATAGTCGGATTAAAAAAAAACTCTCCATCCTTAAGTGTAAATAGAGAAAACATAAAAACAAGCGCGGATTCGCAATCGTTTGTGGCACGCTTTTCTTTCTCTTTTACAATATGTGCGACAATTTTCGACCGACCGACCAACAGACCGACAAAGTGAGTTATAGGTTTGTGGCTTGTGCCACAAACAAAAAAATTGACTATTGCTGGGAGAGAAAAAAATTTCTAAAGAGCCTCTGTACCTTAGCTGTAAAATGGTTTTCTGCTGCTATTGATGAAACTTTCCAAAATCAGCAAACATAATTTTGCAGCTTACCATTTTGTGACTAACAGTGATTTTTGTTTTGTTATTGATTTTCTTGATTAGCACGGTCTCTTAGAGATGCGGCTTTGGAAATCGATCTATGAGAACCACTTCATTGCCACTCCATTACCCAAGGCAGTTATGAACAACATTTCAGCTTGGCCTTCCAGAATAACAGTTGGCTCCTCTGTACTCTGAAGGTCATTATCGGACACGCAAGTTGCTCTGGTTGCTCTCCAATATGGCCTGGTGTCAGCGAGTGGTGTTAACCCTTTCGTCGCCAGCCATTTTTCAGCCCAAAAATCCATTAAACTTATATGGGTAGAGAAAAAAAATCTTAAATAATTGGACTTCTTCTGTGACATGTATAGCATTAGACCTGTGTCTACCTCCCAAAATTAAGAAAATATGGTCTTCGGATAACAGGCCCTGATTTGATGCCTTTTAATGACATGGTTGTTAAACCATTGTGGTGCATAAATGCGACATTGGCGACGAAAGGGTTAACGGGATTTCTTCAGTTAATCCTGTGAGCAGTGCCTCTGTAAGTCAGGATTAGGGTTCTATGTGTCACCAGAAATAATATAGTTACCACAATGCTTGAGTTCGTTATTGTTTTACACCATTATCGTAGAGTAGCACAAAGCAGGCGTGGAGTGCTTAGAACTGCCTTGATATAACGATGATGAGTGATTAATTAACAAAATTCAGACGCCAGTCACCTCGCAAATTAGGCTTATAAAGATGATATAGTTAAGAATGAGGTGGTGTATTTTGAAGCGTGACAAAGTAGGTGGGTGTGTTCAGAAGTTAGTGGGCTAATTTGGGACAGGGCCCTGAAACTGTGGCAGTTAGGCTAAACAAATTTCATGTGTATTTTCTGACGAAACAATAAGAATAATACATGCTTTAAAAGTAACGTATAATTATTCGGACACCGACAACAAACACAAAATGCATGCTGATAGTGGCAATGAATAATGTGAAACAAAAAAGTAGCCATGGATTGAAGTGAATGAGTGAACTGGAAGACCACGACGATCGCGATGATGACGACGACAACGACGATAATTTAATACAGTATGCCGAGCAGGCTACGTAAGTAAGTTTAGGCCTGCTAGAACACAGGACTCTGTTGAAGATGGCTGCTTGATAAACGAGGTAGATAAGGAAGGGGGAGAAGAGGAAGCCCAAGCAGCAGCTGAAGAAGAAGAAGAAAGGACAAGATGGCCAATCTGGGAGGCTTGCCCAATTTAGGCAGCAAACGTCTGAGCCTTGTTCAAAAACAGCTCTACTCCAACAGAAAGTCCACTGCCATCCTGAATGACAGGTTGAAAGGTAAGGGGTAGTAGATTCGGGGTTCATGAAAAGTACAAATTGTGCGTATTTACGCACCAGAGCCCTCAAATCACTCCTTAACATTTCAAACCATGCGTGAGAATTGCCCTTTAAAATCCTAAGTAACGGGTGATGTTACTCTTTAGTTGTTGTTTTTATTCGTGCGTTAGAACAAAATAATTTTTTAAAAGCTAGCACCACTTTTTTAAAATTTGGTGCAACATGCAGCTGATTGTGCGGGAAGCTCTTTTCTTGAAATTGTATCACATATTGGCGGCAAACCGTCACATCCTCCAATAACATATTCTAATTTCATACACATGCTGTTTCGAAGTTCAAACGGCTCTGTAGGTATGCTTAGCATCTGATTCTAAAAGACATTCATAGACAGTGAAAACTTCGGAAGAAGAACGACGAATTAGTCTGGTCATCAAACCCACAATATAGGTTGGTATAACATCATTTCTTAATGTTTGATGCAGATGTTAAATAATAGGACCTATATATAAAAATAAAAAACAACTTTGGCCACAGGTGAATGTGTGTGCAAGAAGGCTTGTCAGTGTGTGTGAGTGTGTGCACTTGCGCACGCTTGCTTGCACGCACGTGAGTTTGAGTGCAGCCTAAGTGTTTTCTGTGTATGTGCTTATGTAGACGTGCATATTTGGCGTGTGTGTGTGTGTGTGTGTGTGCGTGTGTGTGTGTGTGTGTGTGTGCGCTCGCGTGCGTGCGTGTGTATGTATGTGTGTGCAAGAGGGGATGTGGCTTAACTTGTCCAATTGTAAAACAAAAATAATGTTAATATCAAAAGAACTCGATTTTATTATGAAACGGTGTGTGGGGGTGTGGGGGGGGGGGTGGGGGGGGGTGGGTGGTGTGCGTGAGTGCGCGTGTGTGTGTGTGATGACAGTACGCATTAAGCTCATGAGTTATAAGGCCCGTTTTGGGTTTCAGACAGACACACACACAGACCCACACTTGCCTTTTTATTGTATGATGTCGGCCTACACAGTAGACCCACTTGTATTGGTGATACTGAATCACAAGCTTGCTTCTAAACAGGTGCACTAACACACACACGAACACGCATCCACACACAGATAACTAACGTATATCTATGCGAGTGTACGTGCTCTTTCTGCGTCTCTGTGTCTCCCTGTCTGTCTGTCTCGGTCTCTTTGTGTCTGTCTTCCTTTCTTTCTCCCCCCTCCCTTTCTCTCTCTCTCTCTCTCTCTCTCTCTCTCTCTCTCTCTCTCTCTCTCTCTCTCTCTCTCTCATTCTGTGTATATGAGAGAAAATCTGTTTAACCCTTTCACCGCCAAAGTCACATTTTAGCACCACAGTGATTTAACGCCTATATTACTAAAAGGCATCATTATCCAAAGACCCTATTGTCGCAGTTTTGGGAAGTAAGGAGAGACCTTATTTTATACCTTATGTCACATAAGAATCCCCAATACTGCAGACAGATTTTGTTCTCTACATCCAGGTAAATTTAATGGAAATGTTTTGCTGAAATATGGCTGGCGGTGAAAGAGTTAACGTCCTCCGGACTGGAACAGACACATATGGGAAATTAGTAGATTTAAAGATGATGGGAAAGATCCTGGAGACAATGCCCGGAGGCAGTGCAACACCAGTAAAGTCCCGATTTTTTAACAATACAAATATGTATATGATTCTGTGTATATGTGCCAACAGGGAACTTTTAAACTCCTATCTCCTAGTGAGAAAGGGCAGATTATCCATTTTAGATGAGTAGACATTGCCAGAAATCTTTACCCCTAATTAACAAAGTTCCGGAATCAAAAGTTCCATCGTTTTTTCTCCAACGGGGATCGTCTGCCTGTCGGTCTGTCGGTCCTGCCATTCTATGCACCTGCCTGCCTGTCTCTAAACAGCCCTACTGATCAATTAAACGCTCTTACGTAGAAAATACTCCCGTAGAATATTGACTGTATTGTCCGGTGTTGTCCTGTGCCGAACACACGACAACATTTTACATGAGGACTCGATAGGCCTCCGCCATTTTCTTTTCAAATAGGCCTAGGCCTATGCATCAGAACCTCTGGATATTTGATTTGGTTCAGTTTTCAGCCAAGAATATTGAATTAGGGAGGCAATAGTCTAAACAAAAAAGTAAATATTTCTTGACAGAAACCCTCGTTAATTTCACGGGGTAAAAGCCAGAGGGTAGCCTACTGTCAGCCTTCTTGCCAAAGCACTACACAAAATGTGAAGCGATTCTGTCCTGTGGTACCCGAGATTCTGCCCGAACAGACATTAAAAAACCCCACAACGGATATGAACCATTTTAAAACTTCTCCACCGGTTTTAGTGGAGTGGGGTGGAGCACTATTAACAAGGCTAATGGCATGCACACCCTCTGCTATTGACCCCTCGAGCTGTGACCACTGATACCTTCCTGACACGAAGCACTATGAAGAAGGCTGATAGAATGCACACCCTCTGCTATTGACCCCTCGAGCTGTGACCACTGATACCTTCCTGACACGAAGCACTATGAAGAAGGCTGATAGAATGCACACCCTCTGCTATTGACCCCTCGAGCTGTGACCACTGATACCTTCCTGACACGCAGGTTCCCTGGATGTGCTGGAACGAACCATGGACCGGAGAAAGCAGTTGGAGGAGTTCCGACACAACCAGGAGGCGTTGCCCGTGAGGAAGGCCCTGAAGGAGAAGCAGGCCCTGCAGACCTGCCTCCTGCACCGCCGCCTGTCCACCAGCCATGGAGTGAGGGGTGAGAGGACACAACACAGAGGAGGAGGAGGAAGCAGAGGTGGAGAGCGGCCCAGGAACGGCGTGTATGACGGAGCTTCCATCGAGTCCATGAAACCCCAGATCAACCACATCTTGAACCAGATGGAGCCAATGCAGAGGAGGAGGAGAAACGTAAGGAAGAAGGAGCTTTTCAATGTGTTTGTTTGTCTCTGTGCAAAATCATTTAACCTACTCCTTTCGTTGCTTTCTTCAGATCACCTATACATGTAAGCCTAGTTTGAATCAGATGGAACCTCTGATTCTGCAGTTGGCAAGAAGATTTAACCTACTCCTTTCGTTGCTTTCTTCAGATCACCTATACATGTAAGCCTAGTTTGAATCAGATGGAACCTCTGATTCTGCAGTTGGCAAGAAGACATGTAAGGAATAAGGAGGTTATTTGTGTGTTTGTTTGCCTGTGTGTGGAATTATTTAGTCCGACGGTTTCTCAGATCAACATATTTTGAACCAGATGGATCCCTGCAGAGGAGAAGGAACGTAAGGAAGAAGGAATTTCTTGTGGGTCAGTGTTTGTCTGACAAGTGTACTTACATAGTCCATGAAACCTAGATCAGCCACATGCTAAATCAAATGGAATATACTCAGACTGAGCAGGAAAATATGAAACATAATGAGGAGCTTCTTGTGTATGTTTGTCTGTCTGTTGAGTACTTTAAAGACCCCACACGTCACGTCAGGCATTCCCTCTTATGCTAGGAAGATTTCTTAAGATTCCTTACTTGCTGTAAGAGGGAAAGCACGTGAAAACCGTGATTTTTACACGTGACGTGCGGGGTCTTTAATAGTCTATGAAACTCCGAAAATCCAAATCTGCCACTTGCTAAACCAGAAGGAAATTGCCTAGAGGATGAGAAGAAAGGTAATGAAGAATTGGAGCTTTAGACCACGAAAACCTAACCAAGATTACCCACATGCTAAATCAGACGGGGAAGCCACTCAGGAGGGAAAGAAGCGTTATGAATAAAGAACCTCTTGTTGTGATTGTTTTCTGTTTATCTGTCACTAGTTGTAGCAACTAATTTGTTGCAGCGTGTGCCGAAGCCTTAAGAACACATTCATAGAGCCTCTGTAGGCGGCTATGATAGAAACAACCAACAGGTCATTGGCTTAATCAGATGGAATCTGTTCAGAGAAGGGAAAAAAATAGTGGAGCGATGCAACGTCGCAGTTGTTGGCGTAGGCTTTGCTGGCGGAGACTCGTAAGGCTCAGTTACAGTAAAAGGACTGAGTAGGGGTGAAACAAGGAGGGGAAGGGGACTGAGTAGGGGTGGGACTGAGTAGGGAGGGTGACAAAAGGAGGGGAAGGGGACTGAGTAGGGGTGAAACAAGGAGGGGAAGGGGACTGAGTAGGGGTGACAAAAGGAGGGGAAGGGGACTGAGTAGGGGAAGGGGACTGAGTACAAGGAGGGGAAGGGGACTGAGTAGGGGTGACAAAAGGAGGGGAAGGGGACTGAGTAGGGGTGAAACAAGGAGGGGAAGGGGACTGAGTAGGGGTGACAAAAGGAGGGGAAGGGGACTGAGTAGGGGTGACAAAAGGAGGGGAAGGGGACTGAGTAGGGGTGAGGGGAAGGGGACTGAAGGAGGGGAAGGGGACTGAGTAGGGGTGAAACAAGGAGGGGAAGGGGACTGAGTAGGGGTGAAAAAAGGAGGGGAAGGGGACTGAGTAGGGGTGAAAAGGGAGGGGAAGGGGACTGAGTAGGGGTGACAAAAGGAGGGGAAGGGGACTGAGTATGGATGATAAAAGGAGGGGAAGGGGACTGAGTAGGGGTGAAACAAGGAGGGGGAGGGGACTGAGTATGGGTGAAACAAGGAGGGGAAGGGGACTGAGTGGGGGTGACAAAAGGAGGGGAAGGGGACTGAGTAGGGGTGACAAAGGGAGGGGAAGGGGACTGAGTAGGGGTGAAACAAGGAGGGGAAGGGGACTGAGTAGGGGTGAAACAAGGAGGGGAAGGGGACTGAGTGGGGGTGACAAAAGGAGGGGAAGGGGACTGAGTAGGGGTGACAAAAGGAGGGGAAGGGGACTGAGTAGGGGTGATGAGTAGGGGTGACAAAGGAGGGGAAGGGGACTGAGTAGGGGTGACAAAAGGAGGGGAAGGGGACTGAGTAGGGGTGAAACAAGGAGGGGAAGGGGACTGAGTAGGGGGAAGGGGACTGAGAAACAAGGAGGGGAAGGGGACTGAGTAGGGGACTGAGTAGGACAAAAGGAGGGGAAGGGGACTGAAACAAGGAGGGGAAGGGGACTGAGTAGGGGTGACAAAAGGAGGGGAAGGGGACTGAGTAGGGGTGACAAAAGGAGGGGAAGGGGACTGAGTAGGGGTGACAAAGGGACTGAGTAGGGGTGAGGAGGGGGAGGGGAAGGGGACTGAGTAGGGGTGAAAAAAGGAGGGGAAGGGGACTGAGTAGGGGTGAAACAAAGGGAGGGGAAGGGGACTGAGTAGGGGTGAAACAAGGAGGGGAAGGGGACTGAGTAGGGGTGAAGGGGAAGGAGGGGAAGGGGACTGAGTAGGGGTGAAACAAGGAGGGGAAGGGGACTGAGTAGGGGTGAAAAAAGGAGGGGAAGGGGACTGAGTAGGGGTGAAACAAGGAGGGGAAGGGGACTGAGTAGGGGTGAAAAAAGGAGGGGAAGGGGACTGAGTAGGGGAAACAAGGAGAAAGTAGGGGTGAGGAGGGGAAGGGGACTGAGTAGGGGTGAAACAAGGAGGGGAAGGGGACTGAGTAGGGGTGAGGGGAAGGGGACTGAGTAGGGGTGAAACAAGGAGGGGAAGGGGACTGAGTAGGGGTGAAACAAAGGGAGGGGAAGGGGACTGAGTAGGGGTGAAACAAGGAGGGGAAGGGGACTGAGTAGGGGTGAAACAAGGAGGGGAAGGGGACTGAGTAGGGGGGAGGGGAAGGGGACTGAGTAGGGGTGAAACAAGGAGGGGAAGGGGACTGGTAGGGGTGAGAGGGGGTGAAACAAGGAGGGGAAGGGGACTGAGTAGGGGTGAAACAAGGAGGGGAAGGGGACTGAGTAGGGGTGAAACAAGGAGGGGAAGGGGACTGAGTAGGGGTGAAAAAAGGAGGGGAAGGGGACTGAGTAGGGGTGAAAAAAGGAGGGGAAGGGGACTGAGTAGGGGTGAAACAAGGAGGGGAAGGGGACTGAGTAGGGGTGAAACAAGGAGGGGAAGGGGACTGAGTAGGGGTGAAACAAGGAGGGGAAGGGGACTGAGTAGGGGTGAAAAAAAGGAGGGGAAGGGGACTGAGTAGGGGTGAAACAAGGAGGGGAAGGGGACTGAGTGGGGGTGACAAAAGGAGGGGAAGGGGACTGAGTAGGGGTGAAAAAAGGAGGGGAAGGGGACTGAGTAGGGGTGAAGCAAGAGGGGAAGGGGACTGAGTAGGGGTGAAACAAGGAGGGGAAGGGGACTGAGTGGGGGTGACAAAAGGAGGGGAAGGGGACTGAGTAGGGGTGACAAAAGGAGGGGAAGAGGGTCTCCTTGGTTGGCCAGTTTTTCTATTAAGAAAATAGTTAGTACGTAAGGGTTTTTATAAGAGTCCACGATATTCAAATCAACCCTACGCTATCCAGATGGAATCCACCCAGGGGAGGAGAAGGACAGTAAGGAAAATAACTATTTTTGTTTCCATGTCTGTTTGTCTGCCTGTAACAACTTTGCTACGTGAAACCTCAGACCAACCACACGCTGAATCAGAGGGAGCCTACTCAGAAGGGGGTAGAAAGTTAAAGAAGAGATAAAACTTTGCTGTGGTCCTTTTGCTGTGGTCATGTGTGTTTCTTTCTTTGCTGTTGTATCCGTCTGTCTGTCTGTCTGCCCCCCTCTCTCTCTCTCTCTCTCTCTCTCTCTCTCTCTCTCTCTCTCTCTCTCTCTCTCTCTCTCTCTCTCTCTCTCTCTCTCTCTCTCTCTCTCTCTCTCTCTCTCTCTCTCTCTCTCTCTCTCTCTCTCTCTCTCTCTCTCTCTCTCTCTCTCTCTCTCTCTCTCTCTCTCTCTCTCTCTCTCTCTCTGTCGACATGTCTGTCTCTGCCTTCGTGTCTGTGTTCGCATATGTAAGTGTCTGCATGTGCACACGTGCTTGTATGTAGGCTATGAGGAAAAAGAAGAACTTTTTTGCGATCAAATTGATGAAGAATCAGACATTCTGTCATATGGGCACACATTTGTTAGACCATAGCTTGCAATAAGCTTTTTATGTCTGTTTCAGACGGAACACCTAAAATCCATCGGGCTAAGGGATGGGCGGCTGGTGCATCAGAAGGACAGTCTGGACAAATTCCACAACTACTTCGGCAGATCCCAGCCCAGTCGACGAGCACCTCCCTCGACCATGGAGGGAGGCCTGACGCCACGACACGGTCTTTCCAGAGAACGTCCATTAGGTCTAGGCATGGACGACGTTCGCTCCCTTTCGTCACTCTCCAGCGAAGAAATCATAGAACTGGATAGTCACAACGTCACTTCTCGCAGGTTGTCAATTTCGGAAGAAGGGTCGAGGCGGTCGCACTTACCGCTCGCTAACAAATCGTCCATGAGGAGACAGAGCAATTATGAAAGGGCCTCCTTGCCTCCTCCAAGCAGAAAGTCTAACACTAAATTCCCAGCTTTAGCAATGGCGCGAAGAGTTAGTGCTTTTGGACCGTACTAAGAACAGTGTCGATTCTATTATAATATTATCAACTATTGTTAGAGATTGTGTGGCCTGTCGGCTTTACAGGAGCAACAATAAGTGAATTGCTGACATACTATTTGTTTCTGGTGACAAACGTTCCCACCATATTGTGTGCTAAGCGAGGTAATCAACTTAAATGACATGCTTCAAGTGATTCCTTCCAGAATCATTCTTAATTTTAACCAATTCGTGTTTATCTTGCCCTTACCTAACTGTGGTATGGGTGGTCCCTACACTAATCTGTGAAGGACTGAGACTGGAGAAGACTTATTTCTAATGCTCGCCATCTGAGACTTATGTGAATTAAGCCTATTGGCTTACTTATATCTATTTCACGTACAGGAAGACATTCAAGTCTTCAATAAGTTCATGTCACGCCGTCTCAGTAGATATTACAGTGACTTAAGAGGTTGCGCAATGCGGAAAATAAAATAATAAGAAACCTAATTGGGGGCAAAGTGTGTGTGGAGAAAACAAAACAAAAATAATGTGTGTGTGGAGGGGTGGTGGACCATAGACGTTTTTTCACAGTATCCAGGCAAGACCAATCCGGCTACCGTAGCGGTCCCCGGGGCCAAACCCCGACCGGCACAGCTCCTGCCCTTCATTTACCGCTACTTTGATCTATGGCCCCCTAGTCAGAGATTAGAAAGACAAGTTGTTGAGCTCCCTCTTGAAAGATACCAAGGAGTGAGCCTCAGCTACTGCTGCTGCTGGAAGAGAATTCCAAACTGGGATAGTTCTGGGGGAAAAGCTGTATTTGAAAGTGTTTGTTCTTGTTGTGATTTGACTGTATTTGAATGAGTGATTTGACCTAGACATTCATCTCCAGTATGTGATTGTGATAAAATGGTCCAACACTGACTATAGCTTAAGAATTCACAGTGCATTTATTTTACGATACAACTGTTCCAATACAGATCGTAATTGTAATGCAGTTGCATGATGGCCAAACCCTGTCTTTTGCGAGTCACTATTTGTTTGACGGTGGACACGCGCGCGTGTGTGTGTGCTTTGTGTATGTGCGCGCGCGCGCGCGCGCGCGCGTGTGTGTGTGTATGTGTGTGTGTGTGTGTGTGTGTGTGTGTGTGTGTGTGTGTGTGTGTGCTCAATTTCGCAATCCTGTACGAACGAATCCAACGATTTAGTCTTCGTGTGTCTGATTTTGCACTTCTAGTCATTACTATGAAAGCACACAATAGGCCTAACAAAAACATAAGTGGTGTCGACATAAGGAGAGACAGGTCATAAGGCAAGAAAGACAAGACATCTGTGTGTGCATGCATCTCTCTCTCTCTCTCTCTCTCTCTCTCTCTCTCTCTCTCTCTCTCTCTCTCTCTCTCTCTCTCTCTCTCTCTCTCTCTCTTTCACTCTATCTCTCTCTCTGTGCAGTGCAGCGTATAATAATTCAAACTCTTTGAGTCAACATGATAAGCTTCGAACTTTATTTGCCATTAAAAAAAAAGACCAGGGCCTGTATTCACGTTGCGATAGCATGAGACTTAGCATGATGCTAACTTAGAAGCTCTTTTATATCCTATAGGATTTAATAGGACTTTTGGAAGAGCTTCTAAGTTAGCATGATGCTAAGTCTCATGCTATCTCAACGTGAATACAGGCCCTGATGAACAGATGGCGCGAGCATGTGGCCATGGCAGCATAGCTCTCCAGTCAATAATTCCAAAAATAACAAAAGAACAATTAAAAGTTAAATGTCTAGACCAATATCTATGGCCAGGGTATTTAAACTGATATTAAAAATATAACATGTGCGGTTGGTAAGTGTATTCTGTAATCAATTCAATCTAATCTATTCTGGCTTGGTACGTGTTGCTGATATTAGTAGTAATTTATGAGAACATGCTGTTCAAGGCTTAGTTGTAGTTTATAGTTGACGAAAATCGAGTTCATTTATTTCGCTGTAACTTATTGAACTTTAAAGTACAGAGAGAAATCTGTGTACATTCATTGAAATGAAATGAAGCATATATTAATAAGTAACCTATTGCTTTTCACAGAGAATCATCTCTCTCTCTCTCTCTCTCTCTCTCTCTCTCTCTCTCTCTCTCTCTCTCTCTCTCTCTCTCTCTCTCTCTCTCTCTCTCTCTCTCTCTCTCTCTCTCTCTCTCTCTCTCGATCGATCGAATATTATTCAGACTATTTTTTTTATTCATTCCATTCAGCGATACGCAAAAATTCATTGTAATGTAATCGTAACTCATTTGATAGGGGAAATTGTGAGCTTACATGTGACAAATTGTGACATTATATTCATAAAGAGTACATGTGTGAATAAGGTTATTTTTACGGGATATAGAAAACATGTTAATAAGGCCTACACAATACACACAAAGGCACCATAATAAACTGTTTGTACATTGTACAGTAAAGCTTCTGTTACAGGGAAGAACAGACCAACTGCGTATGAAGAAGGGCAGACCGCTTTTATTTCGGAGAGAGAGGGAGAGAGAGAGAGAGAGAGAGAGAGAGAGAGAGAGAGAGAGAGAGAGAGAGAGAGAGAGAGAGAGAGAGAGAGAGAGAGAAAAACTTGAAAACTTTAACTTTATTTTTCAAGGATAAAGATTTTAGGCAACGCCTAGTCTACCAATCTGTCCTTGCGAACATAGAATACAAACATGGCAAGGCATGATATTACACATACAAATTTGAACATAAAGGTAGCACCTTTGTACATATACGAACATAGAATACAAACATGGCAAGGCATGATATTACACATACAAATTTGAACATAAAGGTAGCACCTTTGTACATATACGAACATAGAATACAAACATGGCAAGGCATGATATTACACATACATAATTAAACATAAAGGTAGCAACTTGAAGCAGGTATTGTGATAAAGACAGGTTGAAATACGAATTTATAGAATTACATACGCGCATGTATAGTTGTTAATACTTGTGCGGGCATACATGCGTGTTAGCGTGGAGAGAGAGAGAGAGAGAGAGAGAGAGAGAGAGAGAGAGAGAGAGAGAGAGAGAGAGAGAGGAGAGTGGGTTTTTTTTTTAAGGGAAAATAGATAAGCTACAAAGCTTCTTTTCACTATGCCCTCACAAAAAAGGGAAACTAAAGAAAAAGAAAAACATCTTAATCAAACAGAAAGAAAAATGAGGGGGAAAAAAAGGAAAAATGTAATTATAAAGAGCATTCAAACACATAATGTAAATACACAGCAAATGTGCAACAACATCTAGACATCATCATCAAAATCATATCACACTAAAACTGAATTAGCACATAAGCACCAACAAATACAATCAAAAACATACTCTCATAGGTTAGCCTACTAGAGAGAGAGCGAGGGAGAGAGAGAGAGAGAGAGAGAGAGAGAGAGAGAGAGAGAGAGAGAGAGAGAGAGAGAGAGAGACAGACAGACAGGGAGACACACA
>CM065688.1:44668961-44688961 GCA_017654935.2 Phymorhynchus buccinoides
TCGCGATGCCACTGGGACCCTCTATCCTGCCTCTAGGACCCTCTATGCTGTAAGGGAAGGAGTCCCTGGGACCCCTAGTTTTGCGGGAGAATTGGGAGCCCTGGCAGAACAAGCTAACAGGTGGTTGTTTGACTTTGCCCAGAAACAAGAGGAGGAGACGAAGGAGAGCAAGCAGCAGAAGAAGAAGATGCTCCAGGAGTGGAAGGAGAAGGAGAGAGAAAGGGTGAAGGAGGGGAAGACCCCCTTCTTCCTCAAGAAATGTAAGAGGAAACTAAGAAACACCAGCCTTTTGTTTTTAACCCTTTTGCCACCAGTCATTTTTCAGCCACAAAATACCATTAACCCTTTCGCCGCCAGCCATTTTTCAGCCCCCAAAATACCAATAAATTTAACTGGTTAGAGAAGAAAAAAAATGATCGGCAATGTTTACAAATTCCTCTGTGACATGTATTGCATTAGGCCTGTCGTTACCTCCCGAAATTAAGAAGATAGGGTCTTCGGATAACAGGCCCTGATTTGATGCCTTTTAGTGACATGGGTGTTAAAGCATTGTGGTGCATAAATGCGACATAGGCTGTGAAAGGGTTAAACTTAACAGGGTAGAGAAAATAAAATATCTGCAATATTGCGAATTCCTCTGTGACATGTATAACATTAGGCCTATCCTTACCACCCAAAATTAAGAAAATAGGGTCTTCAGATAACAGGCCCTGGTTTGATGCCTTTTAGTGACATGGGTGTTAAACCATTGTGGTGCTAAAGTGCAACATTGGCGGTGAAAGGGTTGATCTTTTTACTTTTGATCTCAGCATACAAGTATGCAGACGAAAAAAAAGATAATGTAAAGCACTGAGTCATGGAAAAGGTTTTTTTTCTTCTCTTTTATAATAGTATTGTTGTGGGTTTTTTCTTTCTTGAAAGTGTAGAGCTAAATACATTGCAACTGAATGTGAATGACTGAAATTAAAGTTACATTTTCTTTAAGTTTGTTCAAAATTAAGTTTAATTTCTTATATTCAGAAAACATCAAAAACTTATTTTATAAGTGTTTTGTAATCTGCAAACTAAGAAAACATAATAAATATATTTCTTAAATCCTGATTTTTTTTCTTCTTGAAAACCCCCCCAAACACAACCAAATATTGTAGTTTTTAAACGTTCACGTTTTATTATCATTGTGGTTATTACTTTTCTTAATGTGTCTGCTAATTTGATGGTATTATTCTGTTGGTGATAATACTTTTGCCTGTTGCAGCCGACATGCGCAAGCTAGAGCTTGCCGACAAGTTCCGTGCGCTGAAGCAGAAAGGTCAGGTGGCCAAACAGATCAAGAAGAAGAGGAGGAGAAACGACGCCAAGGACAGAAAAAAAGGACTGCTTCGATGATTGGCTTAGGGAGAGAGAGAGAGAGAGAGAGAGAGAGAGAGAGAGAGAGAGAGAAATAAATGTGTGTATTAGTGTACATAGGTAGAAGAGGAGGGATGACACCAAGGACAGGAAAAAAGGACTGCTGCAATGATCGGCTTAGAGAGAGAGAGAAATGTGTGTATTAGTGTTCATAGGTAGAAGAGGAGGGATGACACCAAGGACAGGAAAAAAGGACTGCTTCGCTGATCGGCTGAGAGAGAGAGAGAGAGAGAGAGAGAGAGAGAGAGAGAGAGAGAGAGAGAAAGAAATGTGTGTATTAGTGTACATAGGTAGAAGAGGAGGGATGACACCAAGGACAGGAAAAAAGGACTGCTGCAATGATCGGCTTAGAGAGAGAGAGAGAGAGAGAGAGAGAGAGAAATGTGTGTATTAGTGTTCATAGGTAGAAGAGGAGGGATGACACCAAGGACAGGAAAAAAGGACTGCTTCGCTGATCGGCTTAGAGAGAGAGAGAAATGTGTGTATTAGTGTTCATAGGTAGAAGAGGAGGGATGACACCAAGGACAGGAAAAAAGGACTGCTTCGCTGATCGGCTTAGAGAGAGAGAGAAATGTGTGTATTAGTGTTCATAGGTAGAAGAGGAGGGATGACACCAAGGACAGGAAAAAAGGACTGCTTCGCTGATCGGCTTAGAGAGGGAGACAGAGTATCAGAGAGAGTGAAAGAAAGACAGAGAGAGAGAGAAAGACAGAGACAGACACAGAGAGAGATTTGTGTATTAGTGTATATGGGTAGAAGAGGAGAAACGACACCAAGGACAGGAACAAAGGACTGCTGCGCTGATCGGCTGAGAGAGAGAGAGAGAGAGAGAGAGAGAGAGAGAGAGAATCAGAGAGTGAAAAAAAGAGAGAGATAAAGACAGAGACAGAAACATGTGTGTATTAGTGTATATGGGTAGAAGAGGAGGGAAGATGCCAAGGACAGGAAAAAAGGACTGCTTCGATGATCGGCTTAGAGAGAGAGAGAGAGAGAGAGAGAGAGAGACAGATAGGTAAGACATAGAGATTTATGTATTCCTGTATGTGTGTGTGTAGGAGATGGTTGAATTTTGGATGCATACACTGTATATAATTTCCTTGTGTTTGAAGATTGTGTAGATTAGAGTTAGAGAGTATGCATTTGTGTGTGTGTGTGCACTTGTGTGTGTGTGAGTGCATATGTGTTGTCTGTGTGCGTGGTTGAGATGAGGAATGTGTGAATGTCTAAATATTTCCTTGTTTCAGGATTGTGTGCTTTATGCGAGTTTGAAACGGAATGATTTTTTGGTTATATTCTGAGTATGTATTGGCATGTATGAGATTAATTTTGTTTACCAATACATTTTGGGTGTGCAGAAATATGTTTGCATTTGTGTCACTTAAAATAGAATGAAAACGAACGAAAGAGAATGGAAGAAAGTGAAGGCAAATAAAATGGGATAAAACAACAAAATGCAATACTCTTTTTTAGACAAAAAAAAAAAAAGTAAAAAAAAAATCTTTTTGGACAACCACACACACTGCTTATCTCATTTCAACTGATTATTATTTCAAGACACCACTTTTTTTTTTTCAAGACACCAATTTTATTTTCTTGGGAAATGGAAGCATAGGTGCAAGCAATTTAGTCTGTGATAATTATTCATATTCAACTAGAAGCCTCTTTTAAATAACCTGTATCTCTCTTGTAAGGGAGAAATAAATTACATCCCAATCCATACATGCAAAACACAAGTTTCTTTTTTTTTCATCTTCCCTTCTTTTAAACAAGCGTGCAGCATATTAAACATTTAAAACAAAATTATTCTTTTGATTTTCGGCAAATGGAAGTCCTGTGATTGAAGCCAAGCAAGTATTCCATAAATTAGTGGTGACAAAAGTACACAAAGTCCAACGAGGAGTTAATATCAGGCATGGGAATTGTCAGTCTTTTGGCTGATTTCAGCTTTTTTGATGGTCCTCAGTCTTTTTTTTTGCAAGTTTCAGCTTTTTTGATGGTCCAAGAGGACATTTATGAGATAAAAAAAAAAGAAGCCCAATGAGTAAAACTTAAGTTATCGGTTATAAATGAATGCAAAATCAACTAAATATATCAGTCTTATCTCTAATACTGTTTTTAAGGCTTAGATAACAGAAGAAGCTTCATTTTCTGGGGGCTGTATCCCAACACACACGGTTTTCTGGTTGGTTTTTATTCCTTGTTCCTATTCTGCTTCCAGACCCCAATTTTCAGTCTTTTTTGTCTTTTCTAATTCCCATGCCTGTAATATATCCTTATTTCATTCACCTCTCTTTTTCTTCAAAATTACAAAAAAGCAGACATTCGTAGTAAGACATCTTTTCTTTAACTTTAATGAAAATGACGGCATTGCATAAAACAGTAACCCTTTGGTTGCCAGTGAAAATGTAAGAAAAACATACCAAGACAAAGAAAAGAACTGTTCGAATCAACTTGGCGGCAAAATGGTCAAGAGATGCAACACTCCTGACTAAGCAAAAATTAAACTGCATTCTGCTTTATGTCATGACATAATCACAAGCCCGTACATGATGTTATGTGGTGGTCAAGGGGTCAAAACATAATCTTCTTGACTTGCATACCTGGCCATCGTAACCATACCCATTTGGAAATATATGGTGCTCAGGCATGAAAGTGGATGAAGATCAACAAAGAGGAAATTTTTTCGTCCGAGAAATCCTTCCATCCGGATTTTCACCTGACGTCGGAAGTTTTGTTGAAGGGGGGGGGGGGGGGGGGGGGTGGGGGGGACGTTCAATGTTCCCCCAAAAAATTTCCAAACACCTTTTCACCTACCTCACGTCACATGATTTATTCAGTGAGGAGGGGGAATAATCTATTCAGAAAATTTGGTCGGCACAAATAGCCTTCCACACACATTTTCAGCTAACATCGCTACTTTTGTTGAGCGGGAGCTACTCATTTCGCCTTCCTTCGCACAATTGAAGCGAGTGAGCTAAAGCGACTTCCGGTTAACGAGTTTGAGAATCGCCAAATAGAGATTTGTAGATATAAGAATACGGCAAGATCGGTCCTTTACGCGGATTTTTTTTTCCCGCGGAAGTTTTGAAACATTTCCGCGGATTTTCCGCGAAACGCAGAATTCTTTCATGCCTGGGTGCTACAGGTACTGTAGTTGTGGGTGTTGGTCTCTCTTCCTTTCGCATGGCATGCGGATACACATAAAACCTGTCTATATATTATTATATAGTTGAAACAAAATCGTTTTCCCTGATTTGTTTGATTAGTAGCACAAATAAATAGGACAGCTTCCAGAATGATTATGATGTATGTTTTGCTTGTGTGAGAACATTGCGTACAACATGATAAAATACTACAAGACACGATGCTTACAAGACACGGTGCTAAGAAATGTAATTGAACTACATGTGTACTGACTGCAACACAACTGTATATTGCTCTAATATCAAGAAGTTGGGTGAAACTAAAGTTGAATGTAATTGTCTATTGCCATACAGCTGAAATGAAAACACTTGACTACTGAGCAAATAATGGAGTAATTTATAATGGAAAACTAAATGAAATACTTTTTTTTACTGTAACCACAGACGTAACATAAATAAACTCCATTGGCCACAGTGGAACAATACATATAGACAACAAATTTTAAACTTTAAAATAGAACTGAACATTTCATTTCTGAGCTGCTGTGGCATAAGGTAAACAATTCTTTTCAAGACTCTGTATATCAAAACTGAGCATGCTTAGCACACTGTTTCTCCAAGACTGTATGCCAAACCGAGTTGAAATACTGTGCTGCAGCAATATGTCAGCTTCAGTAAATCAAAATCATGCAACATGCCAATAGCCAGTATTGTGCCCATAGAAAAACAACAAAACAAATAAACTTTACAACAGACTATACAATACAACTCTTGAATCTTTTGGCTATCACAGGTTAGCATATGTACAATGTACAAATACATAAACTTATGAGAATAAAGAAATAGACCTCGGATCAGAAAAGGTTCCACCAAAGTAACACAGAAGAGGTGTCTCCTCTGGTGGTTGCCTCTTGTTGGCTTAACACAGATTGCTCCATGTGGAGCGCTGGTTTTGGGGTCTGTGACCTGGCAGACTGGGCTGTGATGTGCACTCCGAATGAGCGGCATGGAAGCAATGCAACTAACATGGGTGCTCCTAGGAAATAAAAAAAATCCTGCAAGGGGGCGGCCGGCGGAGTGCACACACACATTTACTGCTCTTTTTTTCCATCCCTCTAGACTAGTACAAGTGCTACATTCCTTTGAATATAGCATATGCTTATATATAGGTCCTTTTTATTGTACAAGTGTGTGTAAGAAAATCGTTGCTTCTCAAATCTGCAATTCAGGACATCCTGCAAAAAGGAGCACCCATGCAACTATATGGCCCAGATAATAAGACAGGGGGAAAAAGTTTTACTCAAAGACATGACTTAACTAGCCACACAAATTGGCTACAACACTGTCATCACTCCATTCAGTAAACCAGAAACTTGGCAATAAGAAAACGGAACAAAACCCAAACCATGTAATCAAAGGAATGCATGTACAATGACACGAGACCAAACACACAGCATTTGGGAAAACTCTCCAACATGTTTCCTGGACATTTAAGCAAAATGATTCCCAGAACAAACACTTTCATCAAATAAAGAAACACTCTTTCAGACTCTGTTGCATTCTTTGACGTTCAAGTTCCAAGGGTAGGAAAGAAATTCCCATTAGATGGGATTCAATAAGAAAAACAACAACTGAGCAATCAAGACCAAAGAATAACTGCAGATACATGAACATGAAAAAAATGAAGAAAAAAATAATATGTGCCAGTGGAATGGATGACACGAACTCTCATAGCATGCATGCTATGAGTGGCACTGTGCTCGTGGCGACATTCTCTCCAGGTGGGAGCAGCCCGAATTTCACAGAGTCAAATCTGTGATTAGAATATACCAAAACACCAAATAATACCAATACCAATTGACTGTACCAGGACTGACAGATAATCACAATTGATAAAGATTACTTTACAAATATCCACATCCCCATATGCACGAAAGTTGGAAAGGAACTTGCAAACTCCTTTCCATATATAATAGGGAAAGTGTTTGCATAATATTTTTAGGTATTTTTTTAATTTTAGGTATTAGGTACTTTATAGTCACAGAGGCGTCTCTGTGAAATTCGGGTTGCTCCCACCTGGAGAGCGCGTCGCAGCCAGGGGCGCGCCACCCATTTTTTTTTAACAATTTTTTTGCATGCGATTTTTGTCACTGATGAGGGAGGGGGGGGGGGGGTAAATTTTGACCAAATGACAACTTTTTCGTTGCCACTGGGCTTAACGTATGCTAAGTGCATGGGCACACGGGACCTCGGTTTATCGTCTCATCCGAAAGACTCCACGTTCAGACCGTTAAGGCCTAGTGCAGAATGAGAGGAAAAAATCCCCTGTACCCAGGTTCGAACTCGGGTTTACTTGACACGAAGCGAACGCGATACCACTGTGCCACTCTACACTCATATTAGCAGGTGTTTTGAATTATTTCATTAAAAAAAAAAAATTGTGAGTATGTTGATGTATTTATAAGCACAGCCGGGTTTTGCCCACTTTTAATCAAGTCGAATGATGTAAACCGTAAGTTTCTTTGGTGTTAAAAATAAATTGGAACTTTATATGCTGGGTACTTGTGTGTCTGTCTGGAAACATTACATTTCTGAACAGAAAAACGGTTCGTAGTTTAAAAAGCACACACCAGATATTCAATAATATAGCATTATGGCCCATCAAAGAACCAAGCGTTTACAGCACCAAACTCATAACTGTGCATATATAGAGCAGTACCAACAAGGATAATCTAAAAATCAAACAAAAGTAAAGGTTTATTAAGGACCAGAAAACAAAGCATCGCAGTTTAAACAATTTAAAACCCAACTTTCTTTGATATCGTTCTGAGTTTCCGATTTCTTTTAATAAAACTAACAATTAAGCAAAAATTCACTTCAGCATTTGTGATGGTGGAGGGTAGTCCAACATGATTTGTGTGGACGTCTCATTTTGTAAACCATTTTTGTATGGTAAGTTACTCAAAAGGTTGTAAAAACCGCACTTGCTTTTCAATACCAAAACTGACACATAACAAACAAACAAACAGCCAAGTACATTGAGTTACTACATTATTCAACAAAGAAAGCAAAATATGATATACTCACACCTGAGTCAAAGCAATCATATAGTCATTGTGGTGTGCTTATGTGATAAAACTCCCATCACACTTATTTGTTACCTGAGGTAAAAACATGATTTCATATAACAACAACCAGGGACGGTATTCATGTCGAGATAGCATGAGACTTAGCATGACGCTAACTTAGAAGCTCTTCCAATGTCCTATAGGATTTAATAGGACTTTTGGAAGAGCTTCTAAGTTAGCATCATGCTAAGTCTCATGCTATCTCGACATGAATACCGTCCCAGATTAATAACTCTGAGGCACAACCAAAGTCATAAACAGCGGGAAAAAACTAAGATATGCATGCTTTGGAGTGTTACTCAGGAAACTTTATCACAGCAAAAATATGGACGGATGCTGACTTAAAAACACACCAAAAGTACATATAATTTGTTAAAACATTATCATGACAACATTTCCAACTGCATACATTTAATCATCTTTAGCATGCTTTCTTAACCCTTTCACCGCCAATGTCGCATTTATGCACCACAATGGTTTGACACCCATGTCACTGAAAGGCATCAATTGAGGGCCTGTTATCCAAAACCCCTGTTTTCTCAATTTTGGGAGGCAAGGATAGGCGTAATGCTATGCATGTCACAGAAGAACTCCCAATGTTGCTGACAATTTGCTTCCTCTACCCAGTTAAGTTTAATGGTATTTTTTGGCTGAAAAATGGCTGGCGGCGAAAGGGTTAAAACAAGACTGAATGTAACATATTTTGAAAAGTAGCCCAACTGGGGAAAAAAGGAAACGATATACAATCCGCATTTTGACAATGAAAATACATGATTTCCTTGTAAAAAAACAACAACAACAACAACAGTATAAAAAAGGCAACTCAGATATCCAAGATCACGAAACCAACCAATTTTAAACTTAGTGTAAACTTTGAATGACCAATTCTAAAGCTATGATGAACATAACACAAGCAAAATATTAAACAATGCTGTCACAGGAACCGAGGACAGTCGCACCTAATATCATTCCTAAGTCCTCCCTGTCTCTTGGTTCACACATTCCCTGTCATACCATTATTATCAGCTGGACTGTAAAAATCAAACGGTTCACGATATCTTGAAATTTCAGGGGAAATTTGAAACAAACATGAATAGCATAAACCCTATCAGACAATTTGAATTTTGCTGTGTGTATAGCCATGGTGTTTTTATTCAAATTGTCAATCACAAAAAAAAAGCAACCTTTAAGATTTGTTGTGTCTTTAAGATTAACAAAGATCTAAGAGTACAAACTGATAAAATAAAAATAGATGTGAAAATATTTGATCTTTATGAGAATATATTTATCCCTCAAATTCAGTGAAGTGTTCCTTGGGTTACGCAAAACACCTTCGTGAAACTTCGTGAAATTAAAAAAAAAAAATGTTTAGAACTTTTTTTTTAAAAGTACAAGATGTTTACAGATGAATCGACAATAACCCCATACCCACCTACCCCCCAAAAAAATCTAGGAGAGAATCTTGACCAGGGAACGTTGAATGGGGCCCAGTTGACAGAAATCCCATGATGGCTTCCTGACGGCGGTCATTGTTCATTGGTTGGATGGTTGGTGACCAGGCTTCACTGGAGAGTTTGCATCAGTACATTTCAACGTTCTGAAAACCATAAATAGTGCAAATCAAAAGAGTAAGAGAATTCATCTTTCTTGTAACAATTACAGAGAGACAGGGAGAGAAGATATTGCCAGATGGTATTAAGAAAAGGAATAATTTTGCTTTATGGCGGAGGTTTCAATGAGGATTTATACAGAAAATTCTCCGCCCTTGTCTCATGCACTGAGAAGCATGCGCCACCTACATAAGATTATTACCCTTGCCTGTCATGAAGTAGTAGTATATACTAGCCACAGAAAATTATCTGACTCGTCACTAGGTGGCATGGTCAGTTCAGTCCTAAAATTATCGCCCTTTCGTGTCGCTGGAAAGTAGTATCACACCCCATTTGTTGTTGAGCTTTTTGTTTTTCTTCTATTTGGTTTTCTGCCCTTCAGGAAGACTGGCTAAATACACTGGATTTTTACAAGCATTCAAAGCCATATTTTTTTAAACATCGATACTCCTTGATAGTCAAAATGTTAAGATATCACTTCAACAGACTGGCCATGAGAGACTGAGAGAAGCGCAGAAGCAGAGACTGTAGTTCCATACCTTCACTTGCTTTCAGCTTTTCTACGTAGCTGGCCTGTGTGTATATCGTACTGGAGACTGTTGTAGAAGTTGAAGTTGAGAGTGTGCTCTTCTGCTGGTGAAACTCTGAAAAAAACACCCCACAAAAACAAACAACTAAGACACATGGATGTACATAAACTACCTATGTGGACACATACTAGAAAGGTGAACAGACACACAGACACAAGCATACTACCATACTAACAGGTACACCTATTCATCTGTCAATAGACAGACATACTACCATACTAACAGGTACACCTATTCATCTGTCAATAGACAGACATAAGCATACTACCATACTAACAGGTACACCTATTCATCTGTCAATACACACAGACATAAGCATACTACCATACTAACAGGTACACCTATTCGTCTGTCAATAGACAGACACACAGACAGACACAGACATACTACCATACTAACAGGTACACCTATTCATCTGTCAATAGACAGACACACAGACATACTAACAGGTACACCTATTCATCTGTCAATAGACAGACACACAGACATACTACCATACTAACAGGTACACCTATTCATCTGTCAATACACACAGACATACTACCATACTAACAGGTACACCTATCCATCTGTCAATACACACAGACATACTACCATACTAACAGGTACACCTATTTATCTGTCAATAGACAGACACACAGATATACTACCATACTAACAGGTACACCTATCCATCTGTCAATAGACAGACACACAGATATACTACCATACTAACAGGTACACCTATTCATCTGTCAATACACACAGACGTAAGCATACTACCATACTAACAGGTACACCTATTCATCTGTCAATAGACAGACACACAGACATACTACCATACTAACAGGTACACCTATTCATCTGTCAATAGACAGACACACAGACATACTACCATACTAACAGGTACACCTATTCATCTGTCAATACACACAGACATACTACCATACTAACAGGTATACCTATTCATCTGTCAATACACACAGACGTAAGCATACTACCATACTAACAGGTACACCTATTCATCTGTCAATATTTTGCTCACATCGTATTTTCATATTCTGCTCAGATCTTTCAATATTCTGCTCCTGCTAATGTGCTGCCCTCAAAAGATTCATCCTCACTTTAACCCTTTCACTGCCAATGTTGTATTTATGCACCACACTGATTTAACACCCTTGTCACTAAAAGGCATGAAATTAGGATCTGTTATCCAATGACCGTAAGATGTTAATTTTGGGAGATAAGGAAAGGCCTTATTTTATACATGTCATAGAGAGATTCACAGTACAATGAACCTCCCTTATAAAGACCTTCAAAAATCATCCAAAATGAGGTCTTATAAGGGAGGGGTCTTATAAGGGATGTAATTTTAACACTTACAAAGAAGGGCAATGTCTCAGAGAAGTAGGTCTTATGTGGGAGGGAGTCTTATAAGGGAGGTTCCACTGTATTGCAGATGCCAATTTTTCTTCACGCAGGTAATTTTGACATAATTTTTTTGGCTGAAAAATGGCTGGCGGCGAAAGGGTTAAACACCCCTCAACATATCTGCCCTAAAACTTGTCGCCTTCATTACAAAAATGGATGTTTCAAAAACACATTTGAAAACTCAAAATGGATCCAAAAAGACCATTAAACCTTCCCCCTACTCAAATCACTTTCTTACCAACTCGAAACAGAAACACAAAAGAAGTAATCATGTTTTTATCAAGTGCACATGTACTGTTATAAATCTACAATGAAAAATCTGGTATGTCAAAATTGAAAGGGCTGAAATTTTATTTTGATATAGCCAATATTTTTTGAAAAAAAAAGTTTTGCTATAATTATAATAAGATAGATTAAATTAGGACCAAAAAATCTTTGTGGGTTATCCATTTTTTTGTGGTACTCATTTTTGAGTTAGGTGGATTCCTTGATCAAATTAAAGTTCTAAAAGAGGGGGATGGGGAATAGTAGTGCTACTACTTTTCTGGCAGATAGCAGCATGAACTATAAGCAAAACCATCGATAATATCTACCACTTAACAAGAGGCGAGTTCAAGTCTGACCTGATCAAATCAATCAACAAACATAAAAAGGCACACAACTACTATCAAGGTCGCCTACAGTATTGATTTGTCTTATCCCCTCCAAGCCTCACTGGTGGGGTGTCTGACCTGGTCAGGCGATGTCCCGTGGAGTGTTTCCCGCGGGAGGGGGCTGGCTGGACGGGGGGTTTGGGGGCGTAGGCTGACATCGTTGTGGTGGCACCTCCCCCTCCTCCTCCTCCAGTGTTGGAGGGCCCCTCCACGTCCACGATGCTGAGCTGGGAGGAGCTGTCCTGGGCCCCCACCCCCAGGGACTGGCTGCTGGATGTCGTGCGCTGGGCCGCATGGGCCTGCGCCACCATGGCGTGGTGCTTGGCCTGGTAGGGAACAATCACTGTTGCTCTCAATCATGACGATCGATAGATTAATCTGTGATTGTGTGTGTGGTGTATGTGAGCGTGCGCATGTTTGTGTTGTGTGTGCGTGTGATGCGTTCATGTAGGCCACTATATGAGTGTACGTATGCATGGTGTGTGTGTGTGTGTGCGTGTGCGTGTGCTGGTTGTGTGTGTTGTTTATGTGTGTATGTTGTTGTGAATATATATATGCTGTTATTTCATGCTTGCGAATTGTGTGACAATGCATACGTGTATTAGGCCTATTATAAATAGTAGTAGTAGTCACAGCAGTTGTTGTTGCTGATTGTTATATGTATTTTTTTACCGGCCAAACGAAGTCTGACCCGTATTGTTTTGTCTGCTCATGTTATTGGATTTTTGTTTCATGTTTTTATTCCATTTCAATTGTGTGTAAAGCGCCCTGTAGCCTACATAGTAGGATGGCCGCTATATAAATTTTCCTCATTATTAAATTTTCCTCATCATTGTCATTATTATTGTCATCATACTGTAAAGTAAAAAAAGATTGTTTTGGAACCACCACCACCACCACCACCACCACCACCACCACCCAAGATACCGAGGACTCAGTAGAAATAATTCCTCTACCTTCTGGAAGTTCTGTGCTAGCAACTTCCTCTAATCTGTCACTCTCTTTGACTCTGCCTTTTCCTTTTCTTACTGTCATCTACTATTTTCTTGCCTTATTGGCCCACATTTTTACTCGGAAATTTTCCAAACAATCTTTTCTTCTTTGAGCTCCTCTGAAATCAGAATATTATATTTGGCTGAATGCAGTGAGTGAGGACGGGACACATAGTGTACCTGATTCACCCATCATCGTCATATGGCCTGGGAACACAGAAAAAGTAGGGGAACCACAGAAGTGGTTAAATGTTTACACAGGTAGACACAGTGCCATCTATAAATTGAATACTTCCTCTTAAGTCATAAGTTTCTTTATTGTCCATTGGCATTGTACAACGCACATGGAAACCTGTCTTCCACCGTGTAAAATAAAAATATTAAATAAAAGTATGAAACATAAATTTACATTAACAAATAGAGACTATGTAACTCTCACACCACACCCAATCATTCATCCGCTCTCCGCTATCTTGCTCACTCATCATGCAACCCACCACCACTTCCGCCTTCATTTTTAACCCTTTCTTTTCTTCTTTCCTTCCTTCCTCCTTTTCTTCTTGTTCCTTACAGGGGATAAATAAGTAGAGACATGATCCCACCGACCTTGCTGGCCTCCATCATGGCCCTGCTCTGCTGTTCCAACAGCCGCTGCTGGTGCTGGTGCTGGTGCCTCTGCTGCTGGGAAGAGTTGTTGGACGATTCAGCGGTGGTCCCGTTCATGTCTGTGGAGGCCCTGCGAGCCTGCTGCAGCGCCAGCTGAAACTGACGGCTGTTGACCGACGCTGTGTGGTAGTTGTTGGGAGGCACACCCGTCACCTGCAACAAGAAAAAAGATGAGCATCTTCACAGGTTAACGGGAATAAATCAGTGTGACAGATGCTGAAGCAATCTGCTTATCCTCTTAAATCCTATTGTATTTTGTATTAGTAGTAGTTCACTTTCTGTTTCATCTATTTGTTTGTGTATGTTAACGACAAGTATGAAAAATGGCTACTGTATGCCAGTACTTTTACCGTTGTAAAATAAAGATTCAATGCAATTCAAAAAGGAAATAAGGGTACACTCTGAATCCTATGTGTCGATGTTCCTACTAACCTTAACCCTAACACCAATGCTACTTATGTCTAATCACACATAGGACTGTTGATCCGTAGGACTGATGAAACATCGAGCTATCAGGATGCTCCCAGAAATAATCTGTTAACTGAAGAAGCCTTGGTTGAGATTATTTCTGTAAATGAATTACTTCTTTTAACACAAATAAATATCCACATCGCCTACTGATCAAGAAACAGATCTCTTGGCCCATCAGTTTTGGTTTGTGTTAAACAAATTCAGAGGAATCCCAAATTCAGAACCATCACACCCCTCCCTCTTTCTTTTATAATTTTTATTTTTTAAAAACTGTTTACCTGATTGTAGGCGGATGCAATCTCTGTCTGCCACTGCGGGGCATTCTCATTGATGAAGCTGTTGAAGGTGGCGTTGGCGTTGGCCATGTGAACGTTCGTCTGCACCTGCTGCTTCCCCCCTCCTCCACCCACTGGGGGCGGTTTCCCTGTCGGCGGTTTCCCGGTGCCCTGGTTCCGTCGCGTCTGATACTCTTCCTTATGGAACTGGCGCATCCCGCTGCTGCTGCCGGGACGCTGAAGAGAGCCGGGATGCGTCATGGTGGTTGTTGTTGTTGTTGTGCCTGCGCCGTAGCTGTCTCGATCGTCGTGGCGGGATATGGATCCGCGGCGATGGGAGGCAGAGCTGGAGGGTCGGGAGTGGGCATCGGGTTTGAGGGAGCTGGAGATGTTGACGGCGGAGTATTGCCGGGCCTGCTGCCGCACCACCAGCCGCTGCAGGGCTTCACGAATCGCCTGTTCGTTGTACGTGTCTGAAAGATATACAAACAAGACGGCAAGCTATGCTCATGGACTCCCAGAAGTAGGTAAGGACCTCATAGGAACCTATCTGGAGTGTAAATACAGTGGAACCTCCCTTATGAGACCTCCCATTATAAGACTCCATCCCATAAAAGACCTTCTCTGAGACATTGCCTGTCTTTGTAAGTATTAAAATTACCTCCCTTATAAGACCTTCAAAAATCATCCAAAATGAGGTCTTATAAGGGAGGTTCCACTGTACACCAAAAGGCATATCATTCCATGCTTGAAGTCGTGTACCATATTTTACGGACTATAAGGCGCACCTTATTATAAGGCGCACCCCCAAATTCTACACAAAATTCTGATTTTTGTTATTATAGTATCTTACTTATTATTAGTCACATTATAAGGAGCAGGGGTCTCAGTCTGGGGGAAAAAGGTATCCCCTTATAGTCCGTAAAATACAGTAAATCTACGTTTATATGGCTTGCTGTTTGGTTGAACTGACATCACAGGTCTCATTTTGGGTTATCGGCGACAGTTCCGCAAATGCATGAACGCATGTGCATTACAAACAATAAAATCATACATTCTTTGGTGGGAGGGTTATGGTAACATTGCAATGAAAATGTCCTTTTACACACACACACACACACACACACACACACACACACACACACACACACACACACACACACACACACAAACCCATCCCAACAAAACTTCTAAACCCTTTGGACCCTGAGAGTTTTGTCTTAAAAACTCCCCCCAAGCCTGGAAGACAGACAGCCAGTACTGTTCTAACTGAAAATGTGTCTGGCCACAGGGAGGAGTGAGTTAAACTCTTCAGGGACAGAGTGGAACAAGTTAAAGTCCTCAGGCACAGGGAGGAGTGAGTTAAAGTCTTCAGGGACAGAGTGGAACAAGTTAAAGTCCTCAGGCGCAGGCAGGAGTGAGATAAATTCTTCAGGGACAGAGTGGAACAAGTCAAAGTCATCAGGCGCAGGGAGGAGTGAGTTAAACTCTTCAGGGACAGAGTGGAACAAGTTAAAGTCCTCAGGCGCAGGGAGGAGTGAGTTAAACTCTTCAGGGACAGAGTGGAACAAGTTAAAGTCATCAGGCGCAGGGAGGAGTGAGTTAAAGTCTTCAGGGACAGAGTGGAACAAGTTAAAGTCCTCAGGCGCAGGGAGGAGTGAGTTAAATTCTTCAGGGACAGAGTGGAACAAGTCAAAGTCATCAGGCGCAGGGAGGAGTGAGTTAAAGTCTTCAGGGACAGAGTGGAACAAGTTAAAGTCATCAGGCGCAGGGAGGAGTGAGTTAAAGTCTTCAGGGACAGAGTGGAACAAGTCAAAGTCATCAGGCGCAGGGAGGAGTGAGTTAAACTCTTCAGGGACAGAGTGGAACAAGTCAAAGTCATCAGGCGCAGGGAGGAGTGAGTTAAACTCTTCAGGCAGTGCAATTTGAGGCTCTGGGTGAATTGAGTTAAATTCCCCATGCACAGTGCAATTTGAGGCTCTGGGTGAATTGAGTTAAATTCCCCAGGCACAGAGCGATTTGAGGCATTGGGTGAATTGAGTTAAATTCCCCAGGCACAGAGCGATTTGAGGCATTGGGTGAATTGAGTTAAATTCCCCAGGCACAGAGCGATTTGAGGCATTGGGTGAATTGAGTTAAATTCCCCAGGCACAGAGCGATTTGAGGCTCTGGGTGAATTGAGTTAAATTCTCCAGGCACAGAGCGATTTGAGGCACTGGGTGAATTGAGTTAAATTCCCCAGGCACAGAGCGATTTGAGGCACTGGGTGAATTGAGTTAAATTCCCCAGGCACAGTGCAATTTGAGGCTCTGGGTGAATTGAGTTAAATCCCCCAGGCAGAGCGATTTGAGGCACTGGGTGAATTGAGTTAAATTCCCCAGGCACAGAGCGATTTGAGGCACTGGGTGAATTGAGTTAAATTCTCCAGGTACAGAGCGACTTGAGGCACTGGGTGAATTGAGTTAAATTCTCCAGGCACAGAGCGATTTGAGGCACTGGGTGAATTGAGTTAAATTCTCCAGGCACAGAGCGATTTGAGGCACTGGGTGAATTGAGTTAAATTCCCCAGGCACAGAGCGATTTGAGGCACTGGGTGAATTGAGTTAAATTCCCCAGGCACAGAGCGATTTGAGGCTCTGGGTGAATTGAGTTAAATTCCCCAGGCACAGAGCGATTTGAGGCACTGGGTGAATTGAGTTAAATTCCCCAGGCACAGAGCGATTTGAGGCACTGGGTGAATTGAGTTAAATTCCCCAGGCACAGAGCGATTTGAGGCACTGGGTGAATTGAGTTAAATTCCCCAGGCACAGAGCGATTTGAGGCACTGGGTGAATTGAGTTAAATTCTCCAGGCACAGAGCGATTTGAGGCACTGGGTGAATTGAGTTAAATTCCCCAGGCACAGAGCGATTTGAGGCATTGGGTGAATTGAGTTAAATTCCCCAGGCACAGAGCGATTTGAGGCACTGGGTGAATTGAGTTAAATTCCCCAGGCACAGAGCGATTTGAGGCACTGGGTGAATTGAGTTAAATTCCCCAGGCACAGAGCGATTTGAGGCATTGGGTGAATTGAGTTAAATTCCCCAGGCACAGAGCGATTTGAAGCATTGGGTGAATTGAGTTAAATTCCCCAGGCACAGAGCGATTTGAGGCATTGGGTGAATTGAGTTAAATTCCCCAGGCACAGAGCGATTTGAGGCACTGGGTGAATTGAGTTAAATTCCCCAGGCACAGAGCGATTTGAGGCACTGGGTGAATTGAGTTAAATTCCCCAGGCACAGAGCGATTTGAAGCATTGGGTGAATTGAGTTAAATTCCCCAGGCACAGAGCGATTTGAGGCATTGGGTGAATTGAGTTAAATTCCCCAGGCACAGAGCGATTTGAGGCACTGGGTGAATTGAGTTAAATTCCCCAGGCACAGAGCGATTTGAGGCACTGGGTGAATTGAGTTAAATTCCCCAGGCACAGAGCGATTTGAAGCATTGGGTGAATTGAGTTAAATTCCCCAGGCACAGAGCGATTTGAGGCATTGGGTGAATTGAGTTAAATTCCCCAGGCACAGAGCGATTTGAGGCACTGGGTGAATTGAGTTAAATTCCCCAGGCACAGAGCGATTTGAGGCACTGGGTGAATTGAGTTAAATTCCCCAGGCACAGAGCGATTTGAGGCACTGGGTGAATTGAGTTAAATTCCCCAGGCACAGAGCGATTTGAGGCACTGGGTGAATTGAGTTAAATTATCCAGGCACAAAGCGATTTGAGGCACTGGGTGAATGAATCGAGTTAAATTCCTCATTTAAACAGTGCTACAAAAGTCTACACAGCTCTATTCCATAAAAAAGACTCACCCACAATGGGCTCTGAGGTAGAGAAGGGGGTAGGCTTAGATCCATAGGCTGATGAAGGCCGTGACGCCACCTTAACAGCTGAAGAAGGAAACAAAAAATACACCGTCAGTGAAATAAAAAACCCTCGTATCTCAATTTTGGTAGTTTTGAGAAAAATGAAAACAAAGCTGTTTAAAAAATTAACCACGTTTACCACAACTATGATGAATATGTTGTTCAAGACATTGCGAGTTTAGTCCAGCATTTTGTTAAAATTACTTCTTTAAAAAAAAAAATACTTGAAAAGAACCAAGATACAAAGTTTTTGTCCTTAACTAGATCTGAATTTGGGGCTTACAATTTTTTTTCTCCATTTATACAACCTCATTTACCCCAGATAGAAAGTCGTTAGAGATACGAGCTTTTGGTGGAAGGTGGTGGGAAAAATTAGAGAGCTGACCAGCTCAAACCCCCCAAAATCGAGACACAAGGTTTTTGAATTTCACCGACGACATTGTAAAAATCAAAGTACAACATCTGTGATAATAGGATAATAAAACTGTAAACAACAGAACCTTTTCAATCAATAGGACAATAAAATCACCATTGGAGAAATATCTTGCACGAACAGACATTGTATAAGCTTTTGTGTTTCTTACATCCACACAAAATCTTTTTTGCCACAAATCCAGACCACACATAAAAGAGACTTTTCCTGAATGGTGTGAAATGTAAATGGGGCTCACATCCTCCACGACAGACTAGTTTAAAGGGGCACCCTGACGGATGAGTTTTTGTAAGAAAAACGTCGAGATCACCAGGAAAACACCCTTTACAGAGATCGCAACACTTACTTTGCTCTGGTTTCCTATAAATCAAACCATCAAATCGGCGATTCCTCTTTGGCGGAGGTGCTGGAAGTAAAATAATTTAACCCAAGGAGAAGGCGTGTGCTCTCTTTTCTAATGGCCGCCAAATCGTTTGCACAAAATTTTCGCAATACAAGCCTTATTATTTTTATTATTTTAAATTTTATGCTGTTTATCTAAAGGAGTTTTGCTCACAACAAAGGAAACAGCTCCAATTTTTGTTTTACTGCACTACAAAAAAACCCACTTCAACCACAATGAGTGATCTCCACCCACCCCATCCAAAATAACTACTCTCTCCAGCATCTCCGCCAAGGAGGAATCGCCATTTTGACGGTTTAATTTCTAGGAAACCAGAGCAAAGTGAGTGTTCCGATCCTTGAAAAGGCTGTCTTTCTGGTGATCTCGACATGTTTCTTGCAAAATCTCATCCGTCAGGGTCCACCTTTAGAGTCCAATCTTCAAATGAGTCAGACACAAAAGCTTGGTAAACCAGTAATATTGATATAGGTTCTAAAGGACAACAAAGAGGCATGGATCTTTCAGCGCCACTTGAGAATAAGATTGTGCTCAATCAAAGGGGAAAAACCTCGTCTACCAGAAAGCAGTGCTTTCTAGGTTTATGAATACATGCATACCTACTTCCTTCTCTTTGTTCATCTACTAATCTCCCACATTCCTGACCATGATTTAGTGATTAAATCAATGGCAATAGTTAATACAATAATCTTTTAATAAAATTAATGATTTCAATTGCAAAAAGTGCGCTTAAATAACATTTTACCTTTGTTAGTGTTACAAATGAATACATAAAAAAAAGCATGTAAAATGAAAAATAAGAAGCAATCTTAATGAAAGTCAAATAGAACATTTAAAAAAATAATCACTTATGCTCTTTTGTAAAAATAATAATAATAATAATAATAATAATAATAATAATAATAGTACATTTATATAGTG
>CM065688.1:44693961-44756461 GCA_017654935.2 Phymorhynchus buccinoides
AGAGAGAGAGAGAGAGAGAGAGAGAGAGAGCAATGTGTGTATGTGTGCACACCTGAGAGAGAGAAATGAGAAACAGGGACCAGATAGGAAGAGGAAAACCAGCGCCTTCACCATTTGTAAAGAAATACGAAGAATAGAAGAAGAAAAAAGTATAAAAATACACAATATGGAAACCCAAAATACCAAAACTGTATTATAGAACCCTCAATGATAGATTACGTTATATGAAATAAATTACATATGACAAAAGGTACATAGCAAGTTTTCTCATTTAGACAACACACTGAGCACCAAAGAAAAAAATGATAAAGAGAAGAAGTGAATGGAAACCAGAGGTTAATAAGGCTTTTACTGCATTGAGCTCAGTGAACACAATTCATATCACAGAAAACACAAAGTACAGAAGACAAACTGCAAGCTGAATGAGGTTAATGGAAGCTGTGATTCAAGCTTCAATTGTTTGAAGAAAAAAAGAAAGAAAAAGAAATTACACAGACACAGGCATGAACACATGCGAGCGCGTACACACACACACACACACACACACACACACACACAACAGAACAAAAAATCATCACAAGGTTACAATAATTTCAAAGACATTCTTTGTGTTTGCTCAAAGGGACTTGAGACGACAAAACTTACATGAATTATCTTTGATTAACATGACCTGTAAAACGTTTTCATTAGAATAACTTGAATTGCATCAGGGACAGTTAGGGTAAGAATAAAACTTAACATGTTTTCATGCATATGTTTACCAACTTTTATACTTTTATAATCTCTCGTCTGCTTTCTTTTCTCATTGAAAATCTTTGCGTTCTTTTAACATATAAATGCTTCCAATCCAAGAACACTAGATACGTATTACAATCGTGAGAAGAGAAGGAAAAAGAATGCTATACAATAAAGCATAGAAATGTGCAGTGGTTCACATCACTAATAATAATACAGCTTTTAAGACTCATAGATTAAGACGGCAAAATGGCAAGCGCTTTGAAACTGCAGTGTGAAAGAGTAAAGAACAGAATACATGTACATGATCAAAATTTACCACAGTTTGCTTATCCCATTTTAAGAATCTAATGGTTAACTTAGGACGATGATTTGACCGCCAGGGGGCAGTCAAACCAGTAGGGGCTTAGCGCGTGATATTCTTAGTTGGGCGTAGTGAGAGAGAGAGAGAGAGGGAGCGACTCATCTTCCCCTCTCTCACTACACTCAACTAAGAATATCGCGCGCTAAGACCCTACTGGTTTGACTGCCCCCTGGTGGTAAAATGCGCGTCCTAAATTGCTCATTCACTTTTTTTGTTGCAGAAATTTTCAAGAAAAAGCAAAAAGAGGAAAGATTGGTGACAGAAAATACAAGCCATTAAAAAAAAAAGAGAGTCAAATCAAGATCAGTTGCAGTGGAAAATGGAATACACTGCATCACTTTACCTTCGTCTGAATCGAGCACGCTGAAGAGAGCTGAAATAGCATGCAACGGCACACACAAAGCTTAAAAACAACAACCATCATGATATAGTAGAAACATTCTGGTGAGCACAAAGAAAGAGAGGAGCTGCTCACTAAGTATGAAGGGAACATGAATTTCATATCTTCCTTTTAAGTAAAACAAAATAATACTGACCACAAAAAAATGTGGCTTACGTGGAAATTATGAATGATTGGATTCGTAGGACATATTCATGTGGCAAAGACATTTTAACTTTTCTAGCGCCATGTATTTTTCATGTTCTTGGATGTCCGTTGCTTCTCAACTGACAAGAGGGGAGTAACTATTTTTTTTAATGTACATGCGTTGCTTTAACAGAAAAATTACTGACATAAGCTCTGAAAGTAGACAAACACATGGCATGGTGCTTAGCAGTGAATGCCTTTGCATTTGGTGGGAGTGAAGTGTGATGTACTGGGCGAATGTATTCGGCCATGGTGCAAGAAGAATTAACAGAGAAAAAGGGCCTGCATAATGTTTGGTATTTGGTATATTCTAGTCACAGAGACTGATCTCTGTGAAATTCGGGCTGCTTTCCCCTGGAGAGCGCATTGCTGCAAGTGCAGTGCCTACCCTTTTTTTTTTTTGGGGGGGGGGGGGGGGGGGGGGGGGGGGGGGGGGGGGGGGCACAGGGGGCACAGGGTGTGGGGGGGTGGGCACACTTGGAAACAAGCTATCAATTTGGTCATACCAGGCAGCGGGATTTCTCCCTGCTCTTACCGACTTTTAACTGCCGAGGGATTTTTACGTGTGTAAAGCGCACAGGTCAGACTAGCTTTAAGTCCCCATCCGAAGGACTCGACGTTCAGTTCGATTTTCCTGTCAAACTAGAAAGAAAGGGCGAGGCCGGGATTCGAACCCGGGTCACTCACGCTGCAGTCACGCATTACATTTGGCAGGCGAACGTCTTAACCACTCTGCCACCTTTCTAAAGGTGGGTCACATATATCTGGGAGGTGGGGGGTGGATGATACAAACACATGCATTAAAAATAGTGCAGGATGGAGTCAGCGCTGCTTTGGAAGCAACATGCTCTCTCTTTGGAGGGCAGGTTCAGTTTTATAAGGAGTGATCCACAGCGACAACAAGTTTATTCATTAAAATACAACACAATACATTACAGTATAATGCAGTACAATTTTAAACTGTACAGTGAAAATCAATACAATGCAATACAATACAGTACAGTGTGTGTGTGTGCGTGTGTGTGTGTGTGCGTGTGCGTGTGTGTGTGCACGTGTGTGTGTGTGTCTGTCTGTCTCTGTGTGTCTGTGTCTGTGAATGCATGGGTTTGGACATACCATTTAGTGCTCAGGTGTGTTTAGACTTGTTCGTTAACAAATGTGTTAAGCCTTTCCTTTAAGCAATCATAAATCTTTGAACAATCCAAGATAAACTACTATTATAATCACCTTAAATGGACCCCTTTTTTTGTTTGCCAGATGCATTGAAAAAGTGCAGTATAAGGGAAAAAATAAGCCGTGACATGATCAAAGAAAGCAGCACAAATTGTCTTCAATAAAGACATCTCCCCGTAACCTTCAGGATAATCCCCCCTACCCAAGCAGTGCATGTGTTCAGTTATTAGATACATAATACAAATGCATGAACATCTGTATGGCAATAAATACATGTACTAATACTTAAAGCTTTTATGTATGGCAATAAATACATGAACAAATACTTAAACTTTAAGTGTAGCACCGTGTCTTTTCATAATCTTTCTCTCTTCTCCATACCGCCCCTCATCGTTTACACCCCCCTGTGCCATAACTGTAATAACTTGCATTTCAATGGACTATTTATTCCCTTGTTAATTTGCTTGGCAACTTTAGCACGTGCGTGTTAAGGCTCGGTGCCACCACCTCCGAATAATTGTGCGTAAAAGGAGTCATTGTAATGTTTTATGGTTTGGAGATGCTTGCTTAACTTTTATCCATTCTTTTGCCATTTTTTGTTTACTGTTCCTCTAACCAACTACCCCCCCCCCCCCCCCTTCCCTTGCTGCCCCTTTCCTCCAAATATCCCCCCTTCCTTCCAACATCAGTTTCTTGTTCTGATATAAATCTGACAAAAATTGACAAACGGTAACACACACACACACATGCGTGCGTGCACACACACACACACACACATGCACAGACACACATGCACAGATGAAGACAAAAATAAGAAGATATTTGATTTGTTTTCTCTGACAAATATGTGATAAGTTGTTTCTCATTTGTGATCTAAATATATAGAGAGAAAACACAGGAGAAAGGGAGATAGAAAAAAAGAGAGAGGGAGAGAGAGGTAACACTAATAATGTCTCATATGTACCTGTTACAGATCGGAAGACGTAAAGCCAACTTCGTCGGCGGGGAGAGAGAGAGAGACAGAGAAATAGACGAATGGGTGGGAGTGGAGGAAAAGGGATAGAGACAAAAACAAAGAGTGAGAGACAAAGATAGGAAGAAAAAAACAACAAAACAGGAATATATACCAGCAGACCGCCTCAGAAAAGCACAAAAACAAACCCCCCAAAAGGCCCTGAAGCCTGATTGACTGTGTGGTGGGCAATATTGCAACAACAAGTGAGTGAATCCCTCTCCTGGCGTTGACAAAGACACTCACACAGGGGGTAAATCTCATAGGTTTCCAATATTTGATCTGACTCTTGCCAAAACTTTGGGGCTGGCCCTTGTCCCTGTTTCTCTGTAAAATGGACTCTTCGTTAAAAAAAGAGGAAAGGAAATTTAACTCATTCAAGTCCATATATGTCTGGAATTAATAGGTAGCTGTCAATTTGATGCATTTGCTTCAAGGAAAGTAAATCTGTGTGCACCTTGGTCACTTCTAAACTCGCTTCGTTCCCTTTAGACTACAATTTTGCCTCTGACTTTGCTTTTGTAGTGGTTTGTTGTGGGGAAACAATCGGTGTAGAGAGTTTTTCTATATAAAGTCTATATATAAAAAAGTCTGATCTACCACTTCCCTATGTCTAAACCTGAAGTAAAAACCCGTAATCTTCTTTCATTTCTCCTTTTGTTTGTGTATGTTTTGTTTGTGTGTATGGCTGGAGTGATTTGTGAGTTTGTTTAATAATTCAAAATCGTTGCGATGCGAATGAGTTCATGAAAAGCCTGGAGAATAATAGTTGCTTTGGGAAGAAAATAAAATTGCATTCAGTTTGTCTGCAAATGCAGAAGCCAGAACAAGCAGCCTGAATACATAATACCATCTGTAAACACCTGTGTAAATAAAAGGAGGTAAGACATCAAAGTAATATATACATGGGTGCATGCAGTGACAGGCATGGGAATTGTAGGAGACAACAAACTCTGAAAAGCCCCCCAATTGAAGTATTTAGTAACAAAAACGAAGTATTTAGTAACAATTTCAATTTTTTTTTCCGCGGAAATCCGCGAAATCGCGGACAATTCCCATGCCTGAGTGACCAAAATGTTTGCCTGAACTTTCTTGACGAAACCTAATGTACAAAAGAATATCATGTTCAAGAGCCCTTTTTTCAGGCACTCAGCTGCCTGAAGCAGCATCAAATTGCCTGAATTCAGGCTTCAGGCATATCCACATGCACCCCTGTATATATCAGTAAGAATATGAAAAGAGTGAAGAGAAATTGGGGGCTTCAAATAATGTGACACACCTAAAAAACATCTATTAATTAAAAAGGGATACAAATAGGAATCAATGTGTACATGCACAAAGGCAAGCAAGGAGAAAATTACTGAATGGAAAAGACTGCATAATGTGACACACCTCGACAAACAAAGAAAACAGATATTTGGACAACAAAAAGATACAAATGGAAAGCGCACAGACAAAAAAGGGAAAGTTTGAATAACGACACACATTCAGTGAAACATACGCAAAAGGCACACCCACCCACCCACATAAAATTGAGGGGCGAAAAAAAAAGATAAAATCCTAACAAGTAAAATGAATGCAAACTTAACCCCTTGACTGCCACCAACGTATTACGTACTGACTTGATGACATCACTGATGATTTCACCAGATGAAGAGGAATACCCCTGATATACTGGCTTTTGCTCCAACACAGTCAAGAGAGTTATATCCCCATACCACTTTGCCAGATTGGCTTTATCAGTTGTCTTTTTTATGGCATGATTGGCCCAATTATTTTTTCTTTAATTTTCTCTGGCAGTCAATGGGTTAAGGACAAAAGGGAGAGTCCAAATAATGAGACACATTCAGTGAAACAGATGTAAACAAAACAAAGGTGGAATGGCAAGGAAATATGTCTCTTAAAGATGCAAATAATACAAAAACAAAAACGCCAAAGAGAAAAGTCCAAAAATAACACAACAGGAAACATGTGAAATCAAGGAAAGCAACAACAAAACAGAAGAGGATTGAAGCCAAAATGGGGCTACATACCTGGCGATTTGTAAGTGCTGGCGGAGCGAGGGCGGGTGAGCTTCTGGGAGTAGATGGACACGGCGTTCATGTAGGAGGTGGAGGATGCTGAAGGGGGTCTGGAGGAACTGGCACTGCCCGTCTCACGGATGTCTGTGGAGGAAGCACTGCGCCCTGCAAGGGGACGCACAGACGATGCTGTTAACCCTTTCACCGCCAGCCATCTTTGAGCCAAAAATGTCCATTAACCCTGTCACCGCCAATGTCGCATTTTAGCACCACAATGGTTTAGCACTGAAAGAAGGTTACGGGTTTTTACTTCAGGTTTAGACATAGGGAAGTGGTAGATCAGACTTTTGTATATATAGACTTTATATAGAAAAACTCTCTACATCGATTGGTTCTCCCACAACAAACCACTACAAAGGCTAATGGCGAGAGAGAGAAGAGAAAGAGAGCGGAGCTTTAATGACAGGGGGAACAGGTGGGTCTTGAGATTAGCTTTGAAAGCAGAGAGGGTCGGTCGCTGACAAAGGGAAAGGGGAAGTTTGTTCCAAGCACATAACCACCTACCTCTGTAATGCTCGTCGCTGCCCAGACCCCCTTTACCCCCCTCCCCCCCTTCGGTCCCCCCCATCTCTCTCCGACGCTGCAGCATCTCGGCCCGCTGGACGGAGGGTGCGGGGAGGGGGTTGTGCGGGGGCTTGGTGGGGGTGTTGGCCGAGGAGGAGTTGCTTCCCAGGAAGATGCTGGCCGACTTGTTCAGTTTGGTGTAGGTGGTCAGCACCTCCTCCAGGTCTCCCTCGCTGTGTGCATGCATCAATCAATCAATCAATCAATCAACCAATCAATCAATCACAGCTTGGTGTAGGTGGTCAGCACCTCCTCCAGGTCTCCCTCGCTGTGAGCATGCATCAATCAATCAATCAATCAATCAATCAACCAATCAATCAATCACAGCTTGGTGTAGGTGGTCAGCACCTCCTCCAGGTCCCCCTCGCTGTGAGCATGCATCAATCAATCAATCAATCAATCAATCAACCAATCGATCGATCGATCAATCAATCAATCAATCAATCAATCAATCAATCAATCAATCAATCAATCAATCAATCAATCAATCAATTGATCGATCAATGAATGAATGAATGAATGAATGAATGAATCGATCAATCAATCAGTGAATCAATCAATCAATCACAGCTTGGTGTAGGTGGTCAGCACCTCCTCCAGGTCCCCCTCGCTATGAGCATGCATCAATCAATCAATCAATCAACCAATCAATCAATCACAGCTTGAGCATGCATCAATCAATCAATCAATCAATCAATCGATCAATCAATCAATCAATCGACTGATCAATGAATGAATGAATCAATCGATCAATCAATCAGTGAATCAATCAATCAATCACAGCTTGGTGTAGGTGGTCAGCACCTCCTCCATGTCCCCCTCGCTGTGAGCATGCATCAATCAATCAATCAATCAATCAATCAATCAATCACAGCTTGGTGTAGGTGGTGAGCACCTCCTCCAGGTCCCCCTCGCTGTGAGCATGCATCAATCAATCAATCAATCAATCAATCAATCAATCAATCAATCGATCGATCAATCAATCAATCAATCAATCGATCAATGAATGAATGAATGAATGAATCAATCAATCGATCAATCAATCAGTGAATCAATCAATCAATCACAGCTTGGTGTAGGTGGTGAGCACCTCCTCCAGGTCCCCCTCGCTGTGAGCATGCATCAATCAATCAATCAATCAATCAATCAATCAATCAATCGATCGATCGATCAATCAATCAATCGATCAATGAATGAATGAATGAATGAATCAATCAATCGATCAATCAATCAGTGAATCAATCAATCAATCACAGCTTGGTGTAGGTGATCAGCACCTCCTCCAGGTCCCCCTCGCTGTGTGCACGCATCAATCAACCAATCAATCGATCAATCAATCAACCAATGAACCAACCAATCAATCAATCAATCAATCAATCAACAACCTACCAATCAATCAATCAATCACAGCTTGCTGCAGGTGGTCAACACTTCCTCCAGGTCCCCCTCAATGCACACACGCATCAATCAATCGATCAAATAAGTTTGAATTAAATGAAATAACGTGCATCATCCTTAGCAGGCCAAGAAACACCAAACCACCAAATTCATTACCAGAAGCAGTGGAGAACGGAACATCGACTTGCTCACAGATGCAAACCAACAGGTAGAGAAACACTCAGGAACAGCTTCCCGTCGCAAGGTACTCCTGTTCTAACAAACCTAACAGCACAACAAAAAAACAAAAAGAACAAACCCAGACCTACCTAGCGGTGGAGACAAACTGCTCAAACTTGCGTTCGTCCAGTTGGCTGTCGGCTTCGCTGTCCCGGCTCACTCGGCTCTGGCTTCCGGGCCGCTCCAGTTTGACCTGGTGCTTCAGCTGCTCTGTTTCCTGACAAAAAAATAAGAAAAAAATGGTGGATTACAGAAGCAGCAGCTTCTTCTTCTTCTGCTTTCCCAGGCCATATGGCCATAATGGGTAAAGTACGTATGTGTCCGATTTTCAGTTTTCACTGGTCTCCCCGCTGCGTACAGCTGACACATTCCGATTTCAAAGGAGCTGAAAGGAGAAAAATTATTTGGAAGATTTTTTGGGGAAAAAAGGCAGGAGAATGGGCCAATAAGTCAGAAATATAGAAGATGATAGAAAGCAAAGAGAAAAGGCAGAGTCAAAGAGAGTGGCAGATTTGAGGAAGTTACAAGCACAGAACTTCAAGAAGGTGGGGGAACTATTTTTACGAAAGACCCCCCGGTATCCCCACGGGGAGAGACTCGTCCAGCTCCCCGTATAGAAGCATGAGGCATCCACCCACTGCCCCAAGAAGCAGCATCAACATGTGGAGAAAGAGAGAGAGAGGGAGAGAGAGAAGGGAGGGAGAGGGAGAGAGAGAGGTGGGGGGGGGGGGAGAGAGGGAGGGGTGAACAGAGGGAGAGAGAGAAAGAGAATGAGTGAGAGAGAGAGAGGGAGGGGGAGAGAGAGAGGGGAGAGAGAGGAGAGAGAGGTGGGGGAAAGAGAGGGAGAGAGAGAGAGAGAGAGAGTGAGAGGGAGAGAGGGAGGGAGAGAGAGAGGGGAGAGAGAGAGAGAGAGAGAGAGAGAGAGAGAGAGAGAGAGAGAGAGAGAGAGAGAGAGAGAGAGAGAGAGAGAGAGAGAGAGAGAGAGAGAGAGAGAGAGAGAGAGAGCACACATTCAATCGCTCTATTCAAGCAACACTTTTGGAAAATCCTGGGCTACTGAAACAAGAAAGGGCGTAAAGTCTTGGTCGTTTCTACACCAACAGATCACCTCTATCTATACATAAAATAAAAGAACTAAAAGCCACTGATCCAGTGCAAACCTCAGCCTGGAAAACAACCAGGGCTAATGAGGAGAGAGGTGGGGAAAGTCTCAGGCTATCGAACGTGTTCAAAGGAGAGCAACCAAACTAGTAAAAGCATTACGAAATTTGGATTATGGTGACAGGTTAGATAAACTGAATTTACCATCCCTAAAATATCGGCGACTACGTGGTGATTTGATAAATGTTTATAAAAATTTTCACAGTTCTGATATTACTAACAAACATTTGCTACAACTTTCTAACTACTCAAAAACTAGGAATAATGATTTGAAACTACTAACCCAATTCAGCAGAACTAACATTAGAAAGAATGTCTTTAGTAACAGAGTCACTAAATACTGGAATTCTCTTCCAGCACATATTAAATTGGCACCTAACCATAATCAGTTCAAAAACCTCCTCGATAAAGACCCCAAGAATCAACAATTGAAATGTGTATATGATTAACACATCTAAAAGCGTCCTAGTCATGCCAATCATGAAAAAGAATACAAATAATCAGAAAGGACACATTAAGAGGCCGTGAGGCCTAGTTGTCCTCATTCTCTGACCTGACCTGACCTAATGCTGTGTTACAACAATGGTTGTTAAGTTGTAGTCATTTCTGCACAAGGAAGACCATGAAGAGAAAATAAACACACTAGCACACACGCAGAGCAAACTTCCACAGATAGACAACTCAGGCTAATGTATTGCTAGGCTGCAGCAAAAGTATCAAGTCACAGCCACATTCTCTCACCTGGAGATCAGTTTAGAACAGAACCTGTATCATACACATACACAGTATGTCTGTGCTCATAGGCAAGATGGTATGCATGTGCATACAGGATATTTGAATGTGTGCACAGGTAAGCATGCTTGGGAAACACAAATATAATAATACACAGTAAGGCTGAGCATTATCGACAAAAATGTGCATACAATTACAAGTACTGTTTGTTTGTTCGATTGTTGTTCGATTGTTTTTGTATTGCATTAATATGTAAAACCTATTTTGTAAATTAAGATAGCGTTTCATTACTCTGTTTAGCCACCCATCACAACGTTGTCTGTGTACTTTTTTTTCATTAACCCTTTCACCGCGAATGCCGCATTTATGCACCACAAAGGCTTACCACCTATGCCACTAAAAGGTATCCAATCTGGACCTATTATTTGAAGACCTTATTTTCGTAACTTTGGGAGGTAAGGATAGGCCTAATGTTATACATGCCACAGAGGAATTTCCAATATTGCAGATTTGTTCTCTCTACCCAGGACAGTTAAATGTAATGGTAATTTTGGCTGAAAATGGCTGGTGGTGAAAGGGTTAAGATGGGGCTTACATAAGTTTTCTTGTTGCCCTATCTAATGAATATCGATATTTATTTGTGACTGAACAATAAAAATGCTATTTAAACCAAGTATAAAATGTTGCTTACATAACATTAAAACTAAAAGTACTCGTAAACACACAATGTGCATGCTCATGCAAACAAACATGTGCATATATACATATAAATGTTATTTGAAAGTGTACATTAAGGCATGAATGCTCCACACATTAATACACACACATTTACACAAAGTGCACATGTGCTGTTACGGTAGTGAATGTGCATGTATGTATAGGTTATTTAAATGTATGTGTCATCTTTCAAGCTTCAATCATAGAGATAATGAGTCAGTGTTTGCAGAGCTCCCAGGGACCCCCATTTAGGGGTCTTGAAGTACTAAAATTCTAAAGGACCCTCTAAAAGAATGTGCAGGGGATCCCAGGGATGCACTATAAACATTCTTTTTAGCATTCACAATGTCGTTGGGACCCTCTATCCCGCCTCTAGGACCCTCTATATTGTAAGTGAAGGAGTCCATGGGACCCCTTGTTTTGCGGGAAGATTGGGAGCCCTGGCTTGTGAACAAGGACGCATGCATATGCTTTAAAAAAATGTGCATTCAACTTTTCCGTCCAATGGCTTTTATCGCTGACTAACATTAGCCTGAAGTTTAGGCCAAAAGTAATGCGAGAGTGAGAGCTGTGTGCTCATTGATTTTTGTTATAGAAATAGGAAATAATTTCACAACTCAGTCTTTTGTCATTTGTGCCGCAACCTTGAAGATTAGTTGGCCTCTGGGGGATGACCAACTGTTCTGAAGTCCTCTTGGCCAAAACGGTGAGGATGTACCTTGGCCAGTGCATCTACACTTCACACAAATTTCAGCCCATCTTTCCAGAATAGCAGTTACCTTGCTCGCTATCTGGAGGTCATGCTGGATAGGACTGACAAGTTCACACCTAGATGTGAAAGCTTTGAACACACACAGCAAGCCAATCAAGTGCAAAGTGAAGCAAGTGCACATCATTATATACAAAATGCATCGTCAGAATGTATGCATTAGTGTGCAACACAAACACACACGCAAACAGTAATCCATTGGTTGTGAAGCAAAACCAATGCACATATACATATGCATTATTAAAATGTATGCATGAGTGTGCAAGACACACACACAGCAAGCCACACACACACACAGAAAGCGGCGCTGTGCCTCATACTTTGTTGTAGATGTGGACAAAGTCTCCCAGCTGTTTGGCCAGAATGCGGCGCCGGTCACCCAGCGGCAACTTCCTGCTGGGTACCACCACGCGGAACGTCTGCTGCAGGTTGACCGCTGCCCGCTTAAGGAACCGCAGCACCAGATCCTGGGGGGAAAAAGCACTGCAGTAAGGGGTCTGTCTCAAGTTAGTCTGCCTTCTTCAGAAACCTCAGCACCAGATCCTGGGGGGACAAAGCACTGCAGTAAGGGGTCTGTCTCAAGTTAGTCTGCCCTCTTCAGAAACCTCAGCACCAGATCCTGGGGGGACAAAGCACTGCTGTAAGGGGTCTGTCTCAAGTTAGTCCTTCTTCAGAAACCTCAGCACCAGATCCTGGGGGGACAAAGCACTGCTGTAAGGGGTCTGTCTCAAGTCAGTCCTCCTCCTTCAGAAACCTCAGCACCAGATCCTGGGGCACAAAAACTGCAGTAAGGGGTCTGTCTCAAGTCAGTCTTCCTTCTTCAGAAACCTCAGCACCAGATCCTGGGGGGACAAAGCACTGCTGTAAGGGGTCTGTCTCAAGTCAGTCTGCCCTCTTCAGAAACCTCAGCACCAGATCCTGGGGGGACAAAGCACTGCAGTAAGGGGTCTGTCTCAAGTTAGTCTGCCCTCTTCAGAAACCTCAGCACCAGATCCTGGGGGGACAAAGCACTGCTGTAAGGGGTCTGTCTCAAGTTAGTCCTTCTTCAGAAACCTCAGCACCAGATCCTGGGGGGGACAAAGCAGGGTCTGTCTCAAGTCAGTCCTCCTTCTTCAGAAACCTCAGCACCAGATCCTGGGGCACAAAAACTGCAGTAAGGGGTCTGTCTCAAGTTAGTCTGTCCACTTACTCTGCACCAGATCCTGATGGAACAAAACAGTCTGTTTGAAATCACTCTGGATGCTTCAGAAACCCAGATCCAGTACCAGATCCCATTGGAGCAAAAATGTCAGTAACTGGCCTGTCTCAAGTCACTCTGTTCACTTCAGAAACCTCAGCGCTAGATCCTGGCGGAACAAAGTACTACAGTATGGGGTCTGTCTCAAATCCAACGAGTCTGCTCCTCTCTTCAGAAACCTGTCACTCTGTTTGCAACAGAAACATCAGTCACTTCGTTCCCTTTAATTCAGAAAACCTGATCCTGGTGGAACTTATTCTTCTTTTTCTTCTGCGTTCCCAGGCCAAAAGACCATAAAGGGTAAGGCACGTATGTGTCCGTTTTCAGTTTTCACTGGTCTCCCTGCTGCACACAGCAGACACATTCAGATTTCGGAGGAGCTCAAAGGAGAAAAGTTATTTGGAAGACGTTTTGAAAAAAACCTGGTGGAACAAAAACCAAGCTTGTTTGAAACTAGGCAGCCGGCAAGATGTAAGCCAGAACAAACTTAATTTCAATAAAATCAGTGTTAATGGGGTCTGACGACATGATGCCACACGTCTATTATTACATCCCTTTGCATCTCCCTCACATCTAAAAACTCTAGGAAAACCAAAAGAATAACTGTGGAGAAATTCTAGGGAAACGCAAAGAATAATCACTCTGGAGATCGCGTTTCATCCTGTAGTTCTTCAGGTCTCAGGCTTTTGATCAAACATGTTGTACAAGCAAACTGAAACACATAGATAAGACACACATACAGTCTTTCTCTCTCACTCACTCTTTCCCTCCTCCCCCCCCCCCTCTCTCTCTATTTCTTCACAACTTATCACCATCACCCAACCCACAACTCACCATCAGCTCGTTCAAGGCAGCCACATTGAAAACACACAGGCAAAAACACACATACACAGACTCTCTCTCTCTTGCTCACTCTCTCCCTCCCTTGCATGCCCCCACCCCACCCCACCCTCTCTTCTTCACAACTCCACACCATCACCGAACCAACCCCTTTCAACTCACCATTAGATCATTCAAGGCAGCCACACTGAAAAGACAGAGGCAAAAACACACATACACACTCTCTCTCTCTCCTTGCTCACTCTCTCCCTCCCTTGCATGCCCCCCCCCCCTCCCTTCTTCACAACTCCACACACCATCACCCAACCAACCCCTTTCAACCCACCATTAGCTCATTCAAGGCATCCACACTGAAAACACACGGCAAAAACACACATGCACACACACTCTCTCTCTCTCTCTCCTCGCTCACTCTCCATCCCTTGCATGCCCCCCCCCCCCCCCACCCCCTCTCTTCTTCACAACTCCACACCATCACCCAACCAACCCCCTTTCAACTGACCATCTGCTCATTCAAGGCATCCACACTGAAAACACACAGGCAAAAAATAAAAAAACACATACACACTCTCTCTCTCTCTCCTCGCTCACTCTCTCCCTCCCTTGCATGACCCCCCACCCACCCCACCCCCTCTCTTCTTCACAACTCCACACCATCACCCACCCCACCCAACCCCCAGTTTCAACTGACCATCTGCTCGTTCAAGGCATCCACACTGAAAAGACACAGGCAAAAACACACATACACAGACTCTCTCTCTCCTTCTCACTCACTCTCTCCCTCCCTTGCATGCCCCCCCACCCCTCTCTTCTTCACAACTCCACACCATCACCCACCCCCCCCCCCTCTCTTCTTCACAACTCCACACCATCACCCAACCAACCAACACCCTTTCAACTGACCATCTGATCATTCAAGGCATCCACACTGAATATCACACATACACACTCTCTCTCTCTCCTCGCTCACTCTCTCCCTCCCTTGCATGCCCCCACCCCCCACCCCCTCTCTTCTTTACAACTCCACAACATCACCTAACCAACCAACACCAGTTTCAACTGACCATCTGCTCGTTGAGGGCGTCCACGTCGTCCTGCAGGAGGGGCCCGCTCTGGGAGATGAGGCGCTGCTGAACGCGCACCAGGTACATGGCGAAGGCTGAGCGGGCCTGCACCTTGTTCAGCGTGCCCCCCTTCACCAGCAGGTCCACCACGTCGTACTTGGGCTCCGGGGGAGGAGGGGGTGGGGGCGGGGGGAGGTGGGGGGGCATGGGGTGGGGGGCCTCCACTCTGACCTCCTGCACCTCTTTGGTGGTTGGTGGGGCGGCTGGGTTGCTGTTGTTGTCGCCGGCAGCCGCTGGGTTGGCGGTGGTGTTGGCGTTGTTTCTCCTGTCGTCTGTGTCGAACTGTTTGCCGCGGCCGTCACCCTGTTTGGTTTGAAAAGCTTGTTCTTGTTTTCTTCTATACCATATTTTACAGTCTATATGCCACCCCTCGTAATCTTACATCAAATTCTGAGTTTATTATTTTAATTTCCTTCTATATTAGTCACATTATAAGGCGCTAAGTAATAATCATATTCTCAACCATTTAACCCCTTCGCTGCCCACGACGTATATATACGTCCTCTATAGCGCTTCAGTACATGCCACCGACGTATATATACATCGCCGCTAAGTAGTGATATTGCCGCGTTCAAAAATCGCGCAGCAAATCGGCAGCGCATGCGCAAGTAGTAGGCGGCAGCGAAGGGGTTAAAACACTATAATCGAGATAAGGCTGACGTGTTTCTTAATTCAAGTCTTCTGGGGCTCAGAATTACATCCAACACTAACAGAGAGAAAATAAAATTGTAATAAAAGTACCATATTTTACGGACTATAAGGCGCACCTGATTATAAGGCGCACCCCCCAAATTTTACACCAAATTCAGATACTGTTATCACAGTTTCTTACTATTTTACCAGTCACATTATAAAGCGCAGGGCTCTCAGTTCTGGGAAAAGTAGCACCTTAATGTCCGTAAAATACGGTATGAAGACCACGAGCCAGGTATATACCTTTGCACCATTTTCCTAAACTAAATCAAAAGTCCATGCGCCTAAAGACATTCTGACACTCCTCCCAAACTCTGCCCCTCTTCACTTAGCTCTCCTTCAAGAAAAAACTGAAACAGACTGCGACGTCACTGGAACATACAACAAACAAACAACTACACAACAAGTGCAAAGTGATGTTATTTTATTCACAAGAGACAAAACAAAACTACTGGATATTTCGGCGAATGCGCCTTTATCAACACAGACAAACAAGAAAACAGCAAACAGCAAATGGAGCAAAAAGCAGGCAACAAAAGGAGCAAAAAATCAACAAGATAAAAAACCAATACTTCCCCTGTACAATCCAATGCGTAAATGATACAACCAAATTGAAACCAAAGAGCAAGGCACGCATTTGTGAACACAACTCAAGAGAACAGGAAAAAAGAAATACTCAGTAGTTTTGTTTCGTCTCTTGTGAATAAAATAACGTCACTTTACACTTGTCGTGCAGTTGTTTGTTTGTCGTCTCCTTCAAGAAACAAAACAAACAAATGAAAACCAAACAGAACAGCAAACTTTTGTTCTTACCTCTTCCTCTTCTGAGGGGTTTTCCAGTTCTTCGTCGTCATCAGGCACTCCCTGAGCAAGTCGTGGGCGAGAGTCTGAAACAGTCAGAGAGTTGAGGCGTTACTTAGCAAACTCATAACACAAGGCTTTAACTCTTTTAGTACCATGGGCGAATACCCACCCAGTACATCACACTTCACTCCCAGCAAAAACAAAGACATTCACTGCCAAGCACCCTGCCATGTGTTTGTCTACTTTCAGAGCTTATGTCAGTGATTTGTTCGTTAAAGCAGCGCATGCGCACTAAAAATAATAAAATAATAATGACCCTCCTCTTGTCGGTTGAGGTGCAACAGACAACCAAGAACATCAAAAAATACATGGCGCTAGAAGAATTAAAGGCATAATCATGAGGCTGGGAGAGTGTGATACAAATCATAAGGTAATTATCGCTTCTTCAAAAGGACATGCCTTCAAGTTAATGGAACGGAAATGGTAGAATGGATAATGTTGCTTATGGCCAACTAAACAACATACAAACACTGTACCATACTCTATAATCTCATGGTATATTCCTGGTGTTTCATTTACTACGTGTTCGTTGAGTTAGCAACACACATACAAAGAGAAACAGAACCCAACAGACAGATGGTATATTCCTGGTGTTTCATTTACTACGTGTTCGTTGAGCTAGCAACACACATACAAAGAGAAACAGAACCAAACAGACAGATGGTATATTCCTGGTGTTTCATTTACTACGTGTTCGTTGAGCTAGCAACACACATACAAAGAGAAACAGAACCCAACAGACAGATGGTATATTCCTGGTGTTTCATTTACTACGTGTTCGTTGAGCTAGCAACACACATACAAAGAGAAACAGAACCCAACAGACAGATGGTATATTCCTGGTGTTTCATTTACTACGTGTTCGTTGAGCTAGCAACACACATACAAAGAGAAACAGAACCCAACAGACAGATGGTATATTCCTGGTGTTTCATTTACTACGTGTTCGTTGAGCTAGCAACACACATACAAAGAGAAACATAACCAAACAGACAGATGGTATATTCCTGGTGTTTCATTTACTATGTGTTCGTTGAGTTAGCAACACACATACAAAGAGAAACAGAACCAAACAGACAGATGGTATATTCCTGGTGTTTCATTTACTATGTGTTCGTTGAGTTAGCAACACACATACAAAGAGAAACAGAACCAAACAGACAGATGGTATATTCCTGGTGTTTCATTTACTATGTGTTCGTTGAGTTAGCAACACACATACAAAGAGAAACAGAACCAAACAGACAGATGGTATATTCCTGGTGTTTCATTTACTACGTGTTCGTTGAGTTAGCAACACACATACAAAGAGAAACAGAACCAAACAGACAGATGGTATATTCCTGGTGTTTCATTTACTACGTGTTCGTTGAGTTAGCAACACACATACAAAGAGAAACAGAACCAAACAGACAGATGGTATATTCCTGGTGTTTCATTTACTACGTGTTCGTTGAGTTAGACACATACAAAGAGAAACAGAACCAAACAGACAGATGGTATATTCCTGGTGTTTCATTTACTACGTGTTCGTTGAGTTAGCAACACACATACAAAGAGAAACAGAACCAAACAGACAGATGGTATATTCCTGGTGTTTCATTTACTACGTGTTCGTTGAGTTAGCAACACACATACAAAGAGAAACATAACCCAACAGACAGATGGGCACAAACACATGGGCGCTACTCTTTCAGTTTTACACTGATTTCTGTATTTTTAATTTGATGAGAATTTTTTTTTACCACAAGCGATTTGGGGCGTTTTGAACTTGGTTGTTCTATCTTGGAAGTTTACAAAGGCAATGTAATAATTTTACAAGGCTTGAATGGTTGACTCTTCGAAACAAAGGCAATGTAATAATTTTACAAGTCTTATCAGACTCAAACTGTCTCTGTCTATCATTTTAACTGTCTGTCTGTCTCGTTATCTCTCTCTCTTAAGTTGCCCCCCCCCCTCCCCCTGAATCGTCCGACAGGGCTCTGCCCCTATACCCTGCCGGGGCCATGGGTCCCTGCCTTTCATTTTTTTTCATTTGGGGGAGCTGCACCTATGCAAATATACATAGCATCCCATAAAACACACACACACATACAATTCATACACAAGTACAAAAAAACAAAACACTGCCATAATTTGTGGCAAATTATATCACATACAATTCATGTGATATATAAATATAAAAGATAAGAAATCTGAACAGTGAACTAAAGACAATGATACCTTTCTTCCGAGAACCTTTTCTTCGGCGTCGGGATCTGGTGCCCAGTTTTCGTTCATACTGTCTGGCCCGCACCAACGCTAACGTGTACGTTTCAATGGTTTTCTGAAAAGAAAACAAAACATGTTATGTAAACAACATTTTCAAAGCAAAAGTAAAAAAAAAAAGGTACGGTTAGCTTCCTGAAAAATCTATTCTGGATTGTTTTTTTTAATTTTTTTAAAAAGAAAATGACATTTGTATTTTATTTTACAAAGGTTTTAGGTTTTGTATAGGCCCTATGCAGTAGGATAGAAAGATAACACACATGTTAGTTTTTAAAATTAACTAAAATGCTTGATTCTGAAAGGTACCACAAAACAATGCTATTTAATAATGTCACAAGAAAGTCCACGGATTGATAAAGGTGAAATGCATCATTGAAATATTAGGAGACTGTCTTTGATTGGATGTGATAAGTTGCATTTAACAGAGATCTTATTGTGATTGAAAAATGTTTGTTATTAGTTAGAATAACCTAAAATGTATGTATTGTATTGTATATTGTAAGCCAGCATGTCATTTTCAAATGTGATTGCCAAATAGCAAATGGGACAGCTGCTATTTTTGACGGCTGGGCTATAATCTGTTTATAGTGGAGACCAGGGTACATTGCCAATCTCTCAGCCAAAAGAACTTCAGAACAGTTGGCATTGGGAAAGGTCCCCCAAAGTGCACGAGTCTCTCCCAGTGGGGATCCGGGGGGAGGGAGAGGTCTTTTGTATAAAATAGTTCCCCCACCTTCTTGAAATTCTATGCTTGTAACTTCCTCTAATCTGCCACCCTCTTTGACTCTAGCCTTTCCCTTTGCTTTCTATCATCTACTATCTTTCTGACTTATTGGCCCATTCTCCTGCCATTTCCCCCAAAAAATCTTCCAAATAATTTTTCTCCTTTGAGCTCCTCCAAAATCGGAATGTGTCGGCTGTATGCAGCGGGGAGACCAGTGAAAACTGGAAACCGGACACATATGTTGCATATGTTGCCTATAACATCCACACATTTTTTACCCATTATGGCCATGTGGCCTGGGAACGCAGAAGAAGAAGAAGTCCCCCAAAGGCCAACCAAAACTAGGCTGCAGTACTAAGAGCCAGAGCAAGTGCCCCCTGGTTTAAAGTCAGTCTCCCACAAAAGTTATCTACACCCCCCCATGCATTTACCAATCAGAACATGTTCCACTCATTCAGTAAATGTCATGCACATAGCTCTGCAGTGCAGTTTCTACCTGAAACCTTGAAATGCCCATAACATCCACACATTTTTGGGGGCTCAGCGTAAAGCAGATGTACAGAAAGCTGGAGATCAGAGAAGAAGCTCCTCCTCAGAACTGAGCAACCAAGATGCGTTGGGAAGAGTTATGGGAGCAACGGGGAAAGAATTGCAGTGAAAACTAACATTGAAACAAGACAGTCGATGAAACCACCAAGAGACTAAATGATGAGCCACAAAGGTTAACTTCACATAATTTAAAGTCAATAAATTTTTGATTGATTGATAATCTCTTGATTCATTCGCGCCCCTTGGACTGCTGATTTCGGATTCTGCAACCTGACAAGCCAGGGTGTGGCTGTGAGTTGGGACTCGGAATGAACGGTGTGGGAGCAACGCCACTGAACAGCCTAGAAGATGGGACATAAATTTTTTAATTTTTTACATAATCTTACCTCGGGATCCAGCTTGCTTTGCCCCACCCCTGCGACTTGCAGTGGGCCAGTTCTGTATTAAAAACATATTGACACAAATACCTTAGAAAATGTAATACTCTTTTTTCTGTTGTTAGGTTCTTCTTGTTGTTGGGGCTAAGTTGTGGTGTGTTGTCAGCTTCAGTATTTGACCACTAAAACTGTACAGAAAGTCTCCTCCCCTTGATAACACATCTCACCACCAACATCCTCAATTAATTTGTGTTAATTCACCCAAATTGTCACATTCAATATTAGATATTAAACTGTGGAACTCAAAGTAACATGTTTCTAAATCACAAACAAACACACAAGTTTGCGTGCACACAGTAACACACACGCACACACACACACACATGTAAAAAAGCAAACATTATTGCTTATTCAATGTACCATCTAAAAATAAAATTTTGACTTTGACTTTGACACACACACACACATAATACACAGAGGCATACAGACAGACAGAAACACACAAACCGCACACAGAAGCATGTACAATTTAAACTCTCTACAAGAGGTTTTCTTTGTACTTTTACATACATCATTTTACCAGTAATTTTAAACTAAAGCAAACTGTTATAAAAAGTCAGGAAACAATTCTCCCCAAATCAAACCTTGTCTTTGAAGCTGAAGACACTATGGCAGAAGGGGACTTTGCGCCCATCATCTTATGTCTGGAGACAACAGAACCAGCCACAGAATTACTGTTCAATTATCAAAATACGCAAACAGGAAAATAAGAATCTACAGCTGACAAATCATAACTACAAAGCAAACAATAAAAGCTGATGCACTGATTAACAAACAAAACAAGCAAACACTTAGCAGAAATAATAACACCCACCCCCATCCAAAAATAAAACAACACACACACACACACACACACAAAAAACAACCTACATTAGATTTTTTATCTTATTACAAAACACATACGCACACGCACACACACACACACACAGAGCTAGCAACTACACCTTAACCAATAAATGTAACAAAAAGACAACAACTTAACAATTATTCATGGATGCTCCTTCTTGCAGGATGTCCTGAATTGCAGGATTTTTAAATTGCCTAGAACCAGCGTTGCCGGATGATGAGAATGTGAGAAACAACGATTTTCTTGCACACACACACACTTGTACAATAAAAAGGGCCTATATAAGCACCCGGCCCCCTGGCAGGATTTTTGAAATTTCCCAGGAGCACCCATGATCATCACCTCATCCCCACCCCCTTCCCCCTGCCTTCCATAAAAACAAAAACTAAACCAAACCTACCAGCCAACCAAACAAAAAGAAAACATACTCAAAGAAAAAGAAGATATTTAGGAACTAGACAAAAAAAGGGGGTGGGGGTGGGGGGGTGGGTGGGCACTGGTTTGATTAAAACAAAAATAATAGGCCGTGGGAGGTAGATTTTCAAAAAGACTCCAAAATGTTAAATATTTAAAAAGAATAAGAGAAAACAAGAGAAGAGATAAATAAGAGAGGAACTTCAAACTTCAAATACTTTTATTTTACAAGGATAAGAATTTAGGCTGGGCCTAGTCTTCCATTCTGTCCTTGGTTCTAAGCATGCAACATGTAACTAATACTAGGAAGAGACACAGAGAGAGGTAGAGAGGGAGAGAGAGAGAGTGAGAGAGAGAGAGAGAGAGAGAGAGAGAGAGAGAGAGAGAGAGAGAGAGAGAGAGAGAGAGAGAGGAAGATACGTTGGGGTTGGATGGGGGAGATGAGGAGAGAGAGAGAGAGAGAGAGAGAGAGAGAGAGAGAGAGAGAGAGAGAGAGAGAGAGAGAGAGAGAGAGAGAGAGAGAGAGAGAGAGAGAGAGAGAGAGAGAGAGAGAGAGAGAGAGAGAGAGAGAGAGAGAGAGAGAGAGAGAGAGAGAGAGAGAGAGAGAGAGAGAGAGAGAGAGAGAGAGAGAGAGAGAGAGAGAGAGAGAGAGAGAGAGAGAGAGAGAGAGAGAGAGAGAGAGAGAGAGAGAGAGAGAGAGAGAGAGAGAGAGAGAGAGAGAGAGAGAGAGAGAGAGAGAGAGAGAGAGAGAGAGAGAGAGAGAGAGAGACAGAGAGAGAGACAGAGACAAATGACACATTTTATGGACAATGATTCGCATGAAAAAGAGACAGAGAAAGACAGAGAGAGGCAGAGTCAGACAAAGACTGAGATACAGAGGGAGAAGAGGGATAGAAATAAAGATACTGGCAGAGAAACTCCACGAAATTGACTCAACAGCAATGCAGTGTCTCCTCTGGTGGTTGCCTCCTGACGAACTAACATAGATTCACTCCCTTTGGACTCCTGATTTCGAACTCCGTGACCTGACAAACTACTGGGGTATGGATGCGAGTTCAGACTGGGAATACAACAAGTGGGAGCAACACAGCCCAAAAGATGAGACATCAAATGAAAAGATGGATGCAAATCTGTTTAACGCGTTCGTTTCGTGTCAAGTAAACCAGAGTTCGAACCTGGGTACAGGGGATTTTTCCTCTCACTTTGCACTAGGCCTTACGGTCTGAATGTGGAGTCTTTCGGATGAGACGATAAACCGAGGTCCCGTGTGCCCATGCACTTAGCACACGTTAAACCCAGTGGCAACAATTGTCATTTGGTAAAAATTGACCCCCCCTCCCCCTTTCCTTCCTCATCAATCACACAAAAAAAATGCAAACATTAAAAAAAAAAAAAAAAAAGGGTGGCGCGCCTCTGGCTGCGATGGGCTCTCCAGGTGGGAGCAACCCGATTTTCACAGAGATGCCTCTGTGACTATAAAGTACCAAATAAAATAAAAATCCTAATAACGTCCTCCGGTCTGGAACAGACACATATGGGACATTAGTAGTTTAAAGATAATGGGAACGATCCTGGAGGTAATGCCCGGGGGCAGTGCAACACCAGCAAAGTCCCAATTTTTTAATAATACAGATGTGTAATCTATAAAGAAAAGATAGTGGCAGACTGACAAAACGCAGATACGACAGAGAGACAGGGAGTGGGACACACAGTGACACAGACAGCACGAAGCCAACCTTTCCGGGTAGAGGCGCTGGTGGAGCATCAGGTTGTGGGTGGTGTTGAACTGCAGGAACGCCCTGCATCAGTCACACAAACACAAGCAACATGTAACTATCGTATTCTGTGGACTATATAGCCATATTTCCCCCCCCAGACTGAGACCCCTGTGCCTTATAATATGACTAACGATATAGTAAGAAAGTATAAAAAAATAAAAGAAAGCACAAAATCAACAAGCTTCATTGATGGGCTGGACATTTTTTACTTTTATTAACGCCATTTTTGACCACTATATGTCTCGGTAACTGACCAGGTCAGATCACAAAAGAAAGTATGATAAGGAAATCTGAAGTTTGTGTCAAAAAAACATTTTTTTTGGGGGGATGGGGGCCTTATAATAGAGTGTGCCTTATTGGCCACTGCAACAACCATGTTTTGCTAGAGTGAATGCCCTTGGTAGATGCTCAAGTACTGACCAAACAAGGGAATAACTCTCGCCTTTTGCAAGAGTGAATGCCCTTTTCAGTACTGACCAACAAGGGATTCACTCGCACTGTCAAGGGCGTTAATAACTATAGTTGCAGTGGCCAATAATGTGAAAAATACAGTATGTATATGAAAAGCTGCTGAAAACTCACTTGTTCCGTGAAGCTTTGTGTTTGTCATCCCCCCCCTCCCCCCAAACTCAGGTTGTAGGCTTGTACATAGTTGATTGCATGTAGAAGAATGATTGAATGTTTTTAGAATTCTGCTTTATTAAAAAAAAAATCTCATCAGGTTATTAATGGGTACATGGTTTATTGAATATGTATGGCAAATGATTTTTATATCAGGGTGATTGCATGTAGACACCCTTTACACCACCCTCCCACTTCCACACACAGACAAACACAATTTGAAAAATCCTTTTGGTTACTTTACTCAGCTTGACCCCAGGTGTTTGGAACGGAAAGACTTGAATTAACTCCCCTTCACCACCCCTCCCCCAACTCCCCCCACCCCTTTCTGTTTTCCAATTACCGTAATCCTTTCGCCACCAACAAATTCTTGCACCACAATTATTGAACACCCATGTCAGTAAAAACCTTGAATTCAGGGTCTGTTACCCAATGATATTTGTGTTCTTGATTTGGGAAATTAAGGATAGGCCTTTTTTTAAACATGTAGTAAAGGAATCCCCAATATTTCAGACAAAATATTTTTTTTACCCAATGTAAGTTTCTTGGATAATTTGGGCTAAAACATGGCTGGCGGCGAAAGGGTTAAGGTCTTAATCATGGGAGGTAAGGTTAGGCCTTACTTCGTACATGTAACAGACGAATCCCAAATATTCCAGACGCCATCTTTTCTCTGCCCCAATACGCTTGACAGAAATTTGTAGCTGAAAAATGACCTCCAGTGAAAGGGTTAAGAAGACAAAACAGAAAAACATTTTTTTTATACCCATGTTGATCCCAGGTGTCAGGTCCAGGGAAGATTCGAACCCAGCCCCCTTTCCTCTGCTCCTCTTCCCGCGTGCGGCGCACGATCTTGATCTCCTCGCTGTTGAGCCCCGCCATTCCTCCACCCCCTGCTCCCTTGGCCCCCCCCGCCGAGCCTGGCTTGCCCCCTGCAGAGCTGGCTGACTGGGGACGTCCCTTCTGTGGCACAAACCCCCAACAGACAGTATGGTGACCCAATGCAAAAAAACAACAACTTCAAAATGAAAATAGTTCAAAACATGATGGAAAGAGTCTCATAGATAAAGGGTCCTTTCTGTGTCAACCCACCCTCTCCCCCCTCACCCTTAGATAATGTGGAAATTCAAAGCATAAAACATCCCCCCCCCCCCCCCCCCCCGTCGGCAGATACCAGGAGTATTTTGTATAGTTCACTTGTCAAGCACAGTGATATTAGATTCCTATCAATGCCAGTTATTCTATAACGATGACGATGGTGATGAAGATAATGATGAAGATGAAGATGATGATGGTGATATAAAATTCATTTTACTCTTATCCACCATTGAAAATTTTGTATTTCTTTAAACATTGATAATTAATATTACTTGACATTACAGAGAGAGAGAGAGAGAGAGAGAGAGAGAGAGAGAGAGAGAGAGAGAGAGAGAGAGAGAGAGAGAGAGAGAGAGAGAGAGAGAGAGAGAGAGAGAGAGAGAGAGAGAGAGAGAGAGGAGAGAGAAGAGAGAGAGAGTTCAGATTTCATAAACTTTATTTTACAAAGATTTGTAATTTGTGTGTGTGTGTGCACGAGTGTGAGTTTGCGCGCGCCCACGGCCGCTCCTCCGAGCAGTGTGTGTGTGTGTGTGTGTGTGTGCGTGTGCGTGTGTGTGTGTTCGTGCTGTGTGGGTATGTGTGCATGTATGTGTATAAGTGTATGTGTGCACAGGAGAGATTGTGTTCGGTTAGAGAGAAAGAGTGAGTGTGTGCATGTGCGTTTGTACAAGTGAATGTTTGTGTAAGTGTGTGTGCGTGTCAATGAGAATGTGTTTTTGTGCGATTGATGAAATGTATGTGGGTCTGTGTGTGCATGTCTGTGCATGCGTGCGTGCATATGTGTATATATATATATATATATAGTGTGTGTGTATGTGTGTGTGTATGTATGTGTATGTGTGTTTAAATGTTGATTGTAAAGCGCTTTGCGATCGATAAAAAGCGCGATATAAATATCCGTTTATTATTAACAGTATTATTTCAGATGATAATTTAGGCTGAGAGAGACAGAGATTGAGAGATAGACAGACAGACAGATGCACAGAGAGAAAGAGAAAGGAAGAAACTCGTTAAGCTATCATATTACTTCAGAAAATTAGTCTTGAAAATAAGAAAAAGATGAGAGAGCAATATATACCACACCAATGTATGTCAATAAAGATAATCAATCGAGGAAAACCAGTTCAAGGGGGCGTTTTGTTTGTTAGCTTAGCAACTAGAGATTGATTATGTACTTCCTATAGTGGGTTTGTGTATTTCTTTTTTTTAATATTCAAAAAGGCAGAACAAGAATGCTTGAAGCACATGTTTCAAGGGAAAAAAGACAGAAACCAAGAAAAAGAGGCAACCTTGCAAATCAATTGATAATCAGTGCTTTAGTCCTGAACTGTTTAATTGATGGTTGAAACAGATCAATAAATCCCACATTGCAAATAGAAATAAAGATCATATTTCATATGTCTCAGAAACATGCCAGTTAATAAAAAGGGCAATGAAAAATAAGACTTGACTGAGAAAAAAAAAAATCCCACAGAATCACAGAATGTGCATGGATTTTTAACAGATACACGTGCACCAAACATGATCAAACACATTTGGTACACAAGTTTACACACACACACACACACACACACACACAACACACACATACATCAACTTGAGCAGCATTTACTGCAAAACTACAAAAGTGATCACACATACACCCAAAGCCATATATTATCAGTGTAAAAGATACTGTGAATCTGAACTGTCTCAAGCTTTCTACCCAGTCTAAGGAGAGACAGATGTATGTGCCCAATACCTTCAGCCGTTAGATAAGTATAACGTAAAATCCGGACTATAAGACGCACATGTATATCAGCCGCATTCCTTAACTTTACATAATATTTGGGTCTAATTCACATATATAATCTGCAACAGTTTATAAGCCACAGAAAAAAAAATGATTCAAACAAAAAATATGAAAAAGTTAAAGAAAAAAAAAAAGCAGTAGATTTTGCCTACTTCATCACACACACAAAACACAGCAGCATGTGCTCAAAACAACACCAAAAAGGAAATTCTGCTACTGCAACATGAGTATTTAAGGCCTGAAACAACTTAAACATTGGGTTTGAATCTATCCAGTGTCAAACCAGCTTTGAGAGTTACAGTGGAACCTAAATTGGGCTGGAGAATGCGGCTGGAAATAGATTGAATAAAACTGATTAATCAAAAAATTGGAAAAAATACACAAACGAGCAGAATCAGTCTATAATTCGCATGGGCTTAAGTTTGGGGGAAAAAGTAGCGGCTTATAGTCCGCATTTTACGGAACATGTACCTTCAAAAAGGTAAAGGGCCACTGTCCTGTGATCTTACAGCTACCCTGAAACCGGCATAATGAAGCACGCATCCTGGTTCTTAGATCTATGGACTTTTATGGAAGAAGGGGGGTTTATTTCAAAAACTACATTTGTTTCACCAATCACACATCAAAATCTTATGACCGAGCAAAATAAAACCAAACCAAAAATCACGGATTGTGTAAAGCACTGGGGTGATACTAAAGGAGGAAGAGACAAAGAATAATAATACAAAAACACACACAAAAAACAACAAAAACAACAACCATACACACAAAAACAAATACTGGTAAACAAAAAACAGCTACTAAGAAACAACCAAAGAATGGACAGGTAACATACAAAACGTGGGGAAACATTTATGAAAACTTGGCACACAACCAGGAGAGCTGAAGGATTCTGGAAAACATTTACACGGTGCCACACCTTTCAAAGAACTTGGTTGGGAGGAGGGTTGAAAAGAGGGGAAAAGGAGAGCAGGAGGAAAGGGGGAGGGGGGGGGGGGAGAAGGGGAAAGGAAAAAAAGGAAGAGAAATGAAACGAATGGGCAAACGACATTTCCCATTTTGACAGGGAACATTTTCTTCCAGACATTTACATTTTCGACAAGCGCAAATACTCAGCTTAGCTGGAAGCGTTTCAATGATGATATAACCACACTGCTGCAATTCCTTTGGCAAAATTTGTGTTAACTCACTTTCATTATCCCAGTCAAAACATTTTGCTTCATAAAATACAAAATCTGATTAAATCACTAAAAGATTACCACGCACGTACATGCTTTTTTTTTCATTCTCAGTAACCAACTATCATTCAAACACTTAGAAACAATTTTTTGTTCTCTCCAGCAATTAGGATTTGTTTTCACAGACCAGCTCAGAATAGTCAAACTTTTTGGGTTGAAAAAAATAGAAAGTAGAAAACAAAATAAATGAAAAGCAATAAGTAGAACAATCAGAAGAATTTAAACACTTTCACTCAAAGCAAAAATTCAAGCTTACTTCGAAGCAATATGTCCATGCTTCACAACCACAAAACAGACATAAACAGCTGATGCCGCGGTTTTCAAAACGCCGAATGAAAACGGTCATCCATTACATGACAAAATACAGAGAGACCCGTTAGCCACACAGACATCTTAAAGCCAGAATGGACTGGAATAATAAACCTCAAACATAAAGCTGAGGGGGAAAAAACAGCGGTAGTGTTAAAATGACATCACACAGAAAACAAATCTGCTTGATATTCAAAAGCACCGACCTTACAGAAACAAAACAAAAAACAATTCAAGATTAGTATTTCTACACCAAATCAAAGTGCATAGGAATAGAGTCATGCATCCGAGGACTGTTGCAATGGCTATTCATTTAAAATACACTTATATTATATAGTATGTAAAGGTCGCAGCACACATATGTCCCAGCTTTGCAGAAAGGAAATTCTAAAAGCAATACATAAAAAAGATCACTGCATTCCATCTCCTTCATTTGATAAAACAGTTTGTGTCCGTTTGTGCATGTGCGCTTTGTAAAACCGATAATATATTTTGAATAAACTTCTCTATGTTCATTTTTGTTTCACTTCTGATTTTGGGTAGAGGGTACCTTTAAGTAAAATCTCACATCATCTCCTCCCCCCTCCCCCCCTTCATCACCTCAAATCACAAGCAAATAAACACACCCACACACTGAGCATAAGAACTTTACCAGAACTGGTGGAGACTGTAAAAACAACAAGACACAAAATATTTCTTTAAAAAAAACCACAATCACATTTTGTTAACAACACTTTGTTGTTGTTGCAAATTTAATCCAACGGAGACATTCCCATTCCCTTTAGAACGCACCTTCAAATTTTTTAATAGGGAATTTATGATCTAACAAAAGTAATGCAGTTGATGTACCGAAGTATATAAACATAGTTTCGTCCTTCTGCAAAGTACCTTGTATAAGTTATTCGAATCAAAGTGTTGGGTAGTTTTGTAGGGAGTTTGGATGAGGCATTTAAACTCAGGCAAACATACACCTATCTGCAGCTTCTTCTCTCTCCTGCATTGCTAAATATTTAAAGTTTTAAAAGCCACCCCCTCCCCCTCCCAACCTTTTTCTATACTCCCCCTTTCTCTACTTTGCTCTTAATTGCTTATCTCCCCCTTTCTCTACTTTGCTCTTAATTGCTTATCTTTAAATGAACCAAGAGCACAAAGAGGAAAATCAATTTTATGATATTTTCCCAGCCCCCCCCCCCCCCCCCCCCCCAAAAAAAGCATCATCTTAGTAAGGATGCGCATGACAGTCGGGAATCTTTTGATGAATCCTCACATTTCATGATACAGGGAACCTCCCTTATAAGACTCCCTCCCATATAAGACCTACTTCTCTGAGACATTGCCCTTCTTTGCAAGTATTAAAATTACCTCCCTTATAAGAGACCTCATATTTGATGATTTTTGAAGGTCTTATAAGGAAGGTTCCCCTGTATATCCAACTGAACTCATGGAATCTCCACACAACACTCAACTGTGATCACCAAATCATAACTACTCGTACTTCCCTAGCATCAAGGTTACAAAGTCAACGTTTCTCAGGTGAAAGCCAGAAGGGGCTATCAGAGAAAGGAACGAATAAGGGTGATGGTACCTTCTGGGTTTCACCCCATGAAATTTAAGGTTGTGATTAGTGAGAAAGGTGGCAGAGTGGTTAAGACGTTCGCCTGCCAAATGTAATGCGTGACTGCAGCGTGAGTGACCCGGGTTCGAATCCCGGCCTCGCCCTTTCTTTCTAGTTTGACAGGAAAATCGAACTGAACGTCGAGTCCTTCGGATGGGGACTTAAAGCTAGACTGACCAGTGCGCTTTACGCACGTAAAAATCCCACGGCAGTTGAAAGTCGGTAAGAGCAGGGAGAAATCCCGCTGCCTGGTATGGCCAAATTGATAGCTAGGTTTCCCAGGTCTGACCCCCCCCCCCCTCCTCACCCTGCCCCCCCCAAAAAAAAAACTAAATTTTTTTTTATTGGGTAGGCGCTGCGCTTGCGGCGACGCGCTATCCAGGGGAGAGCAGCCTGAATTTCACAGAGATAAGTCTCTGTGACTTGAATATACCAAATACCAAATAGTTCCTCTAACTTGAGAATCCAGTTAACTTAGGATATTACCGTATCTTTCGGATTATAAGTCGCACCTTTATCATAAGGCGCACCCCCCCAAATTGTACACAAAATTCAGATTTTGTTCTTTTATCATCTTATTATATCATTAGTCATATTATAAAGTGCAGGGGTCTCAGTCTGAGAAAAAAGTATCACCTTATATTCTGAAAAATACGGTATGTACAGTCAAAGTTTCAGGATTCTAAATCGATAGGCAAGTATCGTATGCGCATTCTTAACCTTTTCACTGACCCGTCACGGATATTTCCATCAACTTCCAGTAACCTATAAACTGCCCCGTCACGGAAATATTGTCATAGGGTTATTCTGACTTTCCCTTTTTCTATCCATACGCTTTTCGCAGTATGTTTGAATGCATGTGAGAGTGTTCTCAAATGAGAGTATATTCAATTCCCTTTCACAACAAAAGGGCAAATGTTAAGATCAGCTCCCTCCGCTGTTCCAGGGTGAAGTTGGCCAATCAGCTTAACGGAAAAGGTAAATCGGAGGGAGCTGATTGGCCAACTTCACCCTGGAACAGCGGAGGGAGCTGATCTTAACATTAGCCCACAAAAGTATAGGTCATATGCACTTTTATTCAGCAGTTTTTGTGATAGATTTTGCAACCTAAAACGGCTTGGCAAATAGTTGCCTCGGAACCGGAAACAGGGCTTGGCAGCGAAGGGGTTAATAGACAATTTTGTGTGTGTGAGAAACCAACATATATATAACTGCCATGAAGCATTCTCTAACAAAAGGTTTACAAGAGAGAAAATAAATAACTATTTTTCAAATGCAAGAAGGATGCATAAATAGAGTGGAAAAAGAAAACGACGATGAGAAGTACGACTAATATTCAGAGGCAGTTTGGTTCAAGGTACACATGAATTATTTTCAGGCAGAAAGGGAAGTAAATGTAAGAAGCCAAAGCATCAAAGGGAAACAACTCACCATCCTGGCTGACACCGGCCTAGTAAAAGCCGTCTGATTGGAGGAAAGAGAACGCTATGGTAACAGTTTAACTTTTAGGAATACATAGTTTGATAATTTGATTTTGTTGTTGTACATAAGCAATGGTCAACCTATGGCGATATTTTTCACGCCAGAGGGCAGTCAATGCACTAGGGGCTTATCACGCGATTTTCTTACTTGGGCGTAGTGAGAGAGAGATTTTCATGATGGTAGGACCAATTTGATCACTGATTCACCTCTCTCTCTCTTTCTTTATGGACCCATTAAAGAACTAATAATAAAGAGAGGATTAGCCCCACACGAGCGTCACGCCCTCTGGTGTGAGAAAAATCGCACTAAGTCTCTCATTAAGCCAGAAAAACAAGCCAATATCAGTTGGAATCAACATAACAGACTGTGCGAATGTATAAAGAAACGTTCATATAAATAAAATACATTTGTACACATTAAAAATAACTAACACATATTATGAAATATGGATATATAAAAAAACAACATTGCATAGAAGTTCTAAATACAAAAAGATTCAGATATAAAATTTGAGTAAAAGGGGGGGGAAAAAAGAGAAATCACTAGCGAGAATATTCTTTTGTGATTTTATTTTCATGAAGCCATGGAAAAAACCCTGGAAGGATATTTTTTCCTGTGCAATTTGATGAAGCCAGAAAAAAACCATACTTGTGAGAAAAAAGATTCACCTTTATTTTCATCTGCAATTATGACATGGACAACAATGCATTAAAGAGACATTCAGTCACATAAAGAACCAACTATTTGTGTTAAACACAACAGACCACTAAAACACAAAGACAACAATGCATTAAAGAGACATTCAGTCACATAAAGAACCAACTATTTGCTTTAAACACAACAGACCACTAAAACACAAAGACAACAATGCATTAAAGAGACATTCAGTCACATAAAGAACCAACTATTTGTGTTAAACACAACAGACCACTAAAACACAAAGACAACAATGCATTAAAGAGACATTCAGTCACATAAAGAACCAACTATTTGCTTTAAACACAACAGACCACTAAAACACAAAGACAACAATGTTTGTTTTAATAAAATATCAATAACTAATCCACAAACTCAATGAATCATACAATTCTACACAGAATAAGCTTTATTTAACACACAAAAGATCTCTTTCCACGAATTGAGTACATTTTAACATTTCCGTTGAGTAATAGCCTTCATAGGCTCCTTCAACGTATCAAATACAGATACAGAACATTTGATCATATTCAAGCGTGTGCCTTGTGCAAATATTCCAATCCAAACAGTGCAATTCAATTCCAAACCTGTGCATTATTGTGAAAAACAATAATACAGCAGAGTACACTTAACACAAAATTCAGGGGACACAGATTTTTGTGTGCTAACCAGTATTTTGTGTTAAGCATTAAGTAATAATAAAGAGGGGTTTTGTCAGTTCATACAAATTTGTGTGTGTTAAACGATACTTCATGTTGTCAGTTTTGTGTTAAGAGTACTCCACTGTAGCTAAAATTTTAAACAGTTCTATTTTAAAAAAACCTTATAGGTAATGACACTAATGAGAATGTGTGTGTGTGTGTGTGTTTGTGAGTACTTGTTCACGAAGATTTAATATAAAAAACAAATCAAAATTTAATCTGTGTAGGTATAAGTATGTTAGCACGTCTGTGGTGTCACACGAAGGAGCATCTAAACTAACCTTCAAGACTACCCTTATGGATATTTACAAGTAATAATGTGTTCTAGCAGAACCAATTCCTCCAAAGTCAGAGTGTGGCTGCCCATGTGGCGGGGTAATAAAAAACGGTCACACACATAATATTCTCATCCCTAGTTGGGGCATTTGTACCATAGCGTTCTATTGCTTCGGCTGTTGGGATGATCCCTGGAGTCTTTAAGCCATGGAATGACAACAACAAACAAACAAGCAGAACCAGTGCTCTGAATGTATGTATGTAAAGGGATTCTTCTTCTTCTTCTTCTTCTGTGTTCCTAGGCCATATGGCCACAATGGGTAAGGTACGCATGAGTCCGGTTTTCAGTTTTCACTGGTCTCCCCGCTGCGTACAGCCGACACATTCCGATTTCGGAGGAGCTCAAAGGAGAAACATTATTTGTAAGATTTTTTTTTAAAGGCAGGAGAATGGGCCAATAAGTCAGAAAGAAAGTAGATGACAGAAAGCAAAGGGAAAAGGCAAAGTCAAAGAGAGTGGCAGATTAGAGGAAGTTACAAGCACAGAACTTCCAGAAGGTGGGGGAACTGTTTTTACGAAAGCCCCCCCGGTATCCCCACGGGGAGAGACTCGTGGAGGGGGCGGGGTCGTCCAGCTCCCCGTATGGAGGCACGAGGCATCCACCCACTGCCCCGAAATGGATTGAACTTTTGTCAGAATTACCATATTGTTGTCCTACCGTAAGTGAAGATACCTTTTTGACTGAAAATAAACAACAAAACTGTTCAGAAAACTACTTGTACGTGATAAGTCATCCTTTACAGCATGAACTGCGAATACAGCGATCTTGTCAGCGCATACTGAACAAGGAATCTGACATAATGCAACAACGACGAACTAGCAGCACACCAACGAACAATGACGCAACAAAGCAAAGTGTCACAATAACAGGCACACTATCAGCGAAATACCAACCCAAACACAAAAGCCCATCTACTAACTCCCCCCCCCCCTCCCCCTGCCAGCCAAAAACCTGTCTACAATCCCCTCTCCCCCCAGCCAAAAACCTGTCTACAATCCCCTCTCCCCCCAGCCAAAAACCTGTCTACAATCCCCTCTCCCCCCAGGCAAAAACCTGTCTACAATCCCCTCTCCCCCCAGCCAAAAACCTGTCTACAATCACCTCTCCCCCCAGCCAAAAACCTGTCTACAATCACCTCTCCCCCCAGCCAAAAACCTGTCTACAATCACCTCTCCCCCCAGCCAAAAACCTGTCTACAATCACCTCTCCCCCCAGCCAAAAACCTGTCTACAATCACCTCTCCCCCCAGCCAAAAACCTGTCTACAATCACCTCTCCCCCCAGCCAAAAACCTGTCTACAATCACCTCTCCCCCCAGCCAAAAACCTGTCTACAATCACCTCTCCCCCCAGCCAAAAACCTGTCTACAATCACCCCTCCCCCCCAGCCAAAAACCTGTCTACAATCACCTCTCCCCCCAGCCAAAAACCTGTCTACAATCACCTCTCCCCCCAGCCAAAAACCTGTCTACAATCACCTCTCTCCCCAGCCAAAAACTGGTCTACAATCACCTCTCCCCCCAGCCAAAAACCTGTCTACAATCACCTCTCCCCCCAGCCAAAAACTGGTCTACAATCACCTCTCCCCCCAGCCCAAAACCTGTCTACAATCACCTCTCCCCCCAGCCAAAAACCTGTCTACAATCACCTCTCCCCCCAGCCAAAAACCTGTCTACAATCACCTCTCTCCCCAGCCAAAAACCTGTCTACAATCACCTCTCCCCCCAGCCCAAAACCTGTCTACAATCACCTCTCCCCCCAGCCAAAAACCTGTCTACAATCACCTCTCCCCCCCAGCCAAAAACCTGTCTACAATCACCTCTCCCCCCAGCCAAAAACCTGTCTACAATCACCTCTCCCCCCAGCCAAAAACCTGTCTACAATCACCTCTCCCCCCAGCCAAAAACCTGTCTACAATCACCTCTCCCCACAGCCAAAAACCTGTCTACAATCACCTCTCCCCCCAGCCAAAAACCTGTCTACAATCACCTCTCCCCCCCAGCCAAAAACCTGTCTACAATCACCTCTCCCCCCAGCCAAAAACCTGTCTACAATCACCTCTCCCCCCAGCCAAAAACCTGTCTACAATCACCTCTCCCCCCAGCCAAAAACCTGTCTACAATCACCTCTCCCCACAGCCAAAAACCTGTCTACAATCACCTCTCCCCCCAGCCAAAAACCTGTCTACAATCACCTCTCCCCCCAGCCAAAAACCTGTCTACAATCACCTCTCCCCCCAGCCAAAAACCTGTCTACAATCACCTCTCCCCCCAGCCAAAAACCTGTCTACAATCACCTCTCCCCCCAGCCAAAAACCTGTCTACAATCACCTCTCCCCCCAGCCAAAAACCTGTCTACAATCACCTCTCCCCCCAGCCAAAAACCTGTCTACAATCACCTCTCCCCCCAGCCAAAAACCTGTCTACAATCACCTCTCCCCACAGCCAAAAACCTGTCTACAATCACCTCTCCCCCCAGCCAAAAACCTGTCTACAATCACCTCTCCCCCCAGCCAAAAACCTGTCTACAATCACCTCTCCCACCAGCCCAAAAGCCACACAGTCCAAAACTAAACACCTGGGTCTGTAGTCACGAGTGCGGCTAAGACAACTAATCCGGGATGGAAAATGCAAATTAGTCTAAACTACCAATCGAATTGGTAGTTCAGACTAATAGACGATTTTCTGACAAAATTAGGGGAGAGCACTTCGCGAAAATTAGAATTGCTTACCTCCATTACTCGGTCAAATTCCATAGCAACAATGCAACAATGGCATCGAAGCTTGAAACCACAGGATGCGAGTCAGCGACTTGCAAACATCGTTTCAGAAAAATGAGGGGCGGCCAGTATCCACAAACTGAGAGAACTTGCAAAATGTGACGTAAAAATATAAATGACATCAATTTTAGAATGACGCACGGTGTTCTAAGTGATGTAAGTCTAATCAAACACGCGAGCCGAGAGCTGGGGATCTACCTGAAGGTAGAGTAATTCCCCCTGTTTGACCGATTGCATTAGGCAAGATCACTCCCACACACCATGAAATTGCTCCCCTTAATTATTTCCGAACAATTCCTATTTCCATCCCAGATTAGTTGTCTTGGCTGCACTCATGACTACAGGCCGTGCACCGTTTCTGCCCACCTAGTCAATGCAATACAGAACACACACAAAAACATACCAAAAAACGTTTTTTATAACCGCTCACCTTTGCTCTGCCTGCAATCTTGGAGGTAATCTCCTGGTTCCTGCGATTCTGCTGCTGCAGGGATCGCATCATGGGGTCATGGCAGACAATGCCTGTCAGAGACACAGTGCAAATAACCGTGAATGAATAAATGTGATGGTGCATGGGAAAAACCTACATAAGTCGCTCAGAAGGTTTTGAGCAAAAGCCCAAAATAGTCAACAACCCCGAGCGAGCATCCTCTTGGTCTGAATCAGACACATATGGGACATTTGTAAATACAAATATGGTGGGAACAATACTGGAGGCAATGCCCGGAGGCAGTATGAAACCAGTAAAGTCCCAATTTGTTTTTATTAATACAGATAGCTGTAGCGGTGACCACGCCTCGGTTAAACCTCATCGGCTATGGCACCGCCACAAGTAGTCCTGATCAATAAGTCAACAACCCCAAAAATATCAATTGTCTATTTAGGGCATATGTATGTCTATTTTTATGTATTCTAACAGTATCCACAACATAAAAGACAATGTTAAATGATTTCTTTGTTTATTTGATTGTTTTCTAAATCAAGTCAATAGAAACAAAGAGGCAAAATGGTATCTTCTAATTCTATGCCCAATTTTTGCAAATGATCTATTTCGAATGCCAAACTTCAAATAATTATAAAATAAAAGCTAGACAAGATAACTCAATTCAGTTTTCTGTGTATTAACAAGGAATCTTTGTTGCCCCATGAAACATTAAAATCTCAATTTATGCCAAACTTTCATTATGTCTGTTTTTCCCATGCACTGTCACAAATAATACTACTACTAATAATTGTACATTTATATAGCGCTTTACCTCAGATGAGCCCAAAGCGCTTTACAATCAATTTTCCATCAACAAATAGACAACAAAAACAGCATTCAAGAATGACACCAACCAACAACAACGCATACATACAAAGCAACTCTCTCTCTCTCTCTCTCCCTCTCTAGCACACATACACACACACATACACACACACACATTTAACAACACCGACTCGCTCATCCCCCATTCAGTAAGCACACATCAACTGAGCCGCACGGACTGACCACATACACCAACACATACAGAAACACCCTCACACACAACGTACGCACGCAGACAGACAAACACACAGACACACATGCGTGCACACACAACCCAGAACCAAAACACACATAAGCACACATGTATGCACACATGCATGCTCACACACACACAACACACACACCACAAAACACAGCACAAACCTCTTATTCAATCTTCCCTCACGTGCACACAAGATATTTAGGGTGCAGCAGGAAAAAGATGGGTTTTATGAGAGATTTTGAATGAGGAGATTGAGTTGGAGTGTCGGAGAGGAGAAGGCAGAGAATTCCAAAGAGATGGTGCCTGACAAATGAGTGAATACAGTGGAACCTCCCTTATAAGACCTTCAAAAATCATCCAAAATGAGGTCTTATAAGGGAGGGGTCTTATTAGGGAGGTAATGCTAATACAGTGGAACCTCTCTTATAAGACCTCCCATTATAAGACTCCCTCTCATATAAGACCTACTTCTCTGAGACATTGCCCTTCTTTGTAAGTATTAAAATCATCTCCCATATAAGACCTCAATTCGGATGATTTTCGAAGGACTCATAAGGGAGTACTTACAAAGAAGGTCAATGTCTCAGATAAGTAGGTCATATATGGGAGGGAGTCTTATAATGGGAGGCCTTATAAGGGAGGTTCCACTGTATATCCATAACCTAATGAAAAGTCATCTCAATAGAGCATTTGCCACGCGCCGGTGACCTTGAATTTCACTGAGTTGAATTTAGAGAGTTGAATTGGAAAGGTCAGCGCAACTCGGGCAGAACGAGCTCGGGCAAATGAGTAGTCTAGCATAGTGAATGAACACTCGTGGCAAACGCCCTATTACGCTTCCAAATAAAAACGCAAAGGCCAAATTTGAGATGGAGGTGAAAGTGTACTACAAAACAATGAAACTCTAGAAGAAAAAGTTTAGGCAAAGTTGTAGTTTAGAGACCCCCCTTCAAGGTTTCTCAACAAATATTTTCACTGAGTCTAGCAACAGTCTGCCTTTCTAGGGAAAGGGATAGGGTTAGGGTCAGCCTAAGTTTTTTTGGCATGAAACTGAAAAACACTTTGAGACTGAGAGTCGTAAACATGAGGGGGCTGTCTAAAACTACAACTTAGCCAAAGTTTAATTATCTCCTGATATAAAATACAAAACATTTTAAAAAATGTATGTGAAAGTGCATTGCAGTTGAAAAAGTTAAGAAAAAATGTTTGAAAATGTTTATGAAACTGAATGCTATCCATACCGGTACACAGAGATTAATATGCATGGACGCACACACATACACACATTCTCTCTGTGTCTCTCTCACACACGATAATGCACGCAAATTCATGAAGGTAATATGCTTACCAGCGAGGCTGAAAAGGTCACACAACATGTTGCCCTTGATTTTCAGATCCAGGGGACTGTCACTACAAAAACAGAAAAATCAATTATTTTTTCAGTTATATTTAATGTCCTTTTATCAAAAACAGAGAACTTGTGCTGTCACAACAAAGACAATGAACAACAAAATATTACATAAAAATCTAGAAAAAAACCACACTTGGCACTGGCCGATTGCTTCCCCTTACAACGCTTTATGACAGGCCATTCAATTAGGTATAAGAAAGATTGCGAAAAATAAGTTATGAAGAGTTAGGGACTGACATTAGAAGAAAAGATTAGCATCACCATGCACTAACTGAAATCGTAACATTTTAGATTCCATACCTTCATCATTTGTCCTTTTCTGAAGGAAACGACTTACAAATAAAATGACTCAATCTTTTACAGACCAACGTTTTTATCCCCCCCCCCCCTAGTAAAGAAAAGCCTGATTGGTTGTTTTCAAGAGAGGCAAGGTCACAAGAAACTAACAGTAGATTGTAATGTCATTCTGGAAAGCTGGTTACAAGTTTTAAATCGAAACCTCTTGAAAACTCTCACAAGCCACCCCAGTCAAGGCCATTCATCTTAAACAGTTGTGCAAGCCATGAGCCTGATCGGGCTCATCTGTCTTGAGTTCTTCTTCTTCGTTGATCGCAGACAGTTTTCTGTCATGTGAGCGCAGATGCGTCATGCTGCCGTTATGAGCCTAACTAAGAAACAGTTAGGCCCAGCATGTCCGTCTTTGGCTGGAGAAAATTTTTGTAAGAGTTTCTAAAATGAAGACAGGAGAATGGACAAGTAATGGTCTCTGTACTTATGAATATTTTTCACTCTTTCCCCATGGCAACAGTGATATGTAAGTGATCTTATGACTGGCTATCACTGTGTTGCCATGGAAAAATGTTCACAAATACAGACCTTAAGACAGATAAATAGTAGATGACACTACAGTAACCGCCTTGGCATAAGGCTGTGTCAGACCAATTGACACAAGCTAGAACACCAAGGCTACATCAAAATGTTGTTATGCTTCGCATAGTTATGCAGGGGTTGTCTTTAGCCATGGCAAGCTCCTAGCATAGCAACATTAGTCCAAAATCCCAAAGTCGGAGTGTGGCTGCCCACATGGCGGGGTAATCAAAAACGGTCATACATGTAATGTTCTCCTCCCTAGCCGGTGCATTTGTACCATAGTGTTCAAGTGCTTCGGCTATTGGGATGATCCCTGGAGTCTTTAAGCCAGGGTACGACAACAACAACACTACAGTAAGCAAAGGGAAAAGACAGTCAAAGAGTGACAGATCAGAGGATGCTACAACCACAGAACTTAAAGAAGGTGAAGGAACTATTTGAACAAAAGACCTCTTGGTATCCCCATTTGTCTTGGGTGAGTTAACACACACACACCATTTGCAACATACCCAGCCCTTGCCCATAGGGTGGACTTACCAGGCTAGAGAAGGGGACAGGTTGACCTCCAGTACCCAGGGCTTCAATGTGTCGTCCACCAGAATGTCAAACCCATACAATTCTGAACAGAAAAGTTAACACGCTGTCAAAACACCATCAAATAACAATTCCACTGACAGTGATATCTCTGTCATTGAATGAAATGTTTTGCAGTTCTCTGTAGGAAAGACTAAGTCAACTCAAAATTTGTTCCAACCCACCTACTACCTTCAATGTGTCATCACCAGAATGTTAAACCCATACAATTCTGAACAGAAAAGTTAACACACTGTCAAAATATGAACAGATCAAAAGTTTGGCAAATTTGGACCTCCGCATGTTTACGACTCTCAAAATGTGGTTAAGTTTCATGACAATAACCGTAGGCTGATCCTTACCCTATCACTTTCCTGAGAACAGCAGAGTGTTGTGTCTCAGTTAAATTTCTTAATGCGAAAATTTTATGGTGTGCATGTAAACTATAGCTTTGTCAAAATTTCATCAACAATGACATCTTTGTCATTGAAATGTTTTGTAGTTCTATGGAGGAAAGACTAAGTCAACTCAAAATTTGTTCCAACCTGGCCACCTACTTCCCATTCCATACTCTTAGGTGGTACATTAAGGAATTGATTGCTATGCAAACACACAAGCACAAAAACAGGCAAGCATGAACACACACATGCACACACACATACACACTCACAAACATTAACATACACCCACAGAGACAAATATACAAGTACTGAGAAAGATGAACACACACACACACACATACAATCACAAACACACACAATGCACACAAACATTCCTCCCCTCTCTCTGTCTATCTCTCTGTATGTCTCTCTCTCCCTCTACCCATCTCTCCCTCTTTTTTTATATCAAAAAACAACAACCAAAGTTGCACTACAAACCAAAGCAGTTTCCCCTGAACGGCATGAACATCTTGCACGCTGTAGCGATAGACAGCTCCACAGACAGAAGAGTTTTGATCACCACATCCTCTATCCTCATCATCAGGGCTGCCAACACACACACACGTCACACATCAATCATTGGGAGAACCAGTCTGCCAATTCTTAGCATGTTCAGTTCAGTAGGTTAGACTGTGGCAAATGAAACACACTAAAGTTGACACACAGACATAGCCAGACAGAGAGAAAACCAAAAGGTATTGCTGTTTTCATGTAATAAGGAGAACAAAGGGATTCCTGTATCTGTACGACACTCCAGATCTATTCCAAAAGGCAGGAGAAACATACAGACAGAATGACAAGGAGACATAGACAAAAGGAAAACCTCCTTGATGGAGATAACAAAAAGAAGAAAGAAAGAAACACTGACAGTCAAAACATGAACAGATAATAATTTTATCAACATCAACATTTCTTTAATCGTCAACAAACATTCAATATTTGATTGGGAGCAGACATTCGATGGGGAGTTGACATTTGACAGGAGTAGAGACTTGACAGGGAGTACTCATTTGACACGGAGTAGGCTTTTGATAAAGAGTAGACATTTGACATAAAGTAGTCATGGTCGACAGAAGAAGAGCTGGGCTGACAACATCAAAGAATGGTCAAAGATGGAAATGAACGACTTGATCCCTTGTGCTGACCACTGAGAGAAATGGAGGACCCTGTCAGCTGCTGCTGCCCATCAATCCCCCCATTGACCACGGAGGTCAAGGGACTGAAGGAAGGAGGAGGAGGAGAGAAAGATAGGGAGTAGACATTTGAGATGAAGTAGACTTGAGTTGCTAGGAAGTGGACATTTGGTAGGGAACAAACAGTGACAGGGTGGAAACATTTGATAGGGAGATTATCCATACAGATCTTTCTTCAACAAATGAGAAAAGGCTAGCAGCCCCACAAAGTCGGACCAAAGACTCTTAGAGCTTATGCGTAAGCACAAAGTGTCTTTGGTCAGATGTCCACTTGAGTTACGTTACCTGCAGTGTCTTTGCCCATGGAGCGCAGGTAGCGGAGCATGGCTCCCATGGACCACTTGTTCCCATAGTCCTCCACATCCGGGTCGTCATTCCTACACAGTACAATGCATGCAGCGTTAAGCCTTTCGTAGCCAGTCTTTAAAAAAAAAAAAATCTGTACAACTTACCTGGATTAAGAAAAGTTGGCGTCTGCAATATTGTGAATCCCACTATGACATGAATGAGTTCCCCCACCTTCTGGAAGTTCAGTGCTTGTAACTTCCTCTAATCTGCCACTCTCTTTGACTCTGCCTTTTTCCTTTGCTTACTGTCATCTACTATCTTTCTGACTTATTGACCCATTCTTCTGCCTTTTTTCCAAAAAAATCTTCTCAAATAACTTTTCTCCTTTGAGTTCCTCTGCAATCAGAGAGGAGGCAAGAGAAAGAGAAGGAAGAAGGAAAGAGAGAGAGAACATACACTTGAACACTTGAAATTTATTGTCATTGCGATCTTGGCCTTATGACAAGGGAGTTGGGTGACGAAAGGTAAACATATTTTTTTTTAGGAAAGAAAGAGAGAGACTGAGAGAGGGAGACAGAAACACAGAAAGAGACTGAGAGAGGGAGAGAAGCAGAAACAGAGACAGAGAAAGGGAAAGGGAAAGAAAGCCAGAGAGTGTGAGACTGACTTAGGTAAGATGGAGAGAGACAGAAACACAGGAAGAGACAGAGAGAGAGAGAGAAGCAGAAACAGAGACAGAGAAAGGGAAAGGGAAAGGGAAAGAAAGCCAGAGAGTGTGAGACTGACTTAGGTAAGATGGAGAGAGACAGAAACACAGGAAGAGACTGAGAGAGAGAGAGAGAGAAGCAGAAACAGAGAGACAGAGGAAGGGAAAGGGAAAGGGAAAGAAAGCCAGAGAGTGTGAGACTGACTTGACGTAATCGTGGCTCTTCTTGTTGACGCTGTAGTTGGTCAGATGCATGCACTGGTTGCGGATGTGTTTGTTGCTACGCTCGTACTTCACCGTAGCAAACCTGCCGTCACACACACACTCACAGAGTAATAACCCACCCATCAGAACGCAAGTATCGGACTCTCAAGCTGAAATCACGGGCACAAAAAACTTTCATACCATTCTATCCATCTCTTAAATTCATGATTCATTTTACTCTCTCTCTCTCTCAGTCCTTATTCTATCTTGTTCTGATTGAATATTAACAGCTATCTGACTGCAGTAATTGTAATGTGTGGAGATATCGATACTATTATTATGTGTATTGATTGTTGATGACAAGATGTATTCCAAATTTTGTTATTTGATTGACTGCAATAAGTTAATAATGGTTATTGATCTTCTCTCTCTCTCTCTCTCTCTCTCTCTCTCTGTTTTAAATGTGCACATTTCTAAGTTGATGTAATGAATTTTAATGATAATTATTTGGTTGGTATAATTTTGTTTCACACGTTTGATTAATGTTCTTTCAGCTATGTTGTATCTCTGTCATGTTGTTGTGCCTAACCTGGATTTCTCTGTTGGAGATATTAAAGTATACTTGAACTTGATGTTGCAAAGTCCTGCTCCTCTTCTGTCACAACAGGACTCAGAATATGTTTTCAGTCAGTCATGTTGGACTATGGCTTCCTGATAGCAGAGGCGGCAGCAGCTATTCTGGAGGGATCCACAGGATCTTGCTTGTAGTGGACATGTTTTGCCTGCGGTGAATATTTGGTATATTCTAGTCGCAGAAACTTATCTCTGTGAAATTTGGGCTGCTTTCACACAGAGAGCTTGTTGCCGCAAGCACAACGTCATCCTTTTCTTTCTTTTTTGGGTGGTGGAGGGGGTGTAAGGAGGAGGACAGACTTGGAATACCTAGCTATCGATTTGGTCATACCAGACAGCGGGATTTTTCCTTGCTCTCATCGACTTTTAACTGCCGTTGGATATTTACTTGTGTAAAGCGCACAGGTCAGACTAGCTGTAAGTCTCCATCCGAAGGATTCAATGTTCAGTTTAATTTTCCCGTCGAACTAGAAAGAAAGGGCGAGGCTGGGAACCTGGGTCACTCATGCATTGAAATTGGCAGGCAAACGTCTTAACCACTCTGCCACATTCCTTCCGAAATCTCCACTAAATGAAGCTGTACATGTAAAAGAGTATGGTAATAAATCACTACAGTAAAAACACATACAAACACTGCAGGCTAAATGTACTCAAACAAGCAACATACCTGTTACAATCAGAACCCATATTGTGCAATCCGATGTCTCTTAAGTAGAAGAATATGAAAGCATTTTGTTAAAGTGCACAAGAATTTTTAGGTTAGTTATAAAAGAAAGCAGAACTATGAACAGAAAAAAAGTTCCACATTCATTTTGGACCAAGGTGCATTCATACCTTTTTCTTTAGAAAAAGTAAATTGTGGTAATGACGCCAGCATATAATTTTTTTTTGGTATGGGTAAATTATAATAATATATTTAATGTCTCTACGATGAAAAAAATAGATTATTTTTACCACAATAACCTAAATTCAAATATGATACTTATTCATGATTTTAATCAAGATTTGTTTTTCTTATCTGGAATCTACCCATTCAAATAACAGTGATCTTGATCTTCTTGATCTTGATCTTGATAATAGTCGAAAGCGCCACACTGTGGCATTATATCGACGGAACTTTAGGGAGAGCACATCTTAAAAAAAAACCACAATAATAAAACCTATTCTAATTTTAGTGGCCTGGCCAGCCAGCGCCCGTTCAGCAGCAACATGATGCCACGTCCAGCAGCAACCTAACCTAGCCCTAAGTATGGTTTGTAAGGAAGGGGTAGTGTGGGTGGGTGGGTGGGTGAGTAACATATTTTTCGGACTACAAGGCGCACCTGATTATAAGGCGCACCCCCCAAATTTGACACAAAATTCAGATTTTGTTATTATAGTTTCTTACTATTTTACTAGTCCCATTATAAGGCACAGGGCTCTCAGTCTGGGGAAAAAGTAGCGCCTTAGAGTCTGTAAAATACGGTCATTCCAATGATTTAGGATGTTCATGCAAACCTACCTTGTCAGCCCTTCTTCGTACAGGTAAATTATGAGTGGGTCGTATGACGTCACCGCAACGTACAAACGAACATCAAACTTGAAACCTGAAAAAGAATGCAAAACAAATTAGAAAGCGAAATTGAACAAAGGGTGAATACTCTCTTTCTAATTAACTCCCCTCCACCAAAGTTGATTATGATACCAATCATCTAGCAGTGCGTGGGTTAGAAGGCTATGCCACTCTTGGATAGATGTTGATTTGTTTGTATGTTGTCCTCTCCACCATTGTTGATGCGTACTGTGTGGGTGGAGGGTCATAAAGGCGAACTTGGTACATTCTTTTTTGAGAATGATGCTTTGTTTGTCTCACTTTGGTTCTGGTGGGTTGAAAGATTAGAGTGATAAATGGGTAGGTGGAATGGGTGTGGGTTAAGTGAGTGACTTGGATGAAGAAGCATGGGGCAGTTTGACTCACTCACCGTCAATCACCAGAGGGTTGTGGAGGTAGTGGCACACAATCAGGTTTTCGTCTAATGGCACTTGATCAGGCTGTGTACAAACACACACAGAGAAAAAGTACAACATTACACCAACACATATCAACGCAAAAAGACATCAACATAAATACAGGGACAAAAATACAAAACATTATCAATGCTTGTATGTCAGCATGCCAACAAAAAAAAAAAAAAAAAAGGAAAATCAACTAACTTCAACTTCAACTTAGTTTTATATTGTCCTCATAGTTTTTTTGTGTGTCTCTCCGACTCTCCCTCAGTCTTTGCCTGTTTGTCTGTCTGTCTGACTCTATGTGTATGAGGGGAGAGGGGAGGGGGAGGGGGGGGGGAGGGGGGAGGGAGGGGGGGGGAGTGCTTGCTGTCTGCGTGTGCTTGAGTTTTGCGTGAATCTGTTATTTTAATATTGGAACTGTGATCTTTTATTACATACTGTTTAACGTTTTACGTGCCACCACACACACATTTCCATTTTATTGGATGAATAAATATTGTGATTGATTGTGTGATTGTGATTGATTGTGATTGCACAAGGATAATTTTCAACAACTAAAGACCTTGGATAACCCACACACGCATTGCCTAGTATGGCTGCTGTTCAACACTAGCCTCCGACAATGGTGATTTAGCCATGTTCCACCCGTCATCACTGTTTCTTTATTCCGTAATCACTCAACCAGACATGGTAATGGAGGAAAAGCGTTTTTCTCTGAAGATATGAAAGGGTTTCAGGAGATGTTGTCTCTTGGTGTGGTCAAGGGATTAAAAGCCCTTTATTGCAATCAGGAGGCAATTGCTCTTGAAAATGAATACCGTAATTTACGGCCTATTAGGCGCAACCTTTTTACTAAACATTGACCCCTGCGCCCAATCCGGCGCATGCCCCCCTTCTATACTCTAAACAGTAAAAAGCAAGGGGGTGGAGAGTTGAAATGAACAACTCACCATGCTCTGGTAGGTTCCACAACAAACCGACAACAGTTCACTCACATTGCATTAAAATATAGTTATATAGTTAGGCTTCCACTTCCGTCACTGGCCCTGTAATGATGTTACCTTCGCTGATCGTTTCGTTCTTCCTTTTTTAAAATTTCTTTGGTTTCTTTGCGCCTTATCGGGTATATGCGCCCTATCTGTGTTCAAATTACGATTTATTTTAAAAAGCAGGGGGTGCGCCTTATGCGCTCTGTCGCCTTATGGGCCGTAAATTACGGTATGTAAAACTGTTCAAACTTGGAAAAAGGGCATCTCCTCAAGTCTAAAACCCCTTCTGACATTTGATTTTCTGCATTCACTTTTCTCTGATTTGAGAGATTTCTCTTGACAATTACTGTGCCTGTCAACCTGAAATATAATTTGTTTCATTATTAAAATTTTATGTCTAAGCAGACAAGCTGCGGTAAGAAGAATTAATTTTTGTGCATGTTTTGATATGCTGACAGAACGTTAGATGAACAACTCACATGGTTGACGAGAAAAACGCCTCGGCCTCGTGACGAAGCCACCGGTTTCACAATCCATGGACCGCGGTCCTTCAGGAAGTGAGCTGCATCCATTACACACCACAGGTACACATTAAGGACATGCTTTCTGTCACATTCGATACTTTTAAATGGAAAGGCAAATTCATGCACATTAACATAGAAAATGATCATTTTATCCTATAAAAGATTACACAGATGTTTGGAAAATGTCTGGAATATTGCACATTTTTTTCACATTTCCCCCCCCTTTAGGACGGACAATGTAACACAAGGAGATAAACTGTTTTCATTTCTTAGGATGTTTTCATTTCTTTCTGTTATTGAATTACAATCTTTTACATGAAAAAAAGTTTGAATGTCGCCACATTTTGATAGATGAAATACATAGAGAAGTACATTAACACTTGGGTCCTCCAAGATGATACTGATTGTGATAAGCAGTTTGGAAAACAAATGGCGCAAAGACAACGTTTAACGTCCTCCCGAGCAGTTAAGATACATATGGGACATTACTAATTCAGTAATTCAAAGAGTTAAAGGATACAAATGGTGAAACATGATTGTATTTTATACTGGCTGTGATTGGGTGGTGGTTGTTCATTTGCATGTTACATGTGCACAACACACAAACAGCCAATTGATTGCTGATAGAGTTTATTAATTACTATCTAGCAAGGGTTGCACTTTACATCACTCATTGATAACAATTGGAGAAAAAAACAAGAAAAAAAGAAGAAAAAAAACCCCCAGACAAACCAGCCCATCGCAAAGTCCATTCACCTTCGGTGACGGACAAAAAAGGAGTTGAGGACAAAAGGATCCAGTTTGCTGATTGGGGCAGAGGGTGGATGCCTCGTGCCTCCATACGAGGAGCTGGACAACCCCACCCCCTCCATGAGTCTCTTCCAGTGGGGATACTGGGGGGGTCTTTCTTTCATACAAATAGTTCCCCCACCTTCTGAAAGTGAAGTTCTGTGCTTGTAACTTCCTCTTCTCTGTCACTTTCTTTGACGCTGCCTTTTCCCTTTGCTTTTTGCCATCTACTATATTTCTGACTTGTTGGCCCATTCTCCTGCCTTTTCTCCAAAAAATCTTCCAAACAATTTTTTTCCTTTGAGCTCCTCTGAAATCAGAATGTGTCGGCTGAATACAGCGGGGAGACCAGTGAAAGCTGAAAACCGGACACACACGTACCTTGTAAACCCACTATGGCCATATGGCCTGGGAATGCAGAAGAAGAGGAAGAAGAAGCTTGCTGATGATATCCTCCGCCAAGGAGGCTATGATTTTAATGTAGTCAATTTGCTTTTAGAGTTCATTCATACGCTCAACTCATGCAATACAGTACTTACAACAAAACTCTTGGTACTCTCCTGGTAGTACGAAGCTTTGAGGGACAAAGTCAAAGTGTTTGACCCCCTGCAATGGCAATCAAACATATGTTGATGAATTAATCAATCAATCAATGAGGAAAGAAAGACAGAAAGAAAGAAAGAGCAGACGAAAATGAATGAACGAAAGAAAGAAAAGACAAGCATGTGTGAAAGAGAACAATTCTTTTCCATTCCTGAGCAACATTTCTTCATTCCTGATGTGGTTGGTAGACGAGCTATTCAATATGTGATTGAATGTGCGTCTGAGTGTGTGGAAAGGGTGTGTGTGCATTAGTATTGCATATCTATTGTCAAGTTTGCCATCAATGTCAGCAGATATTTGTGATTTTGTAAGACCATTGTTCCGGATGACAAAATGGCCGTTTCTGAAGACTGTTCTTCTTTTTCTTGCAGATGACAACCACCATCATCCATTTGATGGTTCTGTTGTGTATAATAACTGGGAACTTTGGTCATGTAGTAAAGATAACTTTGTACAGTGACGAGTTCCTTGGCTATCCGGATGATCGGCTTTGAATGGCTGGGGGAAAGATCGGACAGGTTGAAAGTAGGGGCAGGGAACACTGGAGAGGAATGAGTGGGGCAGGGTAAAAGGGGGAACGGAGATTGGGGTAGGGTGGAGGAGGGGGAGGGGGGAGGGGAGGGTCGCTGTTTATATCCGGGACTTGAAGCTCTCCAACCAGGCTGATCAGGCGATGTTACTGCCTCAGGTGGAAGGGAGTTCCATTCAGAGATGGCCCATGGAAAAAAAGGAAAACTTCCTGTAACTGGTTTTGCAAGAGGGGAGGAGGTATGTTGATCGGTGAGATTTTCTCGTTTGTCTTGTTGGTGGGTGGAGGGATGGGCTGTACGGGGGGGTGTTGACAGTAATGTCACAGTTATGGTACTAAAGAAGGTCGTCAATAATCTTTTTTATTCCTGATTTCAGGAGCATTCCTGAACTACTTTCACCTATGGACAAGTCAACGGTGCATGTTTGCCTAGGGAGAAAACCTTTGGTGATCAATCAATCCTTTCTCAGTTGATAATTATATGATGCGTTACACAATGAGTTTCACAACTTCTATAAAAAAAAACCAGAGAAAATTTGAGTGAAAGACAGAGAGGGAGAAATTGAATAAGAGAGAGAGATAACAGAAAGGCAGAGAAAGATAGAGTGACAGAGCTACAGAAAGATAAGAGAGAGAATGAGAGAGAAAGAGAACAAATTTGGACTGAGAGACAAAGAGACACAAATGCAAAGTTAAAGCTCAAAGACATTGAGAGAGAGAGATTGAGAGAGAGAGAGAGAGAGAGAGAGAGAGAGAGAGAGAGAGAGAGAGAGAGAGAGGAGGGAGAGAGAGAGACAGAGAGGGAGAGACACAGAGAGAGAGAGAGAGAGAGAGAGAGAGAGAGAGAGAGAGAGAGAGAGAGAGAGAGAGAGAGAGAGAGAGAGAGAGAGAGAGAGAGAGAGAGAGAGAGAGAGAGAGAGAGAGAGAGAAACGCAGAGACATATAGAAAACCCACAAATCATTACCTTGATCTGTTGCATACGTTGAATGTTCTTATACAGCCTGTCTTTCCTTGTCAGCTCATAGGATCTGAATAGACATTAAAAGATGCGAAGTTTATAACCAGTCTTCACAATGTTGCCACCGCTCTCAGCATTGAGAAAACAACTCAGTAGCAATAACTGGTGTGTGATAGATAGGCAACCCTGACCAGGCATCCTACTATTTCCCTGCCTGAAAGAGGAATGAATCTTTAATTTAATGTCTAAAAGAGACTTAACAAACATGACCTGGGCAGTAGGGCTTAAGGTGGGGGTTGGTTAACATTAAGTGGAAATTGGTCCATCTGCCAGTCTCTTTTTCTCCCTGACTCACACCAATGTAGCAGCTTAATCTTCTGGAACTCAGTCATGGTAGGCTATATGTAAAAGGCTTCTGATGAAAGTTCGTCCACAGTCCAGCTCTCTCTTTCTGCCTGTCTGTCATTCTGTCTCCTACACACTTTGGTGAAGTGGTTGACTTTGTTAAATCTCAGTCATGCTGCGCAGAGTAAAAGGCTTGAGGTGGGAGTTTGCCCAAATCATGAAGTCGTGCGCTCTCTCTCTCTCTCCCCTCTCTCTCTCTCACACACACACACATGGGGATGGAGAACTTTGTGCTTTTGGCACTATTCTTTTCTTTAGTCTCAACCCCCACCTACTCCAAATTCCCCACCCCTTATGTCCCTTTGAATTGCAGCCAAGGCCGATGTTTATTAGAACACATTCATTTGTTTGTTCGTTCACTCCTAGTCCCTACACACCTGGGGAAGTGGTTGATTTTCAGTCATGGTGCAAAATGTCCAGGTCCACACTAGGTTGAAATTCATCAGTCTGTCCATCCATCTGTTCATATGTGCATCTATGTCTATCTGTCTGTCTGTTTGTCTGACACACACCTGGGGAAGTGGTTGATTTTCTGGAACTCGGTCATGATATGTAATGTAAAGGGCTTGAGGACTCTGTCTCTCTCTCTCTCTCTCTCTCTCTCTCTCTCTCTCTCTCTCTCTCTCTCTCTCTCTCTCTCTCTCTCTCTCTCTCACCTGGGGAAGTGGTTTATCTTTTGTTTTTCTTTTATCCAAGGACAGGAACTCGGTCATGGTGCGTAATGTAAAAGGGTTGAGGTTGTTTCATACTTAGTGGAAAATCAGCTGAGCTCTCTCTCTCTCTCTCTCTCTCTCTCTCTCTCTCTCTCTCTCTCTCTCTCTCTCTCTCACCTGGGGAAGTGGTTGATCTTCTGGAACTCGGTCATGGTGCGTAATGTAAAGGGCTTGAGGTGGGAGTTGGTCCAGACCAGGTTGAAGTCGGGGCTGTTGGGGTGCACCTCGTGGAACCCGTGGGCCGCCAGGATGTTGCGGATGATCTTGCACTCCGTCGTGCCAAACTTGAAGGCCAGGTGGTAACGCTCTTTAGTTGGAGAAAAAAGAAGAGAAACGGAAAGAAAAGTAAAATGAGGACATGTCACCATTCAAGGATCTTATAATGAAACAAAGCAAAACGCATGCCCTGTTCTCATGGTGACCTCAGTTTTGGTTTCCAATCCAGTCTATGCCTTGGTGTGTTCGGGTCAAAGTCATGGGGATCAGTGTGTTCTGGGGAGCTGTCGGTGGACGGTCGTGGTGGCGCCCTCGGAGGAGGACCTCACTCACGCTGGCTCCGTGACTAAGAGAATAGTGTCGTCAGTAGGGGGCTTAGTAGGTGGTGTCCTGAACAGGCTCCACTGAACTCCACCGAACTGACTCAGCAGCAGTGCAGTGTCTTGTCGGTTGGTTGCCTCCTGACGGCCTAACATAGATTCACTCCCCTTGGACTGCTGGTCTCGGATTCTGCGACTTGAACAAACCGGGGTGTAGCTGCGAATTGGGATTCGGAACGAGCAGCATGGGAGCAATGCCATTGTACAGCCCAGAAGATGGGACAGCCAAAAAAAAAAGAAACAAAGCAAAAGTCCTTGAAATCAAGAACTGTTTTGGCTTTTTTTCTCTTTCATCTGTTATGACATCCTGTGAAGATATCAAAATGAGACAAACTGAGTACGAAAAGGTGCAATGTCTGACAGAGATAGTTCATAAGGATTTCATTGTACAGTGGAACCTCCCTTGTAAGACCTTGAAAAATCATCCAAAATAAGGCCTTAAGTGTGAGGGAGTTGTATAAGGGAGGTAAGTTTAATACTTACAAAGAAAGGTAATGTCTTATAAGGGAGGTTCCACTGTATTGCAATTGTCATTTGCCAGCTTGCAGACCATGCAACTAGTGTCTAAAGGACTTTGTTCACTACTTTGTTTTCTTTTCCTGATGTCTCTTTTTTAAAGAGAGTGAGAGACAGAGACAGATCGACAGAGACAAGAGACAGAGATAGCACGAGAGACACAGAGACAGATCTTTCAATCAAATACTGTACAACGTGATCAGAGAAATTTGTCATAAGCTTTGGCAAATAAGAAAATTATTTGAAGGCAACAAACCTATAGAAAATTAAGGTTAAAAAAAGCTACTTGTTACTAACCTCCCACAGTTTTAAAGCTACTTGTTACTAACCTCCCACAGTTTTAAAGCTACTTGTTACTAACCTCCCACAGTTTTAAAGCTACTTGTTACTAACCTCCCACAGTTTTAAAGTTACTTGTTACTAACCTCCCACAGTTTTAAAGTTACTTGTTACTAACCTCCCACAGTTTTAAAGCTACTTGTTACTAACCTCCCACAGTTTTAAAGTTACTTGTTACTAACCTCCCACAGTTTTAAAGCTACTTGTTACTAACCTCCCACAGTTTTAAAGCTACTTGTTACTAACCTCCCACAGTTTTAAAGCTACTTGTTACTAACCTCCCACAGTTTTAAAGCTACTTGTTACTAACCTCCCACAGTTTTGAAATTGAGGCGCTTCTGCAGTATGCTGCTGACGTTGAACAAAATGATGGGCGTTTTCTTGGAATATCCCGTCCATATGATGTTGAGATTCTTGTCCCTGAAACAAGTTGGGGAGCAAGCAGCTGGTTAAAATGTCTCTCAAAATACAGATTTTGTATACAGAAATTGATAAGGCCCTGGTGAGATCGATAATAGGATGTTTAAAATGACTCTTTTTTGGTGGCAGAAGTTTATTCAATGTTCAGGATGTGTGTAAAACACCCAACAACATTTTACATGCGATGCAGGCTACTGTATTACATTCCTTTATTTCCAAAAGACCAATTAAAAAACAACAAACTTCCTTAATAGTGATTATGAACTGTAGTTATGTTACTTTAGGGCTGTATATTAAAATTGAATTGTTTCTCAAAAAGGAGGTTTTTCACCGTGAGAGTGCTTTCTTTGAGAGCTTTCTTGTTATCATAGCAAAAATCAAAAATCAAATGTAAAGTATGAAGTCATGACTGACCGACTGTTGTCCTCTTCTTCCTCCCCATCGTCTGTCTCGTAGTCGGAGTCGTGTTCGCTTCTCTCTTCGCCGTCGCTTTGCTCCGATGGCGTCAAAGAGCCTCCGTCAGAATCGTTAGAGCGTGTTGCCATGGTTGTACTTTTTCTTTGGTTTTTATTTCACCGACGGCATGGATCATAGAGATATTGGCGTGTGTGTGTGTGTGTGTGTGTGTGTGTGTGTGTGTGCGTGTGCGCGTGTGCGTGTCAATGAGTATGTGTGTGTGTAAGTGTATATGTAAGTCACAGTGCGTGTGTATGTGTGTGTGAGTGAGTGTGTATGTCTGTGTTTATCTGCCTGTATGTGTGTGGTTCAATGCAAAATGCAAAGCACAGTGACTAAGACTGCTGCATTCTGTGTCTTTTGTGGGTCACACCCAGCAAAGGGCCACACACGCTGATCATCATTGGTCTACTCATGACCAAGGGCTAAATCACAGGAGTTTCCACTGACAAAATCTGAAAACACAAAACGCAGCAGTATAAATAAAGAGCAGGAATTCTGTTTCACATAAGACAGATATACACATCAGGATCATATAATCTTGAGACAAAGAAAGCATTGAAGACTAGTTGTGTAAAGATGTTTTAACATTCTCATGCTCATGTGCGTAGCTCTTTCACTATGTATCGAAAGAACTACCCGTTGTGACCACGACGAACCATAGAGAAAAATTCACGATGACTGTGTCAATCTGTCAGTTTGAATTCCGACAGACTAATAAGAGTTGCTTTGCAAGATTATGCGCTATATAAGCATTATTAATTATTATTATTATTACTAACCCTAACCCTATTCCTAACCTTAACCTGAACCCGTTTGTTAACCTAACCCTACTCCTTACTTAAGTAAGTTTAACCCTATTTTAACCCTCAATCATTAGTTGCCGTAGTGATTTAGCCCAGTAGTGTTATCGATACGTTAGTGATAGTCGTACTGATTTATCTTGGTAGTGTTATCGATACGAAGCGATAGCGGAATGTCCCCTCATGGATCCAGCCATTCACTGATTCATTGGTTACTTCTTTTTCTAAGTTCCCAGGCCATATGGCCATAATGGGTAAAATCAGTCGTACTGATTTATCTTGGTAGTGTTCTCGATACGAAGCGATAGCGGAATGTCCCCTCATGGATCCAGCCATTCACTGATTCATCGGTTACTTCTTTTTCTAAGTTCCCAGGCCATATGGCCATAATGGGTAAAATATGGATGTGTCCGCTCTTCAAATTAAAAGCCTCTGTATTGCCTTTAGCCTACACAGTAAATTCTGAGGACACTACTTACAAGCCAAACACAAAAACATATCCACACTTTAAGAGGGAGAAAAAGTGAGTGAGTGTGTGATTGAGTAAAAACCTGGAGACGGGGGTGGGGTGGTGGGTGGTAGTGCTGGTGGCGTACTTGTCACAAGGTATACTTGTTTTTACAACATTGGGAATACAAACAATAGGATTTGTCAACACACACACACATAGAGAGATGGAGGGGGGGGGGGAGAAAGAGAGAGAGAGAGAGAGAGAGAGAGAGAGAGAGAGAGAGAGAGAGAGAGAGAGAGAGAGAGAGAGAGAGAGAGAGAGAGAGAGACAGCGACACATGTAACTCTAACTCAAGTGTTATTGTCTGAAAAGAACAAAAGAAGAAACAATGTTCTTTGGCACAGTTCTCAGGACAAGAGCTCATTTACATTCTGGCAATAGGAATAAACACTCACTCAGTCAGTGTCAAGGGAAAACACGCAAAATAACACAAAGTGGGAACAGTATTGAACAGACTCACTCCAGAATCATTTGACAGTAACATTTTGACTAATTCGAGTATCTTGACCGACTCATGCTTTTTTTTATTTGTCTGATCTTAAAATAAAATATCTTACTCAGATATTTTGGTCTAAAAAAGATATCACATATTTTCAAACAAAAAGCTGGGTTTTTTCCCCAGAAAGTAACCATCTTAAAGACCCACTATGTCACATGTCAAAATCATGCACGGTTTTCAAGTGTTTTCCCTCTTATAGCTGGTAAGAATATCTTAAGAAATCTTCCTAGCATAAGAGGGAATGTGACACGTGACATGGGGGGGGGGGGTCTTTAAACAATTGTTTTTTACCGACTCTATTACAGCAGATTTAGGTTCCTCAAAATATAATTTATTCTATATTTTTGTACAACAAACAAACAACTACATGGCAAGTGTAAAGTGACGTTATTTTATTCACAAGAGACAAAACGAAACTACTGGATATTTCGGCGAATGCGCCTTTATCAACATAGACAAACAAGAAAACAGCAAACAGAAAATGGAGCAAAAAGCAGGCAACAAAAGGAGCAAAAAAACAAGATGAAAATAAAAAAACAATCTTGTAACCAAATGAAGGGCCTGTATTGCAACCAAATGAAGGGCCTGGCCTGAAGGGTGTTGCAACCAAATGAAGGGCCTGTATTGCAACCAAATGAAGGGCCTGTATTGCAACCAAATGAAGGGCCTGTGTTGCAACCAAATGAAGGGCCTGTGCTGCAACCAAATGAAGGGCCTGTATTGCAACCAAATGAAGGGCCTGTGTTGCAACCAAATGAAGGGCCTGTGTTGCAACCAAATGAAGGGCCTGTATTGCAACCAAATGAAGGGCCTGTGTTGCAACCAAATGAAGGGCCTGTGCAACCAAATGAAGGGCCTGTGTTGCAACCAAATGAAGGGCCTGTGCTGCAACCAAATGAAGGGCCTGTGTTGCAACCAAATGAAGGGCCTGTATTGCAACCAAATGAAGGGCCTGTATTGCAACCAAATGAAGGGCCTGTGTTGCAACCAAATGAAGGGCCTGTGTTGCAACCAAATGAAGGGCCTGTGTTGCAACCAAATGAAGGGCCTGTGTTGCAACCAAATGAAGGGCCTGTGTTGCAACCAAATGAAGGGCCTGTGTATTGCAACCAAATGAAGGGCCTGTATTGCAACCAAATGAAGGGCCTGTATTGCAACCAAATGAAGGGCCTGTATTGCAACCAAATGAAGGGCCTGTATTGCAACCAAATGAAGGGCCTGTGTTGCAACCAAATGAAGGGCCTGTGCTGCAACCAAATGAAGGGCCTGTTGCAACCAAATGAAGGGCCTGTGCTGCAACCAAATGAAGGGCCTGTGTTGCAACCAAATGAAGGGCCTGTATTGCAACCAAATGAAGGGCCTGTGCTGCAACCAAATGAAGGGCCTGTATTGCAACCAAATGAAGGGCCTTTATATCTCTGTATATGTCTATATTCTGTGAATTTGCACACCCCAACTAAAAACTACTATTGATCATCATTAAATCTGGCATGGTGGTATTTGATATACTAGGAAAATACCTATTATAATTTCCCCCAAAATAGTACCCAAATATTCCAAATTAACTTGTGTTAAAATGCTAATCACTAAATAAATTGACCAACTATGTAGCTAAGCTATATCTTAATGCCTCTTATATTTGAGTGTGTGTGCGTCCTTCTTCCAAGTGATGGACAGGGCCCTCTTCAGGCGTTCGAAGTCCAACGACTGGTCACTTTGGCAGGCGGTGTGTGCTCACCCCTAATGATTGCTTTAAATTTTGTGTGGTGATGTATTATGGTGCCGGGAGGGTCCCATAGAAAATGTGTAACTGTGCTGACCTTTACCTTGGAGTTTGACCTTAAAAACCGGTCAGAAGTAGGAGTAGTAACTAAAGGGTAGTAATTAGGGAATGACTGGCTGGACTGGTTTGCACTGGTTACTTCCCTTGCATTATAAATCTGAGTGAAAGAGGGGTAGAGGCGAAAGAGAGAGAGAGTGTGAGTGTGAGCGTGAGCGTGAGAGAGAGAGTGTGTGTATGTGTGCGGGCGTGCAAAGCATAGCGAGCAGGACTGCTAGTTCTACTAACTATGTAGTATATTAACCAACAATAGTACATGCATGTCTATGTAGTGGTTTGTATGCCATTGTTTTCACAAAGGACACAAGGGTTCAACTGGGGTGATTTATTTGTATGAATAAATGAGTGTACTGGTATGCCATTATGTGTGTGTTTACTTTTATGCTTGTGTTCTTGTTTGTAGATGTCTCTTCCTTACATGCATATTCTGTATGTGTCTTTCCCTGCAAGTGTGTGTGTGTGTGTGTGTGTGTGTGCGTGTGTGTGTGGTGTGTGTGTGTGTGTGTGTGTGTGTGTGTGTGTGTGTGTGTGTGTGTGTGTGTGTGTGTGTGTGTGTGTGTGTGTGTGTGTGTGCATGTGTGCGTGTGTGTGTGTGTGTGTGTGCATGTGTGTGTGCATGTGTGAGTGTGTGTGTACATGCATGCATGCATGGGTGTGTGCATGTGCGTGCATATGTTTGCATTAATTTATCTTCCCAGAGAAGGAAAAGAAAACTAACAATAGTAAAATAAATTTCTAAGTAAGAAGGAACGTGGTAAAGCTATTCAAAGTCAAAAAGTGATTTTATATTAATATTAGCAAATCACAAACTGTTTACACCCTGTTAATCAATGCCATATTTTTACATGTACACTCATGCACACAGAAAGAAAGAGAAAGAATGAAACTGTCAACTGATGTTTCTTTCAGGGTTATATAATACGATTTTGGGCATTCCTGTCCCTGCCAAAGTGCATACAATAAGCTTGCTGACACATTAAAAAACCCAAAGAATCACAAATCTGCTTTCAGATTCAGTAGCAATTAACTCATATATGTCCGGAATTAATAGATAGCTGTCAATTTGATGCATTTGCTTCAAGGGAAGTAAATCTGTGTGCACACCATACCTTGGTCACTTCTAAACTCGCTTCGCTCCCTTAGACCACAATTTTGTCTCTGACTTTGCTTTTGTAGTGGTTTGTTGTGAGGAAACCAATCGGTGTAGAGAGTTTTTCTATATAAAGTCTATATATATAAAAAAAAGTCTGATCTACCACTTCCCTATGTCTAAACCTGAAGTAAAAACCTGTAATCTTCTTTTATTTCTCCTTTTGTTTATGTATGTTTTGTTTGTGTGTATGGCTGGAGTGATTTGTGAGTTTTTTTTGATAATTCAAAATTGTTGCGATGCGAACGAGTTAAACAAAAACATTCCCAGAAGAAGAAACAATTCCCAGACAACAGGCAAGTGTATGATTCTTGCCCACCATAATTAACCGTCAGCCTTTTTACATCTAAGCAAGTCCTCATTAACTCGCTCATTAAAGGCTTAGATAATACTGACATTATGGGCCTGCTAAAAATGCTACCCAGCTCATACCCATGCAATGATGAATGGTGGGCAGCGGCTCGCTAATCACAGGTTACTGAACCGTGAGAGCAAGACTGGCTGGCACACCGTCGTGTTACAACTTACATACAGCACACTACGCCTAGGGTGAGGGATTAGCCCTTAGTCCGCAAGTTTCACACTTTGTTAGCCACAGCTTATATGAACCACCGAGGCATATCCCGGGTAGTCAGACTAACGAATCAGTCTTTACCATCTTTTCTGTCACTCAATCTCCTTCTTGTTTACACAATCTATTTTCTCTTTATCCACCCCACCCCTCTCCCTTGTGTCTTCCTCTTCCCTGCCCCCCAACCCCTGCACAAAAAATAAAATAGGAAAGCAACAAACAAAAAACATTAGCATATTCCATAATTTTGAAGAGTTCTCTCTTGTGAGATTAAAAAAACACCTTTCAACCAGCCGCCGTGGCGTAGTGGTTAGCGTCGCGGACTACTGGCTGGGAGGTCACGGGTTCGAATCCCATCAGAGGCGAGGGTTTTTTTCGGTCCTGGACTGACTCCTACCCAGAGCTATAGTGAGTGGCTATGGGCTCAATGGGAAGACTGTAACCACACAGTTGAGCTTCATCCGCTTAACGGATGCGATTCTGAGAGTATTGCTCTAATTTCAAGACCAACACCGCAGGTGTCTGTAGTTCTTGGGCCTGGTTAACGCCGGGATATCACTATGAAAGGAAGCGTATGTCATGTAGTCTCTGGGATCAGTGTGTTCTGGGGAGCTGTTGGTGGACAGTCGTGGTAGCGCCCTTGGAGGAGGACCTCACTCACGCTGGCTCCGCGACTAAGAGAATAGTGTCGTCAGTAAGGGGCTTAGTAAGTGGTGTCCTGAACAGGCTCTACTGAACTCCACCGAAGTGACTCAGCAGCAGTGCAGTGTCTCCTCGGTTGGTTGCCTCCTGACGGCCTAACATAGATTTGATCACCTTGGACTGCTGGTCTCAGATTCTGTGACCTGAACAAGCCAGGGTGTGGCTGCGAGTTGCGACTCAGAATGAGCAGCGTGGGAGCAACGCCACTGGTCGGCCCAGAAGATGGGACAGCCAAAAAACAACAACCAAAAAAACTTAAAAAGTGTTGATAATAATATAGAGCTATCTTTATCATGGTTCTTACATCATCTTAAACTTGTTAAGTGTTTGTTGTCAATTTTATACATAAATCATTTTTAAATGATTGTTTCGCATAAAGTATTCAATATGTGTTCATGTATGCTGTTTAACTAAGGTTGTCAAATGGAAGTTTTTTTTACATTTTTTACTGTGATTCTATCTTAAGTCATTGATCTATTTTAACATATATAAAATGTTAACAAAAAGTGAAATTTTATTTTAAAAAGGCATAAGTAAACTATTCTCGCAAATATAAAGCTATGCAGACAGGATTATTACTCCAGGAAAACATTACATTAAACAAATAATAATAATGTTTTAGCAATGCTTAGAATCATGAAATAGATGTCAATCATAGGAGAGATGAATGCATGATTCACTGTCAATTTAACATTAAAGGTAAGGTTAACTAGCGTGTGTGTGTGTGTGTGTGCGTGTGTGTGTGTGTGTGTGTGTGTGTACACTGCTTGTGCTTAATAAATTTGTACATACATACAATGATACATGTGTGTGTTTAGCTCAGTCTCTGTGAACCATGTAATCGCACTGTTTTTGTGACTGTAAGTACATTATTACTACATTACATTAAACAAATAATAATAATGATACATGAAATGATGTAAATCAGAGATGTGCTAGCTCAGTCTCTGTGATCCATGCATAATCGCAGATGCTCTGTCTTTTTGTAATCACAGATGTTTTTTGTATGACTGTGTGAGTGTGTGTGTGTGTGTGTGTGTGTGTGTGTGTGTGTGTGTGTGTGTGTGTGTGTGTGTGTGTGTGTGTGTGTGTGTGTGTACGCTGCTTGTGCTTAATATATTTTTACATGTATCATGTGTCAGAGTGTCTAGCTCTATCTCTGTGAACCATGCATAATCGCAGATGTTTTTTGTATGTGTGTGTGTGTGTGTGTGTGTGTGTGTGTGTGTGTGTGTGTGTGTGTGTGTGTGTGTGTGTGTGTGTGTGTGTGTGTGTGTGTACGCTGCTTGTGCTTAATATATTTTTACATGCATCATGTGTCAGAGTGTGTGTGAAACCATGCATAATCGCAGATGTTTTTTGTATGTGAGTATGTGTGAGTGTGTGTGTGTGTGTGTGTGTGTGTGTGTGTGTGTGTGTGTGTGTGTGTGTGTGTGTGTGTGTGTGTGTGTGTGCTTGTGCTTAATATATTTTGGTGGGTAATCCAACCATGCATAATCGCAGAATGCCTCTAAGTGTGTGTGTGTGTGTGTGTGTGTGTGTGTGTGTGTGTGTGTGCGTGTGTGTGTGTGTGTGTGCATCATGTGTGTGTGTGTGTGTGTGTGTGTGTGTGTGTGTGTGTGTGTGTGTGTGTGTGTGTGTGTGTGTTCATTGGTGGGTAACCACCTCAGTGTGTGTGTGTGTGTGATTGTGTGTGTGTGTGTGTGTGTGTGTGTGGGTAACACCTCTTTCTGTGTATGTGTGTGTGTGTGTGTGTGTGTGTGTGTGTGTGTGTGTGTGTTTGACTGTGTGTGTTGTGTTGTTGTTGTTGAGGTATTTATTTAGGTATTCATATATAGAAAGACGGGAATCATGCAGATTACCCCCCCCCCCCCCCCCTCCATTTCTCGGTTCTTTATGCTTTTTCAGTCTTGCCTTTCTGAGCGCAGTACTTTAGCAACATTTTGAGCCAATTATGTTTTCTCAATAATTATTGCAATTATATATAATTTAGTCTAAAAGTGAAACAGCCAGTTTGGAGTTTTCCATTTTGTAACAACTTTGTCACTACTAGTTATACACTGAACAAATTTCCTTTCGCTATTCTGTTTTGTTTAAAAAAACCTCCCCCTGTACTGTTTGAGATAGTCCAAGGACTGTGAGATAGCCTAGTCTGTCATTTCTGACAATGACTTTCAGATAGCAGAGGGGGCAGATACTATTCTGGCGGGCTGGGCGAGAATTTGTTTATAGTGGAGATGCCTTGCCCAGGGTACATCCCCACTCTCTCGGCCAAAGGGATTTGAGGACAGCTGGCGTTGAGGAAGGTCCCCAAAGGCCAGCCCATCCCTTTGGCTGCAGCACCAGAGACGGTGCAAGGGCCCCTTCATTCGAGAGTCATAGTCTAACTCTAAGATAGCCAATATTTTGAGTCAAAAAGACTTTTTACAATTTTAGCATAGATTATTACGCTGGGGCCCAAAAACATATTGTGAGTTATCCAGTCTTTTTGAGTTATCCGTTTTTGAGTTAGCAGGATTCCACAGTATTTTTTAATTGCTTGAAACCGAGAAATGGAGGAACATTGATGTAAATATTTAAAAAAACGATACAGGTTTAACTACTCAATCTACAGTAAATGAAAATGCTACACTGTAAAAAACATGAATTAGAAGAAAAAATCCAGGGAAATGGTCAATAGTGGGCAGGGGGTTAATCTGCATCATTGCCAGAAAGTCTATAAATCAGTCAAACTGATACAAAAGGCAACATGCTTGACAGTACAGACATGAAAGTCATGGCAACTGATCAAACAAATCTAATGAACACACACT
>CM065688.1:44763961-44771461 GCA_017654935.2 Phymorhynchus buccinoides
CCCCAGATACCAGAGGGAGGCAGCTGCTATGCTGGAGGGCTGGGCTAACATTCGTTCCCAATGGAGATGCATTGCCCCGGGTAGGCCTATAGGATAGGACGGGGTAAAAAGCCCATGGGCGGGTAAGAAGCCCATGCCAATTATCTCATGAAATAAAGCAAATTTCAGTCACATTTTACCCATGAGACATAAAATTTCAGTCACATTTTGCCCATGAGACATTAACACTCGTCTCATGGGCAAAATGCGACTGAAATTTGCTTTATTTCATGAGATAATTGGCATGGGCTTCTTACCCGCCCATGTTTTTTTTTTTACCCCGTCTTCCCCTACGTACATCACTTTGGAAAGAAAATACACGGGAAAGAACCCACACGGCTTGTGCACCACAAGGCATTTTTGTTCTTTTTCGTACAAGAGTTCTTACTTTTCAACACGATGATGGATAGTGCTGGCAAACATGGTACTAAAAGTACACAGTAGGGGAAGACGGGGTAAAAAGCGCATGGGCGGGTAAGAAGCCCACCCCAATTATCTCACGAAATAAAGAAAATTTCAGTCAAATTTGCCCATGAGACGAATGCTAACTAGACACGACGATGATGATGACGATGTCGGCAACGGCGAAGAGGAGCATATGATGTTGATGATTACGATGCTGACGACGACGACGACGACGATGACAATAGCAGCAACGTAGCATAGCTAAAACAACAAAGGTGTCACGTACCGAGCAGAAGACATGTCCTTTGCCCGTTCTGCCCCCCGCCCTCCCTCTCACATCTTCGCTCCCTCTTCTTTGCGTCCTTTGGGTGATAGGGGAAGACGGGGTAAAAAGCGCATGGGCGGGTAAGAAGCCCACCCCAATTATCTCATGAAATAAAGAAAATGTCAGTCAAATTTGCCCATGAGACGAATGCTAGACATTAACGCTCGTCTCATGGGCAAAATGAGACTGAAATTTGCTTCATTTCATGAGATAATTGGGGTGGGCTTCTTACCCGCCCATGCGCTTTTTACCCCGTCTTCCCCTACACGTCCATCCACAATTTGAAGCGATTCCGTCCAGCGGTTCACGAGATAAAGCCAGGACAGACATGGGGGAAAAGGTCAAAGATCAAGACCAAGAAGCTTCAATATGTCTGCTACTGTGTGTGTGTGTGTGTGTGTGTGTGTGTGTGTGTGTGTGTGTGTGTGTGAGTGTGTGTGTGTGTGTGTGTGCGCGTGTGCGCGCGCGCGCGTGTGTGAGGGTGTGTGTGTGTGTGCGTGCGCGCGTGTGTGTGACTCTGTGTGTGTGTGTGTGTGTGTGTGTGTGTGTGTGTGTGTGTGCGCGCGCGTGTGTGTGTGTGTGCGTGCGCGCGTGTGTGCGTGTATGTGCGTGCGTGTGCGTGCATCCGCGTGTCCGCGCGCGCGCGCGTGTGTATGCGCACGCGCGCGTGTGCGTGAGTGTTTCTTGTTTCAAAGAACATAATTTCAAAACTACAGAGGTAAGAACAATCACGAAACGAACACAGACACAGGTGCACAGCCACAGAGAAAAACAGACAGAAAGGCGTACAAACAGAAACAAGTGCAACGCCGAGCGGCTGCAAAGTCCCCTCGCAGCATCGCCAAGCTACTCCGAAATCGAGAGAATGAATGAAGGAATTTTATTTATAGAGGGTAATAGAGTAAGCAACAACATGCTTTTTGTTTGTGGCTCAAGCCACAAACCTATAACTCACTTTGTCGGTCGGTCGGTCTGTCTGTCTGTCTGTCTGTCGATCCAAAATTGTCGCACTTCAAATCGAGGCGAAAATGGTGTTTTACGTCCTCTTGGTCTGAATCAGACACATATGGGACATTTGTAAATACAAATATGGTGGGAACAATACTGGAGGCAATGCCCGGAGGCAGTACGAAACCAGTAAAGTCCCGAGTTTTTATTAATGAGAAACCAGAGTTAGTGTTCATTGACTTCAAATCGAGGCTACACTTCAAATTGAGGCCGCTCTTTAAAATGATGTATTTTAAAAGCGTACAAAATAATAAACATACGTAATACAGACACTACAACAGACACGACGAGTATGCGGTGCTTCTTTTGATGAGTATAAGTAGGATACATAGTTTTAAATGTTTTCCAAAAGATATAAAAAGTTACGAAATGGTGCAGAGATAACATTCTGGTTTACAGATTAAAATTATTGAAAAGCCAGGGGAGGTGACTCATGATTGGAGTGGTAAAACGTTTGTTAGAAATGTCTGTACGAATGGTGAGTGAAAAGCGCATTGAATTGCTTTGCAAGATTATGCGCTATATAAGCATTATTAATTATTATTATTATTTAAAAATAGACCGCGTGCCACAAACTATTGCGATTTCGCGCTTGTTTACATCCAGCCCTCTGGAGAGAGAGAGAGAGAGAGAGAGAGAGAGAGAGAGAGAGAGAGAGAGAGAGAGAGCATCAACCACAGAGCTACAAAGCTGTTTCATGGCGCATGTGTGTTCGGACCTGTGATTTGAGCGCGGGCGATCATGCGCACACGAGCGCACAAAAAAATTCATGACAAATGTGTTATAGACCATTCATCAAGAAATGTGAAAAAAACTGCATTGAAATACATGCAAAGCTTCGCGAGATATTAGCGATTATGTGTTTTGGAGGTTGAACCCCGTAACAATCAATCAATCAATTAATCAATCAAATGTATCTATTGTCTTCAATGAAGAAAATCTTTTTTCAGCTGGCGCGACCTTGACCTTAATGCAAAACTAAATACATCAGTGGATAGCTTGCATCTTGGCAAACTAGTATACCAAATTTGATGATGATAGACTGAATAGTTTTTTTGAGAAAAACGGACGAATAGCCGGACGGACGGACGGACGGACGGAGGCACGCCGGACGGATCAGACAGAAACAATAGTTCCCGAACCTTCGGCTCGGGGACTAAAAATCACACAGAGACCTATGCTAAAGCAGCCTGGAGACAAACAGACATATTGGAATGCCCCACATGGCCGAAAGGCCGAAGAGGGCGTTAAACCCTATTTCGGGGCTGAAGACAAACAGATGGCAATAAATTAGCTCTAACGAGACCTTTAAAGTTTGTATGAGCACCTGCGTGCTCCTTTGTTCATTAGGCCTAATCCTTCCATTTCTGAGAGACAGAGAGCGACAGAGACAGAGACATAGGGGAAGACGGGGTAAAAAGCGCATGGGCGGGTAAGAAGCCCACCCCAATTATCTCATGAAATGAAGCAAATTTCAGCCTCATTTTGCCCATGAGACGAGCGTTAATGTCTAGCATTCGTCTCATGGGCAAATTTGACTGACATTTTCTTTATTTCATGAGATAATTGGGGTGGGCTTCTTACCCGCCCATGCGCTTTTTACCCCGTCTTCCCCTAGGATTAAACTTCAGCACAGACTCGTGGGCCTATACTATTATGGCACACGTGTTCTTGCACGAGCACTCATAAATGTTTCACAAACATACTTACACTTGTGCCCAGGCGCGTTCGCACATAAGGCATACACATATACACACACGCGCGCAAGTATGCACACACACACACACACACACACACACACACACACACACGCGCGCGCGCGCGCGCGCGCGCGTTGAGCCTTTTCATTTTTACACACACACATACGCGCGCGCACACACACACACACACACGCGCACACACACACACACGCACGCACGCACGCACGCACGCACGCACACACGCACTGGCACACACACACACACACACACACACACACACACACACACACACACACACACATGTGCACGTACAAGCTTATACGGTCGTGCGTGTACAGGAACATACTGAACACAATAACATGGTATGTATGTAAACTTATGTCCTTGCACTAATTTACTTCCACAGACACAAACTCACAAATTCATGCTTAGGCCAGCACACATTTGTAGTACTATACATATGCACGAGCGCACTCACAAACACACATAGCACACTCACTGTTTTTATTTGTTTGTTTGTTTTAAAGACACACTCATATTGGATTCGCTGGATGTTACATTCATGTTGTCTGATACACATTAAATATCCACACACAGAAACATGGCTAGGAAACAAACAAACGAACAAACAAACAAACAAATCAGAATAACAAAATAAAGCACATTGAATTATGAACATTAATCGTAGGCCTAACTAGAGCAAACATGGGAGGATACCTCCTCCCCACCCTTTCCCTCCCAACTTCCTGTTTAGTTTTTATGACGGAAGTGTTGCAAAGTTAGGGACTGTGCACATTACACACGGAAACCTCACGTGCTTATCCGCAAATAAGTAAAAGAAAGAAGGAAATAAGGGGATGGAATAAGCGCATGCGTTTCGTGCGCACAGTCCCTTAAGCTGGAATTCCATATGCACGATAATGGCGACAGCAAACGGGAAAATTATTTCGTTTTAATCGCTCAAACTAATTTTTTACTGCCTGAACCCATAAAACATGAAACGTCACCCGCACTATTGATGTTAACAGAACGGCACAAAGTTTTTGAGCATGTATCGAATTCTGCTGTTGCCGGCCACGAAATACGGACGACATCATGACATTTGAGAAGAAAAATGCCTAGGGCGGCTATGGAAAGGAGGGGTTTCGGTCATGGTCACCACATTAACCACGGGGGCGCACTCTTTTAAACAGAAAAGGCGCCGTGCTGTTTCCGTTTTGATGGATTCAAAACTTCGGGTTTCGTCACGGAATGGCAAAAAAGTGCTGTACCGTCGGGAAATCGTGTTGATGGAATTCCAGCTTTACTCTTTCGTAAATGCTGAAAGTAGGAACGCATTCCATGCAGTCGTTTTCAAGTTATCAAGATTAAAATGCTGCCGAATTTGGCAATTTTCGACCATATTTCGGTCCAAATTTGGCTAATCGGTTAAAAATGGTATTTTGGCATAAAATAGTGTCCTTCAACGTTTCTGCCAATTTTAGTTAAATTGGAAATTGCCAACAAATAAGGCAATAACACGTAAATGTGAGAACAGATTGAGGTTGGAAAGAAAAGTTGTCACTTTATGAGAGAGTGAGAGAGAGAGAGAGAGAGAGAGAGAGAGAGAGAGAGAGAGAGAGAGAGAGAGAGAGAGATAGAGAGAGAGAGAGAGAGAGAGAGAGAGAGAGAGAGAGAGAGAGAGAGAGAGAGAGAGAGAGAGAGAGACGAGAGAGAGACAGAAACAGAGATACAGAGATACAATATCGGCAAAATCTTCAACCTGATGAGAGAGAGAGAGAAGAGAGAGAGAGAGAGAGAGAGAGAGAGAGAGAGAGAGAGAGAGAGAGAGAGAGAGAGTATCAGCAAAATCTTCAACCTGATGAAGAGGGCCGATTGACGAGAAGAGGAGAGAAGAAGAAGAAGAAGAAGAAGAAGAAGAAGAAGAAGAAGAAGAAGAAGAGAGAGAGAGAGAGAGAGAGAGAGAGAGAGAGAGAGAGAGAGAGAGAGAGAGAGAGAGAGAGAGAGAGAGAGAGAGAGAGAGAGAGAGAGAGAGAGAGAGAGAGAGAGAGAGAGGTGTCTCCAATTCTATAACAGTCATGACAAAGCATCCTAGCGATTCGTACTTTTCACTTCGTGATTTAGTCGTCGTGCATGACCGTTCTATCCACGGCTCCATCAACACCTATTAGACCTTCAACAAATAAGGCAAACGCCCATGTTTGCACTCATTAATTTCTCTACGTGGTTGATCTGCGGCGAACAGAAGAATAAAATACACAGAATTAAAACAGAATGGCTTGTCATATAAGCGTTCTTCCAGACTTTGTGTGATACCAATAATGCATGGTCATGAAAGGAAGGTGGCAGGGTGGTTAAGACGTTCGCCTGCCGATTTCAATGCGTGACTGCAGCGTTAGTGACCCGGGTTGGAATCCCTGCCTCGCCCTTTCATTTCTAGTTTGACAGGAAAAAAATGAACGTCCAGTCCTTCGGATGGGGACTTAACGCTACTCTGACCCGTGCGCTTTATGCACGTAAAAACCCAAGGCAGTTAAAAGTCGGTAAGAGCAGGGGAATATCCCGCTGCCTGGTATGACCAAATTGATGACTAGCTTTTCCAAGTCTACCCCCCCCCCCCCCCCGGTTCACTTAAAAAAAAGGGTCCCAAAATAGATCGAATCTAGGTCAGTGGGAGGAGCGATCTCTCAGTTTTGCATCCGTCATTTGTACGTGAACTCTAAGATGGTTTCTTTTTTTGGGGACAAAGAACAACCTATTTGTCGATAATATTCAATCTTTGGGTGAACTAATACAATGGACATCATCGTCGATACATCAGGGACATTTCTCGTAATAGTAATTTCCATTATGGCACAAAGAACAACCTATTTGTCGATAATATTCAATCTTTGGGTGAACTAATACAATGGACATCATCGTCGATACATCAGGGACATTTCTCGTAATAGTAATTTCCATTATGGCACAAAGAACAACCTATTTGTCGATAATATTCAATCTTTGGGTGAACTAATAGAACGGACATCATTGTTGATATATCAGAGCCATTTCTCGTATGCCTAATAGTTATTTTCATTATGATCGGTTCAATAGTTTAGGCTGTAAGAACTAGTACATATTTCTGTTTTATTCACACACACACACATACACATACACACACCACACACACACACACACACAGAGGCCTCGCTTCAGTTGCAAAGTACCCTCGTTCCTTTCGAGCTAAAACAAAAGAAAGAAAAAAAGAGGTCGTTTCTGATTGGTGCAGGTCCATCTGTGCACGTGCTGGGCCTTTCATCAGCCGCGTCTGTCCGTCTGATGGATGTCAGTGTTCTCTCTGCTCCGTCAACCCCTGTTCTAAAGAATCCCGTTGAAAGGGGGGGAAACACCCAAACTAGATGAACGAACATTTGTCTAAGAGATTATCAGCCGAAATAATTATTAGTTTCTTAAAGAAAAAAAAAGGAATACGCGCGTGCGCGCACGCATTGAGAGAGAGAGAGAGAGAGAGAGAGAGAGAGAGAGAGAGAGAGAGAGAGAGAGAGAGAGAGAGAGAGAGAGAGAGAGAGAGAGAGACAGAGAGACAGAGAGACAGAGATAGAGATAGATGGATGGCACACACACACACACACGCACGCACGCACATACTTACACACACACACACACACACATGGAAAAAGAAAGAGGAAGTGGAGAAAGAAACAGAGGTAAAGGTAAAGATGCCCCTCCCCCTCCATTTCTCGGTTGTTTCCATTTTTTCGTTCTTGCCTTTCTTACTGCAGATTGAGTGCTTCATCCTCTATCATTTAACACTAATTTCCATCCATTTACATAATTAAACACATGCATTAATTAATAGTAGAAGATAAAGGCAAGACGGAAAAACGCAATGAACCAGGACTGTGACAAATGCTCCGCGGCTGTTGTGTGTACTGCACTACATAGGGGGGGGTGGGGGGTGTCCTATTAGATAATGGCCTTTATCATGACTGTGATTAATCATTCAACAAAGATAATTAG
>CM065688.1:44791461-44806461 GCA_017654935.2 Phymorhynchus buccinoides
TTTATCATGTCATCTTGATTAAAAAGATGTTAAAAAGTGGCTATTTCATAATTACTAGCGCAACGCCGAGTCCCAGTAACACCTAGTAACGGTAACGCCTAGTAATGGTAACACCAAGTACTGGTAACGCCGAGTACAGCAAATTTGAAGCGATTCGGTTAAGAAACGGCGGAGTCGTATAGCGCGCGGGTTTCTGAACCGATTCGCTTCCGGGTTGGTACACGGATAGTCACCGTCCCCGGTGATCTTCCTGCCGAATTCGAAGGCAATCGGTCCAGAAACACCGGAGATACGGGCGCCGAGAGGCCGGCGGATGCATTTGCCGAACCGCGCAAATGACACGGCCGCCTCGGTTGCCGTTGCCATCGGCCCGTTAGGGCTCACAGCAAATTTGAAGCGATTCGGTCGAAAAACGGCGGAGTTATAAGGCCCATTTCGTGTTTCAGACACACACACACACACACACACAGACACACACACACACACGGGACACTTGCCAAATTACTATATGATGCAGGCCTAACAATGCATAATATATGGAATTTGTACAAAGCAAAGTGAAACCAATAAATATTTTATAAAATGAATATACATGTGGCGGTGCCATAGCCGATGAGGTTTAACCGAGGCGTGGCTACCGCTACACCTATCTGTATTAATTTAAAAAAACATCGGGACTATACTGGTTTTGTACTGCCTCCGGGCATTGCCTCCAGTATTGTTCCCACCATATTTGTATTTACAAATGTCCCATATGTGTCTGATTCAGACCAAGAGGACGTAAAACACCATTTTCGTTGTCGTTTTATAAAATGAAAATATTCCCCAAATAAAGGATTAGCTGAAATGTTATTGTGGAACTAACAAAAGGAAAGCATTTACTGCACGTAGCATTAAGACATGGCACATGCCATTAGCTAGGCTAGTCTAGCTGGAAGAGAGAGGGACTCATCCACATTTCCCTTACGTCTTTTAAACAGCTGGGTGCTTAAGTTACCAGCATGCTCAACGTATAGACCCACTGACCCGGCTGGGTTAAGTCCCTTGCTTTTGTCTGGGTGGGTGTGACCCACATACAGTCTGCCCCCATGTACGACCGAGGCTGCTCTTTAAAGCGATGTCTCGTTTTCGTGTATGGGGGAATTTGTATGGGAGTCAGACCTGGTCAAAATAAGATTTCGTACCAGCGAGAGAGGGAAACCCGTGAAACCCGTAATTTTCACTCACGTATCTGGTGGGTCTTTAACAGTGGGATACTCTTGCTACTAACGACACGATAAATTTAAAGTTACGATAAAATTTAAAGTTAGGGGAAGACTGGGTAAAAAGCGCATGGGCGGGTAAGAAGCCCACCCCAAATATCTCATGATTTGAAGCAAATTTCAGTCTCATTTTGCCCAATGCTAAAAACATTTCTGTCAAATTTGCCCATGAGACGAATGCTAGACGTTAACGCTCGTCTCATGGGCAAAATGAGACTGAAATTTGCTTCATTTCATGAGATAATTGGGGTGGGCTTCTTACCCGCCCATGCGCTGTTTACCCCGTCTTCCCCTAACAGCACACTCCTACACTATTGTTTAGAACAGTGGAACACTCATACAACCAAGATGCCCGAGTTAGCTGCACTTCCCTTACACTCTTTATCGTGCACTGTGGTTGACCGTACACTAACGCTGCTTGTTAAGTACACGTTAACAGTATGGCTGGTACCCACGTGTCGTCATATCCGGCCACAAGGAGCGCCATATTATGGGAGACCGCCATCTTAGTCATTAACTTTTTTGAAAAATGCCAGATCGATGCTGCGTATTTGGCTGTTCCAATTCGAAACTTATTTAAACTGTATTTATAACATCTGGATGTTTTCTTTACACATTTAGATAACATTTTCACTGTGTTTACACACAAATAAGGACTAAGATGGCGACACTTCCATTGGAAGGGTCGAGATGCGCACGCAGGGGGGGGGGGGGGGGGGGGGGGGGGGGGGGGGGGGGGGGCATTCGCGAGATATATCTATTTCCCCATGGCAACACAGTGATAGCCCACACTTAAAGGTTTCGGTACACGTTAACATTATTCACGGGATATTTATATTTCCCCATGGCAACACAGTGAATTATAAGTCATATCATGGGTGGCCTAAAGCCGGCGACAGACTATGTGATTGCCTCATGTGACCTGATCGAGTCATATGAGGCAGTCGCATAGTCTGTCTCCAGCTTAAGACTGTGTTGCCATAGGGAGATAGAAATATCCCGTGAATAGAGTTAACGTGTACCGAGACCTTTACTTACAGCTCACTGTGTTGCCAAGGGGATATAGAAATATCTTGTGAATAGCGTTGACGTTGTCAGGAAAGGCATAATTCCGAAATTGACGATATAATATGTCAATTTATTAATGTATAAAATTTGGTAAATATATTATGTTGTAAAACTAAAATGCAAGTTCCAAATTTAAAAAGTAACTCCTTGTCGGAGATATACTTTACCCTTGGTAAAACCAAGTTTTGTAGAGCTGTTTCTTTATAACACGTGTAGCACGTGAATTTCGTAAACTTATTGGGTAACTCGCCAAATAGGACACTGTCTGGTTGTGCACGGCACTGTGTCTGGCGATGTTGAGCTAGAAGGCTGCGCCCTTTTAAACAGTCGTTTTTTTAACCGGGTTTTTCGGAAGTCCGGGTAAAGTAAATTTTGGGTTGTTGTTTTCTAAATTGCTAGGATTTAAAGAAGTTTACTTATTTCAAAGTTGTATTTCATTCATAAAGTTTAAATTGGGTTTCTAAATTTTGCAGGGTTTTCAAAATTGTAGGTTTTTTAATTTACATTTGCAAAGACATTATGGTGTCTTAAAAATTGTATACTCTTTTTGAGAGAAAGTTACAGTTTCGGTGCTGGTGTGTTTGTCTAAAGTTCTAAGTTTTGTAAAGGCCAGTACATGGTTAAACACACTCACACCGAAACTAATCACGGAAAATTCTGTCCGCGAAGCTAATTCAAGTAGGGCTAGAATATTGACAGCCTTTTCAGTTCCCTTGCAGGGTGTGTGGCCCTGTAAGTGGACCTTCGACCTGTGGAGCCGGAGAGAGGAAGGGAGACCTGTAACCCCTTCCTGTTGGGTGGACCTTCGACCTGTGGAGCCGGAGAGAGGAAGGGAGACCAGCCTCGCGCTTCTGAGGGAGCCGCTGGTTGAGTGTTGGTGCCAAGGGCACCAACGGACTTGTAAACGTTTGGGTGGAGAACGTTTGGGGAGGAGGTGCAACCAAGTTTGTGACCTCGGTGGAGAAGACGGTGCTTCGCGGAGACAGATAAGTTTTTTTAGTTGGTGTCACGAGGAACGGTGTGTTTGTAAAAATTATCCTGTCAGTGCCTGTCCCAAGACGAACATTTTTTTACTCATACAAAGGGACCAAAGTTGTTCTCGTTTAGTTTAAGAATAAAGGGGTGATAATCGGAAAGTTGTGTTAGTGTGTTAAAGTCCAAGTTAAACTCTGGTTAAGAACGCGCGTGGATGAGAGAGAGACAAAGTGTGTGAGAGTTTGTTTCAGTTTCTTTACAGTGGTGACCCCGTACCCCAGAGTTTGTAGGTTAAATAGTTGTAGGATATAGGTTGGGAATTTTCGAAAAAAAAGGGTAGTTATTTTCCAAATCATAAATTTTCAAAAAAATTGCAATAGTTTGTTTTGTATGTAAATTGTATAATTTTGTATGACTTTCTGTATTTAAATTAATTCCCGTGTCCAGTTTACGGGGGCACTTCATTGTAGATATTTTATTTAGGTTTCGAAGTTGCCGAGGGATTAAGATCATTTTTCTTCCTTTTAATTGTGTCTATATTTTTTTTTTTTTATTACTCCAACGCTCTCTTTTCTCTCGACTTTCTTTCTGTTAGTCTTTTATATGGTTAGCTTTTTGTGTGGTTATCACCCCTTTCGTTGGTATTGTCTGTGTTGTTACCGGCAGTAGAGTGTGATTGGTGTGTGTATCTTTCTTGTGTGTATGTTTTCTCTTTGAATGCATTGATGATGTATTATATTTGCAATTAATTGAAAAACATATTTTTCGTTTTTGGGAAATAATGATGTTGAGTTGTTGTTAGATATTTTGGATTTAATTAAGAATTGCTGCTTTTGGCCAATTTATTGATTGGTTGTTTGTTTGTTTTTCTGGATAGTAAATGTAACAAGTTGAATTTAAGATTGACTGATTGTCAATTTCTAAACTCGTAACTTGGTAAAACTCGCCTTAGCTTTAATTTCGCTTACTTGTCCCGTTTGTTCGTTTTGTCTTTCTCGTGCGTTGGTGTCCTGTCGTTGTTTTCAGGATGGATTCTGAAAAATTTAAACTTCTTTGTGCGCAAGCAAAGGAACTTGGTTTAGTTGGTGCTGATGTACAAACATTTATTAATAATTTTGTGGAAAGAGAGGATGCTCGTGAGAACGACCAAAGAGCGAAAGAGGAAAAAATTAAGATTAAACAAATGGAACTGGCTGCCATTGACGCCACTGTCCAAAAAATGGCAGAACTGGGGGCTGCCAACGAAAAAATGGCAGAATTGGCTGCCAACGAAAAAATGGCAGAATTGGCTGCCAAAGAAAAAAAAGATGCTGCAGAATTGGCTGCCAACGAAAAAATGGCAGAATTGGCTGCCAAAGAAAAAAAAGATGCTGCAGAATTGGCTGCCAACGAAAAAATGGCAGAATTGGCTGCCAAAGAAAAAGAAAAAGAGGCAGAATTGGCTGCAAGAAGGGAGGAAGCAGGATTAGCACTCAAAGAAAAGGAAATGGAGTGGGATGCTAAAGTAAGGTTGGCTGAGTTGAACGCCCGGTCGGAAAAAAAACCTAGAGAAGATTCTGATGTTAATTCTTCAGGTGCAAGAGGAGCGCGGTACCCAAAGATGCCGTACTTTAATGAGAATAAGGATGATATGGACGCTTATCTTTTTAGGTTTGAGGCCTTTGCAACAAGTGCAAACTGGAAGCAGGAAGAATGGTCCATGTTTCTTTGTGTGTATTTACAGGGCAGTGCTTTGTCTCTGTATCATGGTTTGTCAGCTTCTGGGCCTGTTTCTTATGATAAGCTATCCACAAAAAGTTAAGGATCACTTGCAAACTAATTCATAACTTTCCAAATAAGAAAGCCAATGCGTTGAATTTTGGCCAACATTTAATTCAATGCTTTAGTGATAACGATACACAATTGCCTTCAATTTCGAGCAATCGTTTGGTCTGTACATTTGATCAAAGTGGGTACGTATCGAAATTTGATTTCCCAAAGTCATTGAAATCACAAGACAGGGCATTCTGATGCTCCCAAAAGTTCAGTAATGCGTGTATCCGCCATGGCTGTTCTGGCACTCGACGCAGCGAGTCCTCATGGAGTTGACCAGGGTGGTGAAGATCCTCTGTGGAAGCGCCTGCCACTCAGCCTGCAGCATCTGGTAGAGGTGCTGGGCATCCCTGGGAGGGGGGTGGTTGCTCCTCACTTTGCGATCCAGCTCATCCCAGAGGTTCTCAATCGGGTTGAGATCGGGACTGCATGCTGGCCACTCCATTCTGTTGACTCCAGACTGCTGCAGGAAGTCGTTGACCACCCTTGCCCTGTGGGGGCGAGCGTTGTCATCCTGGTAGACAGCCGGCGGTCCCATCTGCTGCAGTGTAGGCACAGCCAGCGGTCGAAGGATCTCATCCCGGTATCGGAGGCCAGTCAGGTTACCCTGTACATGATACAAGGGTGTTCTGTGGTGAAGGCTGAAGGCCCCCCAGACCATTACAGAACCTCCACCAAAGGCCACCTTTTCTTGGACAGTGGCGTCAATAAAGCGTTCCCCTGGGCGCCTCCAGACCCTCAGTCGGCCGTCGTTGTGGTTCAGGGTGAAGCGTGATTCATCACTGAACAGGACCTGGGACCATTGCTGACGTGTCCACCTCACGTGACGTCTGCAGAAGGCGCGGCGTGCTGCCCTATGGGCTGGAGTTAAGCGTGGCCGTACAGCTGGGCGACGAGAACGGAGGTTAAACCCATGAAGGCGGTTCCGTATGGTCTGCTGGCTGATGTTGATGTTAGTAGCCACCCTCAGCTGCCTTCGAATGATGCTGGAAGAGGCTGTTCTTGTCTGCAGGGCTTGTCGTTCAATGAGACGATCTTCACGTGGAGTTGTCTTCTTCGGTCGACCAGATCTGCGTCTTTCATGGACCCTCCCAGTGGCTGTGAAGCGTTGAATCAGTCTGACAATGACCGAGATGGACACCTGAAGTCGCCTGGCCACTTCTCGCTTGGGAACACCATCTTGGAACCATGCAACAGCTCGTCCCCTATCCAACTCGCTCAATTTTCGTCGTGGAGGCATTGTCAAATCAGGCCTAATACTGGTGGTATGTCTTCTTATAAAGCCAAGCAAGAGACAGCATCTCACACATAAACAGCAGTGCTTGCACGTGCATAATGGTTTTTCCATCTGGCTTGTGCAATGTGTTCATGCAGAACGATCCAAAACAAGGTCCTTTTTCGCAAGTTTCCGCTTTTTCTTTTGCTGCCAAGCTCAGTAATAGAGAATCACGTGCAATGTTTCCACTAACACAACATCGCCCACTTACAGCTGAACAAGAATTCATAACAATTTGGCTTGACTGAGAAAAAAATAACAGGAGCGAACGGAGTTTATTGCGCACCTGTTTTCTCATAGTGATCCTTAACTTTTTGTGAGTAGTGTATATTGAAGAAGGCTTTGTTGACAAAATTTCAGTGTACAAAGGATGGATACAGGGACAAGTTTCGAGCTTCTCGTCCTGAACCGGAGGAGTCATTCTTGTCGTATTCGACGAGATTTTCGCATTTGTTTGACAAGTGGGTTGACTTGTCTGACATTAACAAGACATATGACGGTCTTCGTGATCATTTGTTGTGTGAACATATTTTGTCTTCTGTCAGCAAGGACTTAGCTGTATTTTTGAGGGAACGTAATTTTACATCTTCCAAGGATATGTTGGAGGCTTGTGAGAACTACAGGTTGGCGCACCCCAACAAGAGTATGGCGCGCGCGCAGAAGTTTGAAATGAATACTGCTAGTCAGGCGGTTGTGTCACCGCATGTGCATGTACAGCAAGGACCATCCACGTTATGCTCTTAATTCGCCTAGTAAATTTTCCTCACTTCAGAGTTACCAACAGCGTGGTAACCAGAATGCTCGCAGAGGTTATGTGCACAGAGAGAGAATGCGTGGACGTGGACGTGGACGTGGTACTGGTGGTGGTACTAGTACACAAGGTGGTACTCGGGAGGGAGTACAGTGTTTTGAATGTAACGGCGTTGGCCATTACCGAAGAGAATGTCCAACCTGGCTTAAGAAAGGTGCCAGTGGGACTGGTGATCATGCAGGTTTTTCCAGCGCAGGTACCAGGTTTGGTACTGTTTCTTTTTCTGTGCAGGATTCGGTTGATTCTGAGGTTTTATGTTCTTCAGTCTCTCCAGGAAACGCATTGCCTATGTCCACAGGTTGTGTGAATGGTTTTCAGGTTTCAGTGCTCCGGGATTCGGGCGCTACAACAGCTGGTGTACGAAAGTCGCTTGTTCGTCCAGACCAATTTGTAGGTAGGACACAAGAAGTCATTTCCTTTGGTGGAAATAAGGAGGTTTTTCCTTTGGCGTATGTTGATGTTCAGACTGGGTTTTTTTCAGGTTCATTGATGTGTTGTGTGATTGATGACCCAGTCGCAGATCTCATTCTGGGTAATGTTGATGGGGTTGACCCTATTCCAGGCTTGATTATGTCTGATGTTTCTCCTGTAGCTGCTGCTGTGTTGACCCGAGGTCAAGAAAAAAGAGATGAAAAAAACAAAGACAGATTGACAGTACCTATTTCAGATTTGACATTGTCGACTGATGAACTTATTTCTTTGCAGAGTTCAGATCCGAAGCTGCAGAAATATCATGACATGGCTTCATCAGGGGAGACATTTTCTTCTGCTGATTGTTCGTACTCATTTCATGAACAACAAGGAGTGTTGTACCGTGTTTTTTGTAAAAACGATGTTGAGGTTACACAGGTGGTTGTTCCTGAGGATGTAAAGAACAAAGTTCTTTTCACGGCACATGACGGACTTCTGGCAGGGCATTGTGGAGTCCGAAAGACACTTGGACGTGTACAGAATCGTTTCTGGTGGCCGGGTATTTCCCGAGATGTTCGTCTGTACTGTCGTTCATGTGCTGTGTGTCAGAAGTGTTGTGCGAAAGGACGTGTGCCTGATGTACCTTTGTCTAAAATGCCCCGCATTGAACAACCGTTTCAGAGAGTTGCGGTGGACATTGTTGGTCCGTTTTCTCCTCTTTCTGAGGACAAACACAGGTACGTTTTGACATTAGTGGATGTGGCGACAAGATATCCGGAAGCTGTGCCGCTAAAGTCCATTGACTCTGTGTCGGTGGCAGAAGCCCTCTTTGGTATATTTTGTCGTTTGGGATTTCCTTGTGAATTGTTGTCTGACAATGGGTCACAGTTCACCTCACACATGTTTCAGGAATTCCTCACGCTTTTGTCCATAAAAGGCGTACACTCGTCACCCTACCATGCACAGTCTAATGGGGTGGTGGAGAGATTTCATGGCACTATTAAACCCATGTTGCGCAAGCTGATGCAGAACAACCCTAAACAGTGGCATCGTTTGATACCAGCTTTGTTGTTTGCATGTCGTGAAATGCCAAATGCTTCCACAGGTTTTTCGCCGTTCGAGCTGATGTTTGGCAGGAGAGCCCGTGGTCCTGTTGATTTTCTCGCGGATGCATGGACTGGAAGTGAGAATGCGGATGAGGCAAAGCATGTTTGCGACTATGTATGTGATTTAAAAACCAACATAGCCGACATGTGTAAACTGGCTCAAGATTCTGCTGAGGACTCAGCAGCTGTACAAAAGAAGTACCGTGATCGAAAGACTCGACCCCGTTCTTTCCAGGTTGGAGAGGAGGTGTTGGTGTTCTTGCCGACCACGAAGAATAAACTTCTATTGACGTGGAAAGGTCCATACAAAATAGTCGAGATTTTGGACTTTGACTACATTGTGGAAATCGCTGGCAAGAAAAAGATTTTTCATCCTAACATGCTTAAATCTTACTATCGTCGTGCTGTTGCCAGTACTGTTGTTGTGAATGGAGATGTCATTCCATTTGACTGCATTCTGTCTAACCAGTTTGATTTTCAGGATTTTGTTGAGTCTGACAGGAAAGCTCCAGTCTCTGTTCCGAGACCCATGTGTTCAGCGAATGCTTCCATAGCAGTCGTTGAATCTGTCATTCCTGAGGATTGTGTGGTGCTTCCTACAATGGACAGTGCGTCATCAGAGACGTACAAAGATGTAGTGTATTCTCATTCTTTGTCTTCTTCACAGAAAATAGAGATATCTGATGTCTTTTCTAGGTTTGTACCGATTTTGACCTCTAACCCTGGTTGTTGTACATTACCCATTGAACATCAGATACCATTGACATCTGAAACTCCTGTTTTTCGAAAACAGTACCCATTGCCGTTTTCTTCGCAGGAAACCATCAAGGAGGAGGTGTGTTCAATGTTGAATATGAAAGTCATTGAGCCGTCACAGTCTCCATATTCTGCTCCAGTGGTCCTGGTTAAGAAACCAGATGGTTCCACCCGTTTCTGTTGTGATTATCGTGAGCTTAACAAGGTTACTTGTGCAGACGCGGAGCCCATTCCTGATACAGATGATTTATTCATCAGATTGTCCAGGTCGAATTATTTCACCAAGATTGATTTGACAAAAGGATACTGGCAGATTCCAGTCTACGACGCGGACCGTCACAAAACCGCATTTCAGACTCCGCTGGGTCTCTTTCAGTGGGTCCGGATGCCGTTTGGACTCGTCACAGCTCCGGCAACATTTGCGCGGATGATGAGAGCGTTGCAGTTGGGACAGCATGCTGTGTCATTCTTTGATGACATCATGATTCATTCTTTTGGATGGCAGGATCATCTTCGTGATGTTTGTGATGTGTTGACCAAGTTACAATGTGCAGGTTTGACGGCCAGACCAACAAAGATTTTTGCCGGTTTTCGGGAACTTGTGTTCCTAGGACATAAAGTTGGAAGTGGAGTGTTGCGTCCTGAGGAGAAGAAGATTCATAAAATCTTGCACATTCCCACTCCTTCAACTAAAAGACAAGTTAGAGCATTGTTGGGTTTGGTTGGATATTACAGACGTTATATCCGTGATTTTGCCACACTTACTGCACCTATCACCGACTTGTTGTCAGGAGCGAGTAAGAGGAAGTTTGTGTGGTCTGCTTTGTGTCAGACTGCCCTGGACGAACTTCAGCGTCGGTTGTCCAGTAGTCCAATACTACTGATTGCGGATTTGGACAAACCATTTGTTGTTCGTTGTGACGCAAGTTCTGTTGGTGTGGGTGGTGTGTTGTTGCAGGATCATGATGATGTGTTACATCCTGTTACATTTGTTTCGAGAAAGTTGTTGCCTCGAGAGACCAGATACAGCACAATTGAGCGAGAGTGTTTGGCGATAGTTTGGGTGATTACCAAACTGGGTCGATATCTGTGGGGACGATCTTTTGTGTTGCAGACTGACCACAGACCTTTAGTGTATTTGTGCTCTTCGGCGTTCAAGAACTCCAGGATCATGAGGTGGTCCTTGGCGCTGCAAGAGTACAACTTCGTTGTGAAGTCAATCTCTGGCACAGAAAATGTTATCGCAGATTTTCTCAGTCGTTAACTAAGACTTGAGATGAAAGCTGATTTTGAGAGAATGTCACATTTTGATGATATTTTGTGTGTGGACTAAACTTAGTTGATGATTGAATCACCTAAAGTATTGCTGATATTATGGTTGTGCGTGTTCATATCACGTCGGATTAGTTGATTGAAAAAGTTAAGATGAACTTCTTGTGACGCATACGTTTTTGGATTTGTTATGTCCTTTGATATATGTCTATGTTGGGTATGACTGTGTTCATGACTTAAATTACTTCGTTAATTAGTTGGCTTGTGTGAATATTTCACATGTTTACATTGAATATTGGCATGGATAATTTAAATCAAAACGTTTGTATCATTATATGAATGATACTATGATGACTTTTTTTTTTGTGCTGTATTAAGTCATACTAAATTGGTATTTAGTTGACTGAATATTTGAAAATATTGGGAAATTGGTTTTTTTTTTTTTTTTAGGCGTGCTTAGTTAAGAAATTGACATCTATGGATTTGCCTTTTATTGGTATGTTATTTTTTATACCTTGCCTGACAGACCTTTCCTAATGTTCCCAGTTGCTATATTTAAAGATCGCAAGCGTTCTTTTTTTTTTTTTGGGGGGGGTACTGTCAGGAAAGGCATAATTCCGAAATTGACGATATAATATGTCAATTTATTAATGTATAAAATTTGGTAAATATATTATGTTGTAAAACTAAAATGCAAGTTGCAAATTTAAAAAGTAACTCCTTGTCGGAGATATACTTTACCCTTGGTAAAACCAAGTTTTGTAGAGCTGTTTCTTTATAACACGTGTAGCACGTGAATTTCGTAAACTTATTGGGTAACTCGCTCGACTGCTCACACAGCCAGCAGCCAAATAGGACACTGTCTGGTTGTGCACGGCACTGTGTCTGGCGATGTTGAGCTAGAAGGCTGCGCCCTTTTAAACAGTCGTTTTTTTAACCGGGTTTTTCGGAAGTCCGGGTAAAGTAAATTTTGGGTTGTTGTTTTCTAAATTGCTAGGATTTAAAGAAGTTTACTTATTTCAAAGTTGTATTTCATTCATAAAGTTTAAATTGGGTTTCTAAATTTTGCAGGGTTTTCAAAATTGTAGGTTTTTTTAATTTACATTTGCAAAGACATTATGGTGTCTTAAAAATTGTATACTCTTTTTGAGAGAAAGTTACAGTTTCGGTGCTGGTGTGTTTGTCTAAAGTTCTAAGTTTTGTAAAGGCCAGTACATGGTTAAACACACTCACACCGAAACTAATCACGGAAAATTCTGTCCGCGAAGCTAATTCAAGTAGGGCTAGAATATTGACAGCCTTTTCAGTTCCCTTGCAGGGTGTGTGGCCCAGTCCCCCCTGTAACCCCTTCCTGTTGGGTGGACCTTCGACCTGTGGAGCCGGAGAGAGGAAGGGAGACCTGTAACCCCTTCCTGTTGGGTGGACCTTCGACCTGTGGAGCCGGAGAGAGGAAGGGAGACCAGCCTCGCGCTTCTGAGGGAGCCGCTGGTTGAGTGTTGGTGCCAAGGGCACCAACGGACTTGTAAACGTTTGGGTGGAGAACGTTTGGGGAGGAGGTGCAACCAAGTTTGTGACCTCGGTGGAGAAGACGGTGCTTCGCGGAGACAGATAAGTTTTTTAGTTGGTGTCACGAGGAACGGTGTGTTTGTAAAAATTATCCTGTCAGTGCCTGTCCCAAGACGAACATTTTTTTACTCATACAAAGGGACCAAAGTTGTTCTCGTTTAGTTTAAGAATAAAGGGGTGATAATCGGAAAGTTGTGTTAGTGTGTTAAAGTCCAAGTTAAACTCTGGTTAAGAACGCGCGTGGATGAGAGAGAGACAAAGTGTGTGAGAGTTTGTTTCAGTTTCTTTAGTGTGTGCCTTTTTTGTTTTCTTAATTTAATTGTGTGAAACACGTGTGTGTGTGTGTGTGTGGTGTGTGTGTGTGTGTGTGTGTGTGTGTGTGTGTGTGTGTGTGTGTGTGTGTGTGTGTGTGTGTGTGTGTGTGTGCGCGCGTGCGCGTGACATGTGCGCGCGCGCGCGCGCGTGACATATTTATACACACATACGTGCGCGCTCGTGTGTGTGTGTTTGTGTGCGCGCGCGCGCGCATCCATGCACGCAGACGTTTAGGTGCCTGATCTTTCTGTACTAGTTTATATGTAGTCTACCTATGTTAGTGGATGGATGTCAATGCATATGTTACGTCCAATCCATAACACTGCCCATTTCATGAAATGGTAAAAAAAAAGGTTTGCCCAATTCATGAAATGGACATTTCGGATTTAGAAAAGATGTGCCACCCCCCTGCATTTCTCGGTTAATTGAAATTTTATGTTTTTGCCTTTCTTACCAAACATAAAGCTGTATTGTAGGAACATTCTTAGCTAATAACCTTTTTGGAATACTAACCCTAGCCCTAACCCTAGCCCTAAACCTAACCCTACCCCCCACTATGTACTGCAGTACACCGCGATTTGTCACAGTTGTGGTTCGTTGCGTTTTCCCGTCTTATAGGGTGGGGGGTAGGGTTAGGTTTAGGGCTAGGGTTAGTATTCCAAAAAGGTTATTAGCTAAAAATGTTCCTAAAATACAGCTTTATGTATGGTAAGAAAGGCAAAAACGGAAAAATACAATTAACCGAGAAATGTAGGGGGGGGGGGGCACATCTTGACCTTTACCGACATTTCAAAACTTGCCATTTGGGCAACTGTTGTTAGTGTTAATGAAAAAACAAAGTTCGTTCAAAGCGGCATAGAATACATGACGCTAAAAAAAAAGCTTTAATTTAAACTCTGATGCCTGGAGCTAAAATCAACACAGAGTTGACGAAAAAGTTAACGACTTTAAAAATCAAAAACAATTTGGGCCTAATTATCACAACCACGCACATTCTTCAGATCTCAACTGACCTTTGATGTTACGTAAGTAAAAATAATAAAAAGCCATTTCGAAATCTCGGGTGGCTACGGATTATAACCAAGGCGTTAAGGGGTCATAATAATAATAATAATAATAATAATAATAAAGCTTAGGCTATATAGCGCTCTTCGATGAAAAATTCGTCCTCAGAGCGCTTTAGAAATATTTTGAGAACTAGAATAGAAGAAAACATTATTACAAAACATTAAGAAGCATAACAATAATAATTTAGCAACAATTTAACAACTTAAAGTAAAAAAAAAAAAAAAAATTCACGCCGGCCCTCCTCATTCTCTTTTTTCCCCTTCTCACATGTATACACTTTTTAGACACTCAGTGACACTCAAAATCATCGCATCAGGAAAAAATAAAACAAAACAGTGCATTGGCATTAAATAATATATACACTACTCACAAAAAGTTAAGGATCACTATGAGAAAACAGGTGCGCAAGAAACTCCGTTCGCTCCTGTTATTTTTTTCTCAGTCAAGCCAAATTGTTATGAATTCTTGTTCAGCTGTAAGTGGGCGATGTTGTGTTAGTGGAAACATTGCACGTGATTCTCTATTACTGAGCTTGGCAGCAAAAGAAAAAGCGGAAACTTGCGAAAAAGGACCTTGTTTTGGATCGTTCTGCATGAACACATTGCACAAGCCAGATGGAAAAACCATTATGCACGTGCAAGCACTGCTGTTTATGTGTGAGATGCTGTCTCTTGCTTGGCTTTATAAGAAGACATACCACCAGTATTAGGCCTGATTTGACAATGCCTCCACGACGAAAATTGAGCGACTTGGATAGGGGACGAGCTGTTGCATGGTTCCAAGATGGTGTTCCCAAGCGAGAAGTGGCCAGGCGACTTCAGGTGTCCATCTCGGTCATTGTCAGACTGATTCAACGCTTCACAGCCACTGGGAGGGTCCATGAAAGACGCAGATCTGGTCGACCGAAGAAGACAACTCCACGTGAAGATCGTCTCATTGAACGACAAGCCCTGCAGACAAGAACAGCCTCTTCCAGCATCATTCGAAGGCAGCTGAGGGTGGCTACTAACATCAACATCAGCCAGCAGACCATACGGAACCGCCTTCATGGGTTTAACCTCCGTTCTCGTCGCCCAGCTGTACGGCCACGCTTAACTCCAGCCCATAGGGCAGCACGCCGCGCCTTCTGCAGACGTCACGTGAGGTGGACACGTCAGCAATGGTCCCAGGTCCTGTTCAGTGATGAATCACGCTTCACCCTGAACCACAACGACGGCCGACTGAGGGTCTGGAGGCGCCCAGGGGAACGCTTTATTGACGCCACTGTCCAAGAAAAGGTGGCCTTTGGTGGAGGTTCTGTAA
>CM065688.1:44821461-44823961 GCA_017654935.2 Phymorhynchus buccinoides
TCCCCGCATAACTATGCAGAGCATAACAGCATTTTGATGTAGCCTTGGTGTTCTAGTCTATGTCAGTTGGTTTGACATAGCCTGACTCGCCAAGAATGTCAAAATCACTAATTTGGGCATAAAATGCTGTGAATAAGGTTTCGCAAGGACATCACAAACACGCACGCACACATACACACACACACGTGTTCTTGTACATATGCACGCAACAGCAACAAACACACACCACACACACACACACACACACACACACACACACACACACACACATACACACACACACACACTTAAATACCCATACATGAGTGTACACACACACACACACACACACACACACACACACACACACACACTTGAATACCCATACATGAGTGCACACAGACACACACACACACACACACACACACACACACACACACACACACAGAGACACACACACACACACACACACACACACACACACACACACACACACACACACACACACACACACACACACACACACACACACACACACACACACACACACACACACACACACCCCCCCCCCCCCACACACACACACCGTACAACACTTCCCCTCACCTATATCATAGAGCGTGGTGTTGATGCATCCAGTGCAGAAGGCCTCCACCACAGTGAAGATGTTGTAGGGAGTCCAGGTGATGAGAAAGGCCAGCAGGATGGCCGTCAGGGTGCGTGCTGCCTTCTGATCCTGCTTCCGCTCCTGACGTCGCCATCCCGCCTTGCATCGCGCGCGCTGCTTGCGCATGCGCTCGGCTACTTTGGCGGCCATCTTGGCTTGCTGGTTGGCCTTTTGGGTGTCGCTGCTTCGAGTTCTTCGCGCTAGCGCCGGAGTGCCCGTCGGAGGCCGGAGAGGAATTGTTGAAGAGTTGTTGCGGTCTTTGCTGTTGGAGCTGTTGTGTCGTTGATGACGACGGAGTTTGAAACTGTTGTTGGGGTTAGTATGTTGACTGTTAGTGCTGTTGGTCGATGGCTTGGTCAGATCGCTGTGGCGGGTCATGGGGATGCTGTCTCCGCTCTCCGGGTCTATTTGGACGAGGTCTGAATCTAATTCATCAAAACTGTCAGGATCATCGACGTCTGAAGGAGTCATTCTGATGGAAGGCTTGTTGTAGCTGGCGCTAGGGCTGCTCTCGTTCGTTAAGCAGTTCTTGCCTCCATCTTGACTAACTAGTGTTGTTTGAGACATTTTGGGACCACCATTGCAACCAAGATCGATCATAACCGTGTACATTTCTAGGGTTGACTTCTCCCTTGTCAAAACCTCATTCTCTCGGGGTTCCTCTTTCTTTCTTTCATCAAGGTCTAGTGTCCCCATTTCGAGGAACTCATTCCCAGGTCGCTGCTGCTTCCAAGTAACCACGTCATCACCATTCCTCTCTTCGTGTTCTTTACCACCTTTGTCTGTTTTGTGACCAGGTTCCAACAAGGGGGTGCTGACAGTGACGCGAGTGGCCTCAGAAAACACAGGGGTCAGATCTGAATCTCGAGGTAGGGGTATTGTGGACTGTTCGAGAGAGGAATAAGACTTGATGCCGGTGGAGCAAGGAAACAAAACTGAGGAAGAGGGGAAGGCAGAATGGGCGGGCAAAAGCGGCACAGCGGAGGCATTGACACTGAGGACAGCTTTGTCCACGTTAGTGAGGGAAGGGGTGTTGGGCACACAGCGAGTCTTGAAAGAAGAAATAGTGCCGTCCATTCTGTGCACAGAGCTGGTCACTGCAGCTAGAGACTCAGACTTGGGAAAGCCTGGAGAAACGGGCGGATCACTGGAACTGGATTCTTCGATGAAATCAGAATCCCTGTCGATCTTCAGGCACGACAACAGCCCGTGTTTGCAGGATTTGGGCCGCTTTGTGCTGGCCCGAAATACGTCATATTCTTCAAGCTCCATCGAAGACAACTTTTGTTTGTCACTAAAACTGGAACACCCAGAGTCACCAAAATCACAAGAAACATTGGACTTTCTGCTGCCTCCCAGGCTGTGGTTATCTCCCCGCACCATGCCTTGCAGTTGAGTCAAGTCTTTCTGGCGTTTGCGGGTCTCTTTGTAGATGCGGAAGTAGACCACGAACATGATGGCCACTGGGACGTAGAAAGCGGCAGCGGCGGTGAAGATGGACATGTAGCGGTTGGTCTTGAGGAACTGGATGTAGCACTCCGTCTTGGGCACGTTCCTGCCCCCCTCGATGTGTGGCCAGGCGAAGATCCAAGGAGTCCACAGCAGCACGGAGACGATCCAGGCCAGGCAGATCATCATGCCGGCACGGCGCGGGGTGCGCTTGGCGCGGTAGGTCAGGGGCCTGGTCACGCTGAAGTAGCGGTCAAAGCTGATGATGATGAGGTTGGCCACGGAGGCGTTGCTCATGGTGTAGTCCAGCGCCAGCCAGAGGTCGCACAGCTCCTCCCCCAGTGGCCAGTGGCCCATCAGCAGGTACAGCGTACACAGCGGCATGGACACCACGCCGATGGTCAG
>CM065688.1:44831461-44848961 GCA_017654935.2 Phymorhynchus buccinoides
AAAAATAAAATGTATTCTTTTTGTCAGTTGATAAAAAATATAATTGTTGTTGTTGTTGACACGTTTAAGTAATGGTGATGATGTTCATGTTTACGACTCTTAATCTCAAATTAAAATCTTTTTTTAGTTTCATGACAATAACTCCAGGCTGATCCTAACCCTATCCCTTTCCCGAGAACCAATGCTACACTAGATATCCTTAGTACCTATCCGCATGCGAAATGTGGACGTCATAAGTCCTCCCGTTCAAAAGTTATCGTGGTAACATACTGATAGACAGTCACATAGTCACATAGGAACAAACAGAATTCTCTGAAAACATTACCAGCTTCGCTCTCTTCGTTCGCGGCTGGTAAATATGATGAGGGATTCGGAAAGTATGCATACAACATAGCCCAAATGTGCATATGGTACACATAGCATACACAGGATATACTCACACGCTGCAGTTCAAAAGCTGAAAGACTAAAAAGAAACATTAAATTTCCACTCTTTCTTTCCAGCCACAAAATGTTTCTTTCCTTTCTCTTCCTCTCCCCATCTCACACTAAGATAGGGGAAGACGGGGCAAAAAGCGCATGGGCGGGTAAGAAGCCCACCCCAATTATCTCATGAAATAAAGAAAATTTCAGTCAAATTTGCCCATGAGACGAATGCTAGACATTAACGCTCGTCTCATGGGCAAAATGAGACTGAAATTTGCTTCATTTCATGAGATAATTGGGGTGGGCTTCTTACCCGCCCATGCGCTTTTTACCCCGTCTTCCCCTAACTGGATGTGCTGCTCGATCTTGACTCACAGATGTCCAAGATATCCATCCAGCCACTGTGTTTTTGTTCACGGCTTCAGGTAGGGGGTGGAATTACGATGGAGGATAGATAGGTGTGAGGATGAGAAAAAGAAGGAAGAACTTTGTCTTTTAGACTAAATCTACAACATTCGTCAAAGTGCATGGAAGTCCAAATATTCTAAAGATGTAGAATGCGCTTGTGGTCACCCAATATCTATTCATCATATTTTTTGAATGTCCAGTTTTATCTTCCCTACATATACAATATTTTTAAGATAAACGTAGCAACAGTGATATGACTGGCACTGCAAAGGTGATAATCCAGCTCTGAGATTGCAGGCCTACATTGCTCACACACACACACACACACACACACACACACACGCACACATACATACACACACACTCACACACACACACACACACACACACGGTACGTGTTCACGCGTACACACATCCTTTGTATGTAGGCTTATACGCTTACATTCACGCACATTGCACACTTAATAGGAGTCTAATTACACTACTACTTGCACTAGTTACTAGCTCCGCACGGGTCCAGAAATAAAATGTTTGAAATGCTAAGATAATTAAATTCAATGTTCACATTGATAGAACATACGCATGCAAAGGAGACCTAAGTCGAATGACGTCACTTCACATAAGGAATGGAAAACTCAATATTTTGGTCATTTTAGGCCAAATAACGTCATTTTTTGTTGATGTTTTAATTTTGCAAATTCTTGTTTTACAGTTTTCTAAGATTAGATGATGCAGCTTGTCTAGATCAACTGGTAAGTTCAACACATCGAAGTTGACCAACTTTGAGTTACGTCTCTTTTAGGCCTAATCATAATGCTGTCTGTGAATGTAAGAGAGTTCCCCGTACCACATACTAAAGAATAAAGATGCAATGCTGGAACTTGAAGTGGAACACTTGATCCAACAGTCCCAAGACACTGGGCACATCCCCACACTGTGGAAAACATCAACAGTGGCAGGGCCGGACCTACGGGGAGAGGGGTGGGGGTGCTCAGGGGGCTGTAGCCCCCACCCTTTTTCCTTAAAAAAAACCAACAAAAAATAATTAATGTCACCGAGCGGTAGCTAAATTTCCTCGCGGGCTATATACTTAGGCCTACTTATAGTCCAGTCATTTTAGGTGAAAAATAGAGGGCAACCCGGAAAAAAAGGTTATAGTTTTTATATTTGGTACACAGGTAGTACCATTATTACTAATGAAATTCTGAAAGTTCCCGAAAAATCCAGTGTCAGCAACATGTTTAAATATTGTGCCGATGACACCTCCCCTTTTGATCATCGTGGCAAAAGATGCTACCGAGGGTTGGCTTGCTTGAAAGCGAAATTCTAATCCTTGGCTGTAAATCTGTGTGAGTTCTTTAAAGAATAATCATAAGTTCGAAAATTATAATTAATAAATATATATATTAAGGCATCAAAAGTATGAAAAATATTACGAAATGATACTGATCGGATGCCGAAATCGTGCTAATTAAGCGATAATGAGTTAATGGTGGTATGGATCAAGACTGTCATGATCATAAGTAATTAATGGCTTAAGTATTGCCACGCCTACTCCAGAGCACTTAGAGCACACTTTCTGACCCAAGAAGCACTGGCAAGCATACTTCTGAAGAATTCAAATGTGCTTGACGATACCTGCAAAGAAAGTCTTCGCCAGATGTACTCAAGACTTTTGAGAGATTCTGACCTCGAAGATGTGTTTTCCTCAGAAGAAGTTACACGAGTGTTTGACAGCTTGCAACAAATCTGTGAACACATGAAGGGTTCCAACCAGACAGCTAAGCTGTGGATACAATATTTTGAGTTTGTGCAAATCATGAGACTCTTTGTCCATGCAGAGCGAACGAAGGTGACTGGAATCTACATGTGTATGTAGTGAAACAGATGCTTCCCTACCTGCATTCTGCAGGACATCTTGCCTACGCCAAATCATCCCACCTCTACGTGCAACAGATGGAAGAGCTTCCCTTAGATGTCCAGTGCATGTTTGTGGAGTTAGGCTACTTCACAATCCGCCGCTCAGAAAAATTCTGGAGTGGGGTGTGGTCTGACATGACGATAGAACAAGTCTTGATGAGGGCCATGAAAACCTCAGGAGGACTCACTAGCGGACGAGGAGTCTCTGACAGCACCCTTGCTCGTTGGGTCCAGTCGCTGCCTCTGACAGTTGCGCTGTGCAACAGCCTTGAAGACTTTGCTGGTGTTGTCCATGAAACATCAGAGCAACACAAAGAGCTTCGATCCTCAAGACAAGTGAAAGACAATCATGATGTGGACACTTTCATTCAGTGGTTCTCATGTTACATGCCCTTTGAAGACAGGCCTTCCAGCATGCTGGTCAGCTTATCAACTGGTGTGATTGCTGACGGTTTTGTCAACTGTGACAATGCATTCTGTGTTGGGGTGCTCACAAGAGAAGATGATTGGCAAAAGCTTTGCTGAGGTGAAGCTGCAGCGAAAAACCAAAGTGAAGTCTCTAGCTTCTTCCACCTGGGTCTAATTTGCCTCAAAGATCTGGTCTATGTAATCGATGGAGGCCATCTACTCCACAGCGTTTTGTGACCATTCCCAGCAACTTATGAAGAGATTTGTGAGACATATGTGAGACACATAGTCACCTACTTGGAAAGAATGCCACAGTGGTTTTTGATGGTTATGCTGGCTCTCTGTCTACAAAGTCTGAGGAACATAAAAGAAGAGCAGCAAAGCATACATCAGCTAACATTGACGTAGCCTGCCATATCAAAGCCACGGTGAGTCAGGCTGATTTCTTAGGAAAACAGCACAACAAGCAAGAGCTACAAACAATTCTCTGTGAAAGTCTTCGAGCTGCTGACATTAATGTAAAGCAAGCAGACAATGATGCAGACACTCTGATTGTGTCCACTGCCCTTCGTCACGTTGCGGAGGGTCATCAAGTGGCTGTCATGGGAACAGACACTGACCTCCTTGTGATGCTAGTGGCCAGACTGCCGTCAGATTGCCGGATATATCAGATCCATCCTGGACACACAAAGACCCAGCAAAAAGTGTTTGATGTCTCTGCTATCCAGAAAGCTCTTGGACATTTGAAAGACAGCTTGCTGTTTCTTCATGCTGTAACAGGCTGACACAGCATCGGCACCATACCAACAAGGGAAACGGAAAGTGGTACAAAGTGCTCAAATCTGATGACAATCTTGCACAAACTGTGGCAGTTTTCAACATCGCAGATGCAGACGCAGAGGATATTGCGAAAGCTGGCGAAGAATTTTTGCTGCGTCTCTATGGTGCTTCCACTTTCAACGGCCTGGACAGTTTCAGACTGGCATCATTCAAGAGAAAGAATGCCAAAAAGTTGGCAAGTGGGATTGTTCAAATGGCAAGCCTACCATCAACTAGCGCTGCTGCTCGTCAGCATTCTTTCAGAACATACTGTCAGGCCCAGCAGTGGTTAGAAAATGGCATTATTGATCCATTGATGGGGGTGGCTTTTGTCCCATGGTTCACTTCAGCCTGTGCCCACAGAGTTGCCTTCAGCGCCTGATAAACTGTTACATCGTCTCCTGTGGCTGCAAGGTTGTCTGTACGGCTAGTTGTGGCTGTCGACGTGCAGGCATGCCTTGCTCCTCCCTTTGCATCTGCATGGGACTGACCTGCAACAACGCCCTGGAACTTACTGAGTTCTTGGAAGACTGATGACAAGAATGGCAGATTCTTGGCAGCCAGTGAAGTTGGAGAGCAATGATAATGGAGAGCTGACAACAATTTACAGTAAATTGATACGAATATTGCTTTCTGCCACTTTCTGAGTTAATTTGGGATTTAAATGTCAGAACCAAACCAAAGCAATGATGTTCCGTAAAACAACCAAATAGTTTTTAGTTTCTTTGTTTGCTATTTCATTTTGAGTGGAAAAAACCGATTTTCAAAATGTTGTGTTTATTTTTAACATCGTACATAATTGTGCTTCTGTCAAAATATTATCATCAGAGAGATAAATGCTATTCTTTTAATTTTACCTGATTTGTGTTCTGATTTTGTTTATTTTTTTGAATGGCATAGGATATTCTATTTCTACCCCCTAAAATCGCGCCATATTTGATATGCTCAAAAAGAAAGAAAGAAATGACCATGTTGCTGACATGGGATTTTTCAGGACTTTTGACATAAAAATGTATGACCCATCATCTGTATGTGTACCAAAAATGAAAACTATAACCTTTTTTTCTACCTTAATATCTAATTTTCCTGGACTATTAGCACTCATCAGCACCACCAGTTGATAGGTACTAGGTGACTGACGTTAGCAGCTGGGAGCAGCTTTCCGCTGTCTTGAGATTTGTGGACTCATCTGAAAATGTCAGAGAAGTTTCTGAAATTTGTTCCATGCCACAGCATCACAGGAGAGTCACTACTAGCAAACAAAATTCTAACTTGTCTGCAAGAATGGGGCCTGGATGTGAAGAACCTCAGAGGCCAAGGCCATGATGGCGCTGCCAGTATGTCTGGCAAATTCCAAGGAGTACAGGCGCGCATACGCCAAGCAAATGACAAAGCACATTACATCCACTGTGCAAGCCACTGTCTTAATCTGTGCGTCCTCAAAGCATGCAGTGTGCCGCAAATGATGAGCATGTTTAGTGCCATGACGGAGCTGTATCTCTTTTTCTCCTTTCTCCCAAACGACAGAGGAAATTTGAAGAAGTGATTTCCAGTGCTACGCCAAAGGAAAAGAGGACGAAGCTTGTGGACCTTTGTCGCACAAGATGACAGCATTGGATACATTCCATGACCTGTTTGTGGTCACTTGCCAATGCCTCAGACGGATGGTAGGAGAAGGGGCAGAGCAGCAGTTTCATTGTGTCCTTTGTGACTGCGAGAAACGGCCTGGTGTACATCAAAGGACCAACAGTGCACATCTAAATCTACTGACATTACCTCTGCTTATCACGAAATTAGAGAGGTGATCTCATGTGTGGAAGGCCTGAGAGAAACGGCAGATGCAACTTTTGAAGACTGGTACAGACAAGCCAGTGATCTTGCTGCCACTACTGATGCCAATCTGGAAGCTCCCTGACAATGCAAAAGGCAGACGTTGCGTGACAACCAGCCCGCGGACACACCAGAGCGATACTACAGACGCTCCATCGGAATTCCATTCTTGGACTTTCTCTTGTCCCAGCTCAAGTCTCGTTTTAGTCACGCCCAAGTAGCAGTGGATGGTTTGTTGCTGGTTCCTTCAGCCCTCCTGCAGTCAGTCCAGCCAGGCTTCGATCCAGTGCCATCGGAGAGAGGGGTTAAATCTTAGATCCGGCCCCTAAATATCCTATGAGATTTTCATGCAAGTTTCGCCTAGACTTGGGTAAGGGATAGGGTTAGAATCAGTTTAGGAATATTTTCATCAAAGAAAAATAATGAAAAACATAAAATAATCAACAAAGAAAAACGAACTGAAAGCCTATTTGTCCATCTTGTTACGTGTATGTGTCATCACGTGTTCTGTGTGTGTGTGTGTGTGTGTGTGTGTTGTGTGTTTGTGTGCGCGCGTGCGTGTGTGTGTCGTGTGTGTGTGTGTGTGTGTGTGTGTGTGCGTGCGTGCGTGCGTACGTGCGCACGTATGTGTGGTGTATGTGTACGTGCGCATGTTTGTGTTGTGTGTGTGCGTGTGACGCGTTCATGTAGGCCCCTATATGAGTGTATATATCATGCATGGTGTGTGTGTGTGTGTGTGTGTGTGTGTGTGTGTGTGTGTGCGTGCGTGTGCGTGTGCGCGTGTGCGCGTGTGTGTGTGTGTGTTGTGTGTGCGTGTGCTGGTTGTGTGTGTGTTGTTTTTGTGTGTATGTTGTGAATATTATGCTGTTATTTCATGCTTGTGAATTGTGTGACCGTGACAATGCATACGTGTATTAGGCCTATTATAAGTAGTAGTAGTAGTGGTAGTAGTAGTAGTAGTAGTAGTAGTAGTAGTAGTAGTAGTAGTAGTAGTAGTAGTAGTTACAGTAGTTGTTACTGATTGATATGTGCTATTGTTTTGTCTGCTCGTGTTATTGGATTTTTACCAACCGTGGTCGTAGAGAGCGGATTGGTAATGTTTTCACTCGTGTCTGAGGTGGTGTTTGTATGTATCCTCTCTAGCGTTTGAACGGATGGACTTCGGGTGCTCAAATTTTGCATGCGGGTAGGTAGTAGGAATATCTAGGCCAAGTTCGATAATGAAGGTTATGGGTCAAAGGTCAAGGTCACTGGAGCCGAATAACGCTGCCGCGCGTTTGGTGATTTAGCGTCTTAACGCTCTAGTTGTTTCATGGTTTTATTCCATTTCAATTTTGTGTAAAGCGCCCTGTAGCCTACATAGTAGGATGGGCGCTATGTACATTTTCCTCATTATTATTATTATTATTTCGTTCAATGATCGCCATGTTCACCGCTGCAAAGTCAGCTAAATTTGTGTCGTAAACGGTGCCGAAAGGAAGACAAATGGCGGGCTTTCACACTGTTGTTTTGATGAACGAAACGGGCTTTCAGTTCGTTTTTCTTTGTTGATTATTTGTTGTGGGGATACAGAGATAGATGAAAAAATGTACTTGAGAAACATAAGATCATTTAAATTTACCTTTGTGAGAGAGAGAGAGAGAGAGAGAGAGAGAGAGAGAGAGAGAGAGAGAGAGAGAGAGAGAGAGAGAGAGAGAGAGAGAGAGAGACGGGAAAGAAAAGAGCGGCATTCTTCGTGTTTTCCGAGCTAGTGACACCAAAAAAACTGAAAAGACAAACAGCTCGCATTCCGCAGCTGACTGAAGCCGGGTTTTTTTGTACTCCCACCTTTTCACCTCTGCTACAGCTGGGAATTATTGTGAACTCACTCACTGTCTACAACACTAACACTTCCCACCTTCGAAGTGGGAAGTGAGAAAGTTGGCTTCATTCTTTGCAAGGTTGCGAAGTTATTACTCTTTGTAACATTTAGGCTTTTGGGTGACACATAGAGAAAAGAAAAAGGTTCGGCATTCTTCGTGTTTTCCGAGGTAGTTTCGGCAATTTCCGACACAGCTCGGGCGACGCAGACGACACAAAATTTCAAGGAAATGTCATACGTATTGCCTTCAAAATCAACATTTTGAACCAGACATAGCGGAATCGCGTCCCAACGCGTTCTTCTGGAACTGTATGGCCAGCAAAAGTTCGACATTTACGCGGTATCCGAGTTTTTACGTTCTTTTACACTTCCGGCCTTAGCGTTATATAGATACAACCAAACTCCACACGAGTGCACGCAGCTATCATGACGCATACACAGTTACACACACGTTAATCGTTATTAGACGAGAGTGGGTCACCAAGCTCGCTGTTTTTGTGTTGTTTGTTTGACACCAGGGGGTAGTTTCACAAGGGCTAACGTTACGTAGCGTGAGCTCAAATTGGCAAAAACGGTACTAAGAAACACCTCTTTCGCCGACGTTTGCCAAAACCGTTTTGTGGCTGCTATCGAGGTAACAAGCCACAAACTATTTGAAGCATCATGGAAAATATCAATACTTCCGGCTTTTTTAAAATATCTCGCGTGAATGTGACTTTAACTTTCAAAATGGAAGACCAAAACAACAAGCTTGTCACAGCAAATATTACTTATAGGTTTATCATGAACAAATACAGGATGATTTTAGCAAATTAAATGAACGCAAGTGTTTTGAGTGCTCTTTTTTAATTTTTCATCATGTTAGATGGCATAATATTGCAAATTTAATTTTCTGCACACAAATAGACGTGGATGAAATCGAAAACTTTGTGCAAACTGACAGAGGTATGATTTATCTCCCTTATGATAGCAACGCTTTTTTCTCTCCCAAAAGTGAAGAGTAAGCTTAAATAGTTATCTGACCTTAGCAAACGTTTAGGGTGTTGCTTAGACCACTTTTGACGTAACAGTTTTTCGCACTGCGACCGTTATCTAGAGAAACTCGACTCTGTAAATGAGCTGCTCACTAATACAATATAATAAAATAGTTCGAGAAGAAATCGCACACATAATCTGTTTTCACCGCGCGAATAACTGTTACGCCAAAAGGGGTCTAAGAAACACTTTAGAAAACGTTTGCGGAAAAAAATATTACAAGCTCTTGTCTGATTGGTTAAAAAAGTATTATTTTAACCAAACTTTAATCAACAACTAGAAATGTATTAACCTCCAACAAGTCACGTGATAGTTCCGGATAGTTTGCCGCTTGCTCGCTTGCTGGGAAGAGCAAAACGTCACGCGAACTATCGACAAACGAAGGGTGTTTCTTAGACCGTTTTTGCCAATTTGCGCTCACGCTACGTAACGTTAGCACTTGTGAAACTCCCCCTAAAAGAAACTGGAGCGGACATCCGCATACTGCCGAGCCAAACAAGAGTAACGTGTGCAAAACATGTGACGCATAGAAAGTAGGCTAGTAGAGACGGCATTGGAAATTTCGACTGACATATTATAGACCAATTTAAGGTAAATATACTTTGCTGTTTCCTGTCAGTTTGCCTTTGAATTTTCTCCCATTAATGCTGCACCTGTACATCTACGTGTAGATTAAAGAGGCAAAGATGCTACCCCTTCGTGTTCACGGCATGTTATCTCAATGTCATTGTGTCATTTAACATAGTCTGAGCGTGGCAAGAAAGCCGTACCTCTAGCCACTGTGTTTAAACTAACCCTAAAGTCAGTAAAGAGGCCGACTCACACATGCAACTGCCATCGTACGACCATCCAACTGTGATATTTATGAGGCATGATTCTCATGAAATACTACTGTATGAATGAATGTGATGAAATTATGCTAGGCATAGTTTCGTTCACAATATTTGTAGCCCCCCTCATACACGAATCTGATGAAATAATTGCACCTCTCTCTCTCTCTCTCTCTCTCTCTCTCTCTCTCTCTCTCTCTCTCTCTCTCTCTCTCTCTCTCTCTCTCTCTCTCTCTCTCTCTCTCTCTCTCTCTCTCTCTCTCTCTCTCTCTCTCTCTCTCTCTCTCTCTCTCTCTCTCTCTCTCTCTCTCTCTCTCTCTCTCTCTCTCTCTCTCTCTCTCTCTCTCTCTTCTCTCTCTCTCTCTCTCTCTCTCTCTCTCTCTCTCTCTCCTCTCTCTCTCTCTCTCTCTCTCTCTCTCTCTCTCTCTCTCTCTGCGCGCGCGCGCGCGCGCGCGCGTGTGTGTGTGTGTGTGTGTGTGTGACTGTGTGCGCGCGCATGCGTTTGTGTCAATGGGGGGTCGGGAGGGCGTGGGTGGGGAGGGCGGTGGATGGTGAATGGATAGGCGCGCGTATGTGTGTTACTTGATAGACGGTCAGACATAGAATAAGTGACGGAACATATAGATTGGAATCGGCGATCTCATTATTACAAATGAGCTTACAGCTGCATGGTCACAAAGAAAACAATAATTAGTTAGCCTATCTGATCATCATCTGTGAGTCATTATTCCGGGCTAGCAAGTTTAGGTTTATCAAAACATGTAACTGTAAACTGGAGCAAAAAGCTGACCTAATGTACAGCCCTCATTACAGTTGACATAAACTAATTATGTGCGTGGAGTGGGAGATACAGATTGAGGCTTTAATCCCTTTAACCCTTTCACCGCCAATGTCGCATTTTAGCACCACAATGGTTTAACACCCATGTCACTAAAAGGCATCAAATCAGGGCCTGTTATCCAAAGACCCTATTTTTTTAAAATTTTAGGAAGTAAGGGTAGACCTTATTTTAAATATGTCACAGAAGAATTCCCAATACTGCAGATGGATTTTGTTCTCTACCCAGGTACATTTAATGGACATTATTGGCTGAAATATGACTGGCGGTGAAAGGGTTAAAAAAAGAAAACGTTCTTCGCTAATTCTGATACTGTTGCTCTTGATAGCTGAAGATTGATTATTCTCAATTGACTGCTAAAGTGGGAACCGCGACTGGGAAAAAGAACGGTGGGGCTCAAACGGGCAGTGTGCTAGCTGGAGTTCGAAGGATGACCTTAGTTAAAAGCACTGGAATATCCAGAAAACTGTACTGCTGAAAACAAATGAGACAGGATCACAGAAGGCGCCAAAGTACCCGAAAAGGATTTAAGATGATGCAATCATTTTTTTCCCACTTGATTTCTATGCCAGGAGCATTTATGCTGTTCTGAATATCATCCAGGCGTTTTTGTTTGTGGCTCAAGCCACAAACCTATAACTCACTTTGTCGGTCGGTCGGTCTGTCTGTCTGTCGGTCGGTCCAAAATTGTCGCACATTTTGACAAAATTGTCGCACTTCAAATTGAGGCCGCTCTTTAAAATGATGTATTTTAAAAGCGTACAAAATAATAAACATGCGTAATACAGACACTACAACAGACACGACGAGTATGCGGTGCTTCTTTTGATGAGTATAAGTAGGATACATAGTTTTAAATGTTTTCCAAAAGATATAAAAAGTTACGAAATGGTGCAGAGATAACATTCTAGTTTACAGATTAAAATTATTGAAAAGCCAGGGGAGGTGACTCATGATTGGAGTGGTAAAAATAGACCGCGTGCCACAAACTATTGCGATTTCGCGCTTGTTTAATTTTATTTATGTCTCTTATGTCTGATAAGATCTGGAAATTAGATGTTAACAAATAAAAGAATAAACCAGTTGAGAGCAATCTAATGCATCAGAAGTCTTATAATCTATGCTCTTTATACAGGTACAAAAGAGGTTATTGTGGATACCATGTAACATTATAAGTGTACACCTATTCTGTTTAACAGTTTGATACTTCAAGTCCATGCATGGTCCGTGATAATGTGTTATAGGAGACAGGGATTGTATTCATATAGGCCTACATCTCCAAATAAATGCAATGTCCCACTGCATGAACTTCTCTTCAAGAAGAAGTTCATGCATGGTCCGTGAGAATGTGTTATAGGAGACAGGGATTGTATTCATATAGGCCTACATCTCCAGATAAATGCAATCTCCCACTGTACTGATCTGTGTGGGTGTCTCTTGTTTCACCAGACCAATGGCCAGCAGCTCCCCTGCTGCAGAAGCTTACCTGGAGTGCCCAGTATGCAGCGAGTTGTTCAGGGATCCCAAACTGCTGCCCTGCGCTCACCTGGTGTGCAGAAAATGCCTCCTCACCTGGCTGAACAAGGAGGGGAAAGGGGCAGAATGCCCGCTGTGCAGAGCTGTCATCTTCCCAACTGGGGGCACCCACCTTGACGCTCAGGTGGAGGCGTTGCCCACAGACTTGGCTGTCCAATCTGCGGTGGATAACCACAGTCTGCTCAACTCCCCAAATGTATGCGGTGTGTGTGACAGTGGCAGAAAGGCGGCTTCCTCCTACTGCCTTCAGTGCAGCATGAAGCTGTGCCAGTTGTGCAGCACAGGGCATACCAGAATCCCGTCCTGTAGAACTCACGTCGTGGAAGATCTGAGCACTCTCACTCCGCAGCAATTGGCTGAAGTGTGTCACATGACGTGCGCGCGCCACGCTGATAGGCTGGTGGAGCTGTATTGCTCCACCCACCAGGAGCTGATCTGTTTGATGTGTTTCCCGACCAGTCACCGGGAGTGTGCTGATGTCAGAGCCATTGCTGACGTGGCGCATCTGAAGAGATCGGAGTTGACGGAAATAGTCGCTGATCTGTCAAAGGAAGAGGCCCAGATGGCATCACAGGTGTCTGTCTCTGTCTCTGTCTCTTTTTGTGCAGTAGGTCCGCCTGTCTATCAATGCTTTTCTGTCCAACTAGTTTGTAAAGCAGTAATCCCGCAATGAGGCTTTATACTGAAAATTCTCTGCCCCTGTCTCGTGCCCTGAGATGCCAACGCCACCTACTTAACATTATCGCCCTTGCCTGTCAAGAACTAGTAGTATATAGCCACAGAAAATTGTCTGCTCCTGACTCGTCACCAGGGGGCATCGGCTTCGGGCCTAAAATTATCGCCCTTTCGAGTCAGCAAGGAGTAGTATGAAGCCTCATTAATCGGCATACCTCTTCTTGTGTTAAGAATAGTTTATTCTCTGCTTCATAGCTGTTATTCTTAATGGAAGTGTTTGTGAAGCGCCCTGAGCTCAAGAGAGAAAGGGCGCTCTATAAATATTAGTTATTATTATTATTAAGTAGCGTTACAATAACTTTTGTTCAAATTTATATCGATTCTGATCGCTTCTCGGCCTTTTGGCTAAGACAGTGATTCAGGAATTTTTGTTTATACCCTGGTTGGTTTGTTCAGCCCGTCGTACATGGCGAAAGCCGATACGCGACGTTAAACTGAACTTCCATCCAACTGTTGTTCAAAGACATAAAGAAAATATGCATTTATAGCCAATTGCCAATATTTTTGTTTGTTTGTTAATCAAATAGGTTTACAATTTTTACAGCTATGGTCCCACCAATCTTCCCCACCCTTCCTTCTACTCTTAGCAGCTTGAAATTTCTTCATGGTAAATAAAGAAAAACAACAACAGAACTTGAGTTCTGAAACACATTTTGATATATGTATAAAAATAATTTGAAAGACAGACATGAAACTAAGCAAACACGTCCTGGATGGACATTTTAAAGCGAAATCTGTAGTTCATTTTGACGTCTTAAAGACCCACCACGTCACGTGTCAAAATCACGGTTTTCACGTGTTTTCCCTCTTATAGCTGGTAAGAAATCTTCGTAGCATAAGAGGGAATGTGACACGTGACGGGGGTGGGTGGGGGGTAGTGGTGTCTGTAAGAGCTATGCCTTGGCATACTAGAGTGACAATACAAAGTGTCTTGACTGTCTCAAAGATATCTTTTCACAGTCGTCTGATGAATCAAGTTGGCTTGGTGCTGTTTTATTTCTTGAAAATATGCACAAATAGTGTGCTTGATTGAACGTAACTGCTAAGCAGGCTACCTTCAGCCAATTTAATTTGACATTATTTTTGTTTCAGCAAAGACCGTATATAACTATGTGGTTCTAGGACAACTACCCCCCGGACAAGTACCCCCTGGACAAGTATCCCCGGACAGTCACCCCCTGGACAACTACCCCCCCTAGAACAAGTACCCCCCGGACAAGTACCCCCCTGAAAACATATATAGTCAAATAAAAAAGTGAAAAAATGGACGTTTTTCTTTTACTTGTATATTATATTTTGTCTCGTAGAAAGTCCAAGATAGGGCGGTTGCCATGTCGGCCACTCGCGCTCGGTGATGACCTTGTATTTGCCGCGTTGTGCATGATGTGGCGGAGCCGCTTGTCCAGCTAGTATCTGTGTGTGTGTGTGTGCGCGTGTGCGCGCTCCAATTTCTTTAACAATAATGTTTAAAAAAATAATGTGTTGGGGGGTACTTGTCCAGCGGGTAGATGTCCTAGGGGGTACTTGTCCGGGGGGTAGTTGTCCTGATACCATATATGTACATATATATACGGTCTTTGATTTCAGGTTAAAATCAAGGCCTTTTGATGTTCTTTCAGAAGACACGAATTTGCACTTGTTATAATTATGTTGTAATGTTAAGTTCATGGGGATGGTTGTTCACAGATTCGGGCATCAAGACAAAACTTTCAGACTCTTCGCAAGAAAGTCCACGAAGTCTTTGATGACCTTGAGCAAGTCCTCCGGGGGAGACGCCAGGCAATCCTTGACACGATCGAGACGGAAGAGAAGACGAACAAGGCGTCATTGTTGGCAAAGGAGAGAGACAGGACTTCCCTCAAAGCCCACACTGTAACCATCATCAACATTGCGCAGTCTGCAGCCAATGACGCTTTGCTGGGCATGATGGGGAAGCTGACGTCACGTCTGACAGATCTGAAACTGACGATGGGTTCCAGGTACCACAACTCCGACTCCGAGGCCGTGATTGATGTCACGTTTGACACTGCTGAACTGATGGGGCTGAAGAAGACCGTTTCTGCTTTGGGTAACTTTCTCAATAATTTTCTTTCGGGTTACTTGTATCTTTCAGTTTGAATATTTAAAAAAACAAACAAACATTCAGCGCTGCATTACTGATTAAGGACTAATAGTTGAGTCTCAAATGACTCTCTCTCTCTCTCTCTCTCTCTCTCTCTCTCTCTCTCTCTCTCTCTCTCTCTCTCTCTCTCTCTCTCTCTCTCTCTCTCTCTCTCTCTCTCTCTCTCTCTCTCTCTCTCTCTCTCTCTCTCTCTGTTTAAATTTGTGTTATTACTTTCTTGTACAAACAAAAGTATTGTAATAAAAGTGGCTGTTTTTATCTTTAAAGCTTTGAAAGTTAGGCAAGATTTACGTAGTGTTTTGTAATGTCAAGTTAATAATGGGTATATGTGGTCATCAGCCAGTCAGGAAGAAACAGACAAATTCCCCTTAAAAAACCATTAAGCAAATGAGTGGTTCCTTGAAGAGGTTTGCACCTTAGGGTGAGTGTCCCTCGATGCATTCTCCAATACATGTTGGGCTTGGGTCCAGGGCCAAGGGTTTTCTTCTTGTGTTACTTACAGTTTTAAGTTAGTGAGTCGGTCCTTGGTGGAGGTTTGCTCAGTCAAAATGTGCATCGTTGCACTTTTTGTGTGTATTACTGATCAAGAAAAAAGATTGCTTTTAAACTAAAGGGAGACCAAAGTGCAACCGTTTTTGCTGTTTTGATTTGCGTTGCTAACAGCCGGTTGAAGTCAGTGAGTACTCCCTGGCGGAGGTTAGCATTGGAGGTTTCAAATGTTACCTCGCTGCATGCCTTGGGCGATGATGATAACAAGTATTATAAAGTTACTTGCAGTTACACTTTCTTCTTCAGCGATAGCTAACTTTTTTGGGTATTACGTTTGTTCGGAAAACTTATGTTAAAACCTTTTTTTTCAGGTCAGGTACGAAAGGACGTCAGTTCAACCTCTTCAATAGGATCAGCAGGATCGGTGCCATTTTCAAGTTTACCGGCAACAGTCAGCAAGTCATCTGAAAGGACAACCACACCTCCTTCGTATTGTTTTTTCCTTTTGGGAGACAGAGTAAAACGAGTTGTCGACTCTATTGCTGGAAAGCAGGTAAGAACTTTCTGTTACACTTCACTAGCGCTCTGCCGATTACTTCACGTCGCTTTCTTGCGCACGGCACATCGCACGGTGTAGGTTTGCCGTTACGCCAAGTTCTGACACCTCCCCTAGGGGAAGACGGGGTAAAAAGCACATGGACGGGTAAGAAGCCCATGCCAATTATCTCATGAAATAAAGCAAATTTCAGTCAATTTTGCCCATGAGACGAGTGTTAATGCTTAGCAACATGGGCAAACTTGACTGAAATTTGCTTTATTTCATGAGATAATTGGCATGGGCTTCTTACCCGCCCATGGGCTTTTTACCCCGTCTTCCCCTACACATAGCCGCTTTACCCATTTCACGCTCCGCGCGATTCCCTCCGCAAACCCTCTCTTTATGTGTTTGTATAGTTTGTAACACTGCATACAGACAGTGAATTTTTTTTTTCCATTTTAATTTTGAAAAAACTGAAAATACAACAAACAAAACTGAACGGAACCCCACAAAAAAAGGTCCCAGACAAACCAGACAGTAACGTTTTTTGCGCCCACACGTCTGTTACAAACGTAAGGTCTAATTTACTACATTTGACACCTACCTCCGATATGAACCTTTTTTTTTTATTGATACTTTTAGAATTTTTTTCGAAGACATAATAACATGCAAAGAAAAAAGAAAACATAAGAGAATGAAAAACATAAATGAATGAAAATATAATCAAAATGTATCATCAATCATTTATAATCAAACATGTACTATCTTGTACACACATATGTAAGTAAGTAAGCAGTTCCGTACATGGTTACATCCGAGTGAGTCAACACTGTTTCACTGTCAGCAGCTTAAAGTCCTTTTGCACACACCAAATTAGTATGTTTGGAACATCATGAATGACGTTTTTTGTGCCATATTACTGTCTGTCCCGCAGTGATGCACGAACCGCTTGGAAAATCGATTCAACAAACTGTCCATGTGAAACCAGAAAACCAACAGGACAAATGCCCTCCGCGCAAAAGAAATCAGTAATGACAACTGACTGTTCCAAAGTGCATTGATTCTTTTGTGTGCACTTTTCAAGAGGAGGGGGAAGTTGTTGAAAGGGGCATTTTGTTGACTGAACTCGTTCTGATTAATGATTTTTTCGCAAATGAACTTAATGTTAAAAGAATAAATCAGTTTTGTCATGAGCTGCGGTGCGTTTTATTGAGTTCTGAGTTTTCGGAGATGATTTTCTTTCTGGGCCTTAACGTTTGTCGCTAGTGTATCTTGTACATGGCGACCAAAGTGTTTAAGCAGTTCCGTACATGGTTACATCCAGTGATAGGACTGTTTCACTGTAGCAGCTTAAAGTCTTTTTGCACACACCAAATTATTATGTTCTCACATCATGAATGGCGTTTCTGCCATATTACATTTACGCAGTGATGCACCAAGGTTGGAAAATGGATTACAACAAACTGTCCAGAAACAAGAAAACCAACAGGACAAATGCCCTCCTCGCAGAAATCAATAAGACAATAAGTCCGTTTGTGTTGTCTTTTAAAAGGGCATCCCTGACGGATGAGTTTCTGGTAAGAAACGATCGTGATCACCTTGAAAACACTCATTTACAGAGATCGCACCAGACATTTTGCTCACCTTTTAGTAAATCAAACCGTCAAATCGGCGATACGTCCCTTGGCGGAGGTGCTGGCACATCA
>CM065688.1:44863961-44866461 GCA_017654935.2 Phymorhynchus buccinoides
TCTCTCTCTCTCTCTCTCTCTCACACACATTTGTGTGAAATTGTGAATATTGTGACAGGAAGTACGATACAGTCTGTAGAACTCTTAGCGTTTCTTCACGGGTCTGGAAATCTCTCTGCCTGGACCCTTTCTGGGTACAGAGCAGCCTTCATCACTACGATTTCCATGGCCATGGCTTAACTGTACGTCACCCCTGTCTCTCTCTCTCTGTGAGAGTTTTATGCGAACCCCTGGCTACAATTAGCTTCAAGCTTCTCTCTCTCAGAACCGTTTTTTCTGATAGCTTCAGCCAGAAGGATCGGCGGTCTTCACGCTCTCAGCGTCCTGGCCCTCGTCGTAGAGTTCTCGGATGAGTACTCTTCGGAAACACTTTATCAAGTTTTAGAATTGGCATGTCCCCTTTGAATTGTCACTATTTGCAGTTTTAAATTGACCCAAATAGAAATGTATATTGTCCATTTTGTAATCATATTCCCGAGTCAGAAATTCACTTTTTGTTTGTTTGTATGACACCCTTCGAAGAGAACGTATTCCCCCCAAAAAAAAAGTATTATAATCATCCTTCTATGTTTAAATTTGTGTTATTATTTTCTTGCACAAACAAAAGTATTGTAAGAAAAGTGGCTGTTTTTATCTTTAAAGCTTTGAAAGTTAGGCAAGATTTATGTACTGTTTTGTAATGTGAAGTTAATAATGTTGTTGTCACAATCACTCCATTGTATGGGCCAAACAATTAAAACAATTCCTGACTCCTGACTCCCTCTCTCTCTCCCCCCCTCTCCACTCTGTGGGATTTCTGACCTCTTTGTACCCTCAAAGCGATACGCTGACATTCAAAATTTAACATGCCCTCTTTGCAAGAAAATTCTGGACAATGAGTTACATTTTGTACTTGCTTGCCCATTTGTTTTTAATGAGTTGAGAAAAGAATTGATAGCACCTACATTTTTACAGAAATCCCAGTTTATTTAAGCTTAGTCTATTGATGTCTAGTAGAAATGAGAACACGATTCATAAACTGTCTATATATTTGTATAAGGCCTTTAAGATTAGAAGTGTTGCTTTGTCATAAGTATTGTATTGTTGCTAATTATTGATGTATTGATAATCCGCTTCTTTACATGTTGACACACACCCTTCCTAATGGGGCGATGCCTTTTCTGGAATAAAATATTGTCATTCTCTCTCTCTCTCTCTCTCTCTCTCTCTCTCTCTCTCTCTCTCTCTCTCTCTCTCTCTCTCTCTCTCTCTCTCTCTCTCTCTCTCTCTCTCTCTCTCCCTCTCTCTCTCTCTCTCTCTCTCTCTCTCTCTCTCTCTCTCTCTCTCTCTCTCTCTCTCTCTCTCTCCCCTCTCTCTCTCTCTCTCTCCCCCTCCTCTCTCCCTCTCTCTCCCTCTCTCTCTCTCTCTCCCCCCTCTCTCTCTCTCTCTCTCTCTCTCTCTCTCTCTCTCTCTCTCTCTCTCTCTCTCTCTCTCTCTCTCTCTCTCTCTCTCTCTCTCTCTCTCTCTCTCTCTCTCTCTCTCTCTCTCTCAAAGTAAAACTGAGAAGTATTTAGAGGCCAAGTAGGAACATGAAAGTTACGGTCACTACTGGAGAGCCTAGATGGACCACCCGAATGCACAGTAAAGTTGTACACATGTAATTACAATGAACACTGTGGGTACGCAGTACACTGTATTTTCTGCTGCGTATGGATGTGCTGCTCAGTTCCGCGTGTGTGCGTACGTGCGCGCGCGTGCGAGTTTCGTGCGCGTGCGTGTCTGTGTGCCTGTGCGTGCGAGCGCATGCGTACACATAGTGTAAACATTATCATTACAAATAATATTATAATGTGTGTGTGTGTGTGTGTGTGTGTGTGTGCGTGTGCGTGTGCGTGTGCGTGTGCGTGTGCGTGTGCGTACGTGTGTGTGAGTGTGTCCGCGCGCGCACCCTTCTGTGCGTCTATATTTAAGTATTATCAATGGCAATACATGATGTTGATACTTTGTTGGCTTTCGCCATTGAAAGTTATACCGCTGTTTTGGGGCTCGTGTTTCAAACATTCGCATCAAATGAGGCTAGACTGAGATACCACGTTGTTTTTTGTTATTTGAAACTTGAAAGATTTCAACAACAAATCAGTGATATAGTGTAGACTCTATGGTTTAGTGTGTTCGCTCTCTGTCTCTCTGTCTGTCTGTCTGTCTCTCTCTCTGTCTCTCTCTCTCTCTGCCCTTCTCTCTCTTCCTCTACACACAGACAGACAGACAGACAGACATACATACATACAGACAGACAGACAGACAGACAGACACACACACACACACACACACACACACACACACACACACACACACACACACACACACACACACACACACACACACACACACACACACACACTTAGAACTTTATTCTGTTAGTATGATTATATTTGCCTTATTTGTCCACTCCCATGAAACATACACATTCACACACCTAACTAACGCACACATGCACGCACGCACGCATGCTCGCAAACAC
>CM065688.1:44871461-44876461 GCA_017654935.2 Phymorhynchus buccinoides
TATCGGCCAAATTAAAAAATGAATATTATAGGTCAGTCACAGGACGCTCAAATTTTGCATGCGGATAGGTACTAAGAATATATCGGCCAAATTCAAAAATGAAGGTCATAGGTCAAACGTCAAGGTCACTGGAGCCAATAATGCTGCCTAGCACCTGGCACGATAACGTTTGAACACAGGGACCTAGGACACTCAAATTGTGCTTGCGGATAGATACTAAGGATATCTAGACCAAGTTCGAAAATCAAGGTCATAGGTCACTGGACCCGAAAATGCTGCCGCACGGCTGGTGATCTAGCGTCTTAACGCTCTATTTGTCTGTCAGTGTGACTGTAAGTGGACAATTTTACAATTGTCATTCAGCCTGATGCAGGAATTGAAAAATAAATCTTAGATATGATTTTCCCTTAAACTTAGCAGCAAATCTGTTAAAAGTTTTTAAACGAGTGTTCATGAAAATGCATAGGCTGTAACAGTGAGATAGTATAAATAATCAAGAAATGGCTTCATTTGCGGCTATCATTACAATAAAGTAACCGAGAAAAACTATAACATTTCTTCCACAATATTGGGTAGCTATCAAAATGCGTTCAGAATTTCATTTCAATGTAGCGCATGATATTACAGTCAGAACTAGTCAACCTCTTCATTTGTTCTTCGCCGAGGTTTGTGCTGTTATTTATAATTCATTCTTTTCTCTCTTTTTTATTTCCTCTTTCCCTATATAACATGCCCTTTCCTCCCCTCTTTCATTATAAATACTACGCTGAATTCCACTTTCGTTAAATTACTATGCATAGGTTTTTCTTTCATTCGATACCATACGTAGTTTCTTCTTTCATTCGATACACATTACAATGCATAGTGTCAGGCGGAACGTGCAAAGGGCTTGTAGTAGATCACATAGAGAGGGAATAGGGGGAATATTATTAATGCATATGTTACGCCCAATCCGTGAAACTGCCTATTTCATGAAATGGGCAAAATTCTGTTACTCAATTTATGAGATGGACAATGTATATCACATTTTTGAATCCCCATTCACACAGGTATTGATTAAGATTGATTCAATGGTATCACACTTTTCTACATTGTATTTGCACCCCTATCCTGCCCCCCCAACTCGACCAGATGCTAAGCTGGGGCATGCCTGAGCCACATGTTGAATCAAACGTTTGATCAAATTAAGTCTGAATAAAATAATCTCAACTCATCTACAGATGAGATTTCTCCTTCGTTTGAATCAATTCTTGATGTATGTGTGCAAATTAATGAACAAAAACTATTTTTCATTCATATTGTTTTTTCTGGATTGCAAGCTATAAATTGGCTATTTCACGAACTGGGCAAACCATTTTGCCCATTTCATGAAATAGGTAATTTGATGGATTGGGCGTAACACATGCATGCAGAGCTTTCTCAAATTCTGTTTTTCCCACAGAGACCAAAAAGGAACAAAGAATGACCCATGACCCAGTTGTTGTTGTTGAGTGGAGGTTTTACGTCCTCATGGCGGAAAGCCCCTAGGGACAAGTTGTTTTGGTGCTGGGTCGATAAACCCATGACCCACTGAGTCAGTGTGGGTGGGAGAATGGGTAAAGATGTGCCCCCCCCTGCATTTCTCGGTTAATTCCATTTTTCCGTTTTTGCCTTTCTTACCAAGCATAAAGCTGTATTTTATGAACCTTTTCAACTAATTATCTTTTTGGAATAATAACCCTAACTCTAGCCCTAACCCTAACCCTAACCCTCCCCCCCCCCCCCCCCCCCCCCCCCCCCCCTATAGGACGGAATGAACCACGACTGTGACAAATGCCGTGGTGTACTGCACTACATAGGGGGGGGTCCTATTAGATAATGGCCTTATCATGACTGCAATTAATTATTGAACAAAGATAATTAGCTGAAAATGTTCATAAAATACAGCTTCATGTTTGGTAAGAAAGGCAAAAACGGAATAATTGAATTAACAGAGAAATGTAGGCGGGGTAGCACATCTTGACCTTTACCTGAAGTTCTACTGAAGCTTAAGTGGGAAACTAAACGTTGTTACTTTCTAAATTCAGTAAAATCGATTTACTTAATTTAGAAAGTAACAACGTTTTGTCTCCCACTTAAGCTTTAGTAGAACTTCATAAAATTAAGCACAGATATCCCAAAAGAGAAAGAATCTATGCCCCCATCCCCACCCCAAAAGTTAGGGAACACTTTCAAAATACACACGTGTTGGCTATTTGCTCATATATTCAAAACGCTTCGCATCTAGCTTAACATACACAAGATGCATGACCTTACAATAAAAGCAAAATTGTTTCGAGCGAGAGTCATCGGTTGCTATAATAACGTGAGTTTTAAAAGGCGCCCCCCAAAGTAACAATTTCAGTGAGGCTTTATACTGAAAACTATCTGCCCCTGTCTCGTGCCCTGAGATGGGAACGCCACCTACTTATGATTATCGCCCTTGCCTGTCATGAAGTAGTAATATATAGCCAGAGAAAATTATCTGCCCCTGACTCGCCGCTAGGTGGCATGAACAGTTCGGGCCTAACATTACTGCCCTTTCGTGTCAACAAGACGTAGTATACAGCCAAATGGCACTCAGCTCATGTTAGCGAGCACAACTCACAAAAGATCCTTTCTAAGCAAAAGAGATAGTGCAAATAACTGATGAGTCAAGATGGCTGTGCAGGGAAAGTTGAGCCTTTTGAATCTAGGGAAAGCCCTGTTATGGCTGCAGGAAGGTGTGGCTGTGCGGGGAATGTTGAGCCTTTTGAATCTAGGGAAAGCCCTGTTATGACTGCAGGAAGGTGTGGCTGTGCGGGGAAAGCTGAACCTTTTGAATCTAGGGAAAGCCCTGTTATGACTGCAGGAAGGTGTGGCTGTGCGGGGAAAGTTGAGCCTTTTGAATCTAGGGAAAGCCCTGCTATGACTGCAGGAAGGTGTGGATGTGCGGGGAAAGTTGAGCCTTTTGAATCTAGGGAAAGCCCTGTTATGGCTGCAGGAAGGTGTGGCTGTGCGGGGAAAGTTGAGCCTTTTGAATCTAGGGAAAGCCCTGTTATGACTGCAGGAAGGTGTGGCTGTGCGGGGAAAGTTGAGCCTTTTGAATCTAGGGAAAGCCCTGTTATGACTGCAGGAAGGTGTGGCTGTGCGGGGAAAGTTGAGCCTTTTGAATCTAGGGAAAGCCCTGTTATGACTGCAGGAAGGTGTGGCTGTGCGGGGAAAGTTGAGCCTTTTGAATCTAGGGAAAGCCCTGTTATGGCTGCAGGAAGGTGTGGCTGTGCGGGGACAGTTGAGCCTTTTGAATCTAGGGAAAGCCCTGTTATGGCTGCAGGAAGGTGTGGCTGTGCGGGGAAAGTTGAGCCTTTTGAATCTAGGGAAAGCCCTGTTATGACTGCAGGAAGGTGTGGCTGTGCGGGGAAAGTTGAGCCTTTTGAATCTAGGGAAAGCCCTGTTATGGCTGCAGGAAGGTGTGGCTGTGCGGGGAAAGTTGAGCCTTTTGAATCTAGGGAAAGCCCTGTTATGGCTGCAGGAAGGTGTGGCTGTGCGGGGACAGTTGAGCCTTTTGAATCTAGGGAAAGCCCTGTTATGACTGCAGGAAGGTGTGGCTGTGCGGGGAAAGTTGAGCCTTTTGAATCTAGGGAAAGCCCTGTTATGACTGCAGGAAGGTGTGGCTGTGCGGGGAAAGTTGAGCCTTTTGAATCTAGGGAAAGCCCTGTTATGGCTGCAGGAAGGTGTGGCTGTGCGGGGAAAGTTGAGCCTTTTGAATCTAGGGAAAGCCCTGTTATGGCTGCAGGAAGGTGTGGCTGTGCGGGGAAAGTTGAGCCTTTTGAATCTAGGGAAAGCCCTGTTATGGCTGCAGGAAGGTGTGGCTGTGCGGGGACAGTTGAGCCTTTTGAATCTAGGGAAAGCCCTGTTATGTCTGCAGGAAGGTGTGGCTGTGCGGGGAATGTTGAGCCTTTTGAATCTAGGGAAAGCCCTGTTATGACTGCAGGAAGGTGTGGCTGTGCGGGGAATGTTGAGCCTTTTGAATCTAGGGAAAGCCCTGTTATGACTGCAGGAAGGTGTGGCTGTGCGGGGAAAGTTGAGCCTTTTGAATCTAGGGAAAGCCCTGTTATGTCTGCAGGAAGGTGTGGCTGTGCGGGGAATGTTGAGCCTTTTGAATCTAGGGAAAGCCCTGTTATGTCTGCAGGAAGGTGTGGCTGTGCGGGGAATGTTGAGCCTTTTGAATCTAGGGAAAGCCCTGTTATGGCTGCAGGAAGGTGTGGCTGTGCGGGGAATGTTGAGCCTTTTGAATCTAGGGAAAGCCTGTTATGGCTGCAGGAAGGTGCGGCTGTGCGGGAACCGCTGGCGCAGCTCATGACTGACACTTGATACCTGAAATTGGTTACCACCTTCCTGCACAGCCACATCCTCCTGCGGCTATGCCAAGGGTCTCCCACGTTCCAAATCACTCAACTTCCACTGCACAACTCTCGTAGCTAAGCGAATGACTCTACTATCTCTTCTGTTAAGAAAGGACCTTATGGAGAGTTCGGCGCATTCTTTAAGCTTCCTGATACAAGTTTGCAAACATCACTATATGGAAAAAATTGCTGGTGCACTAAATTTGTTGCAGTTTTTAAAAAAATCTTGAGGCGTTTTAAAACTCACGTTGTAATAGAAACCAATGGGCATCACGAAGCATTTTTGCTTTGGCTGTAAGGCCATTTCTCTTGTGTATAAACTGCCAGGTGTTACGTTCCAGACGCGAACAGATTTGAAGCTACAAGCAAATAACCCAAACAAATGTATTTTGAAAGTGTTCCCTAACTTTTGGACGGCAGGAGGAAAATCTGCTTAACGTTCTCTGGTCTGAAACAGACACATACGGGACATTAGTAGATATAAAGATGATGGGAACGATCCTGGAGGCAATGCCCGGAGGCAGTGCAACACCATGAAAGTCCCGAATTAGCAACAATGCAGATGTATACTTGTATTTCGATTGTGTGTGGGCAGCT
>CM065688.1:44881461-44891461 GCA_017654935.2 Phymorhynchus buccinoides
AGAACTTCCAGAAGGTGGGGGAACTATTTTTACGAACGACCCCCCCCCCCGGTATCCCCACGGGGAGGAGGAAGGTTAACAGTTTGCATACTCATATACACATACGTTTTGTATTCATGGTACTATCCTACTCTGTTCTGTCCGGTTCTGTTCTGTCCAGTTCTGTAAATCAGAAATATGCAAATCAAAAAGTTATTCTTGTAAAATCAAAATGGCTTCCTTTTTTCTGATTTTTGTTTTTTTACTGAGTGATGCATTTCTCTGGAACGCCTACATTCGTTCTAATTCAATTCATCCTCACGCAGGAGACACTAATCGAGTCTGCGGAGCATTGGTAGTATAATAAATTAAAAAAATAAATTGTCTTTTTAATCACAGGGTTCCTGAATGTTTCCTCTCTTAAAGGGGCACCCTGACGGATGAATGTTTGTAAGAAACACGTCCAGATCACCAGGAAAACACCCTTTACAGAGATTGCAACACTCACTTTGCTTTGGTTTCCCAGAAATCAAGCCGTCAAATCGGCGATTCCTCCTTGGCGAAGGTGCTGGAAGTCAAATTCTTTCACCCAAAGAGAAGGCGTGTGCCATCTCTTTTCTAATGGCCGCCTGCGTTTAGACCAAATCGTTTGCACGAACTTTTCGCAATACAAGCCTTTATTTTATACAGTTTATCTAAAGGAGTTTCGCTCACAACAAAGGAAATAGCTCCTTTTTTTTTTTACTGCACTACAAAAAAAGAAAACGCTTCAACCACAGTGAGTGACCTCCACCCACCCCATCCAAAATGGCTACTCTCTCCGGCAGCTCCGCGAAGGAGGAATCGCCGTTTTGACGGTTTAATTTCTATTAAAAAAACACAGAGCAAAGTGAGTGTTCTGATCCTTGAAAAGGCCGTCTTTCTGGTGATCTCGACGTGCTTCTTGCAAAAAAACCCTCATCCGTCAGGGTCCACCTTTAAGGGCTGGGGGTGCACCAACTCCCTAGATACAGCTTAAAGGGGTATTTTCACCCCCACTTTCAATTTGTAAAGGACCGAGACAAAACATGGAAGACATTCCAACCCACTTCCCATGCGGGTACACACTCACACAGACACACATACAAACACACACGCACACGTGCACACAACACCCACATTCACACCCACTGATCATGGCTTTTTTGTTTGTTTGCGTAGATCAAACTGGTTTTGTCCTTCTTTGTCATAAAGCTTTCTTTTACACTTGCCAGACTTTAAGAGCCATATTGATCAAAGGGATATAAAATGCACGAAACGATTTTATTGGATGCTGATGAAAGAACCTGCCAATGGCAAGGCAAGGCAAATGTTTTATTTCATACCCACTTGGGGCACAGACATATCAAATAAAACACACACATAGTTAAACAATCGAACATCAAAACAGAGTGATGTCTATATTATGAACGACAAGTAAATAACTAGGACAAATATACCTATATCATATTACAAAAAACAAAACATGTTACATTTTGTCCATACACATAATCGAAAAGAACTGTTTATAACTGTAACAAAGTGCTTAAGTTTAATCAAAAGTTTCTTATTTTTTGAGGAAAACAAAGCATTAAATGTATACGCATTTGGTCGCACAAAAAAGTACCGTGGAAGATATCTGTTTCTTTCAGTATTAAGGAAGGGACAGACAAACAAATAATGGAACTCATCTGCCACATCATGTACGCTACACTTTTCGCAATTTCTTTCACTTCTGGGCGATGAGCAATGAGCTGTCAACGGGTAGACCTTTCTGCTCGACATTTTAAGACTTTTTGATCCAGACTAGTAGCAACTCCAGCTTAATATGGCAATAGCCTTGATAAGCCTAGCAGATGACTGAAATAAGAGCTACGACGTTAGCTTACTGAACAGTAATTACTGTCTCAACGCACGATATAATCATTTTAATGCGTCACCTCACCCCCTACTTGATATTTTAAATGGTAAATCTCACGCATAGTTTGAGATTCTAGGGAGTGATTTGAAAAGTCTAGTGCGTTAATACGCACAACCTGTACGTTTTCAGGAACCATGACAATCCACCAAGAGATTTGTGTGAGAGGTGGTGAAAACAGTTACAATGTTTACTTGTGTTCCTTACTCAGAGTCAAATGAAGAAAGAAAAGAAAAAAAGAAAAGAAAAGAAAAGAAAAATACCCTTGGTGAATGTTCGGCCAGCTACTGCAGGCCTTCGGCAACCCACACTGGGTTAGAAGTATGGGGGGCTGTTGTTTTTGTCTTCTGAGCTGTACTCACTGTTGGTCTGGGTCAGTAAGTTGTTATAGATGGGAGGTAATTCATAGCCAAGGTCTCTGTTTAGGCTGGGTCTTCTTTTCCTGATTTCTATAGCTTCCTTCAACTTTCCTTTTTGCGAATTGTGGTTCAGCTGCAAGAATGTTGGCTTGGAAACTGTTTGTATGGTGCACTGTGGTTGGAAAGATGCTCACAATAATTATGCTGATGATGTGTTCATTTACTCGTACTTTTAAGTGTCTTTGGATTAACAGCTACAATGGTTATAAATAGCCTACTTTTCACTATAAAAAAAAAGAAGATCAGGAGGACGTAAAACATTAAATGTCGTAAAAACAATCTTCTCTCACAACACTCCTTTCATCACAAACACTCCTTTCATGGAACGGAACACAAGACAGCCGCTAGGGACCAACACTCAATTGCCCTGCGTGGAACAGTATAGGCCCTTTACTCCAATGGCTTGCATCATTGGTTGATGCTAGCCTGCGCTCAACACTCAATGACTGCCACTGGCTAGCTGGAACAGTATAGGCCCTTTACTCCAATGGCTTGCATCATTGGTTGATGCTAGCCTGAGGTAGGGACCAACACTCAATAGCCACTGCTAGCTGGAACAGTATAGGCCCTTTACTCCAATGGCTTGCACATTGGTATGCTAGCCATGATGAGCTGTAGCAACAGATGGCCCTTTACTCCAATGGCTTGCATCATGCTAATGGATCAACAAATGACTCATGGCTAGCTGGAACAGTATAGGCCCTTTTCCAATGGCTTGCATCATTGGTTGATGCTTGTGGAAGACTCTGACTGCCACTCTCTGGAACAGTATAACTCCAATGGCTTGCATCATTGGTTGATGCTAGCCTGAGGTAGGGATCAACACTCAATGACTGCTGGAACTGGCCCTTTACTCCTGGCTTGCATCATTGGTTGATGCTAGCCTGAGGTAGGGATCAACACTCAATGACTGCCAAGCTGGAACAGTATAGGTTGGCTTGCTTTGGGGCTAGGGACCAACAGTTCCCCGGCTTAGTTATTTGTGGAAGACTGTGACTCTCCAACGCCAATTGGTTGGCCTTTGGGGACCTTCCCCAACGCCAGCTGTCCTCGTATCCCTTTGGTTGAGAGAGTGAGGGTGTACCCTTGTCAAGGCATCTTCGCTATAAACAAATTCTATCCCAGCCCGCCGGATGTTAGCCCAGCCCGCAAACAACAGCAGCTGCCCCCTCTGCTACCTGGCAGTCATTGTCGGAAACGACTGGCACTACACACGGTGATGCGCGTTGTCGATATCCATACATCCTGCCTCTTTTTTTCACGGTTGATGCGCTCACAGTTGTCGACTTGTTCAAGTTACCTCCTATCCACTTCATTTTCATCCTGCCTCTTTTTTTCATTTCGAAATTGATTTATTTTAGTCGGATTTAAGTCATTGAAATACATTCCCAAAAGTTCCCTTTCATCTGTTCTGGCACTCGACGCAGCGAGTCCTCATGGAGTTGCATCCTTTGTGGAAGCGCCTGCACTCAGCCAGTGCATCTTAGAGGTGCTGGGCATCCCTGGGAGGGGGGTGGTTGCTCCTCATTGCGATCCACTCAAAAGGTTCATCAATCGGGTTGAGGTCGGGATTGCATGCTGGTCTATTGACTCCAGACTGCTGCAGGAAGTCGTTGACCACCCCCTGTGGGGGCGATTGTCATCCTTAGACAGTCCCATCTTGTTCGGGATCTCATCCCGGTATCGGAGGCCATAGGTTACCCTTATTTTACAATCTGTGGTGAAGGCTGAAGGCCCCCCAGACCATTACAGAACCTCCACCAAAGGCCATCTTGGACCGTCAAGCGTTCCCCTGGGCGCCTCCAGACCCTCAGTCGGCCGTCGTTGTGGTTCAGGGTGAAGCGTGATTCATCACTTGGGACCATTGCTGACTCCACCTCAGGTGCAGAAGGCGCGGCGTGCTGCCCTATGGGCTGGAAAGCGTGGCCGTACAGCTTTTGAAGGCGGTTCCGGCTGAAATGTTGGCCACCCTGGCCTTCGAATGATGCTGGAAGAGGCTGTTCTTGTCTGCAGGGTTTGAGAATCTTCACGTGGAGTTGTCTTCTTCGCTGACCAGATCTGCGTCTTTCATTGAAGTCTGTGAACGTTGAATCAGTCTGACACCGAGATGGAGACTGTTATCGATACTCGCGTACATTTCTCACGATGAAAATGTCACCAGCATTATATTCGTTCCCTAATTTGACAAGATACTATTATATTCCACATCATAAGTTCTGTCTGAAAAACAACACACCCGTTCAATTATAATAGGATTTCCGAACGATTGCCTTTATATTCTACTATATTAGCGAATGCATATGATTTTTTGTTGATTGTTTAGAGTCAACAACACCAGAGGATGAAATGTAGCATTATATTCGTTCCCTAATTTGAAATATAGAAAACGATAGAGGATTTCCGAACGATTGCCTTTATATTCTACTATATTAGCGAATGCATTGTAAGAAAAGGCGTGAAATATAGACGATAGAGAAAAATCACAGGCGAGACGAAAGAATCAAGAAATGGAAGAGGGCCGGGGTGTTGATCTGCATCTTTACCGAAAGGTGATACATTCTCTTCAGGTCAGTTCCTTTAAAAAATAATGTCTGTTTAAAATAAAATTAAAATAAAGTGTTATTCCTTAAAACGTTCAGCGGAAAGAGGTTAACTAACACCTGGGGAAAGAAGGGTGAGGGAAGAGTGGACAGGGGGGGGGGATGAAGATGACGTCATTTCCAAGAACAGTGGACAGTGACAAGACAACAATAAAGTTTGACTAAAGACCCACCACGTCACGTGTCAAAATCACGGTTTTCACGTGTTTCCCCTCTTATAGCTAGTAAGGAATCTTAAAGACCCAGTGACGCACCACGATTAAGTCCCTTGTTGTTTTTCTGGGTTGATGTGACCCACATACAAATTTCCCCGACTTCAAATTGAGGCTGCTCTTTAAACTGATGTTTCGGTTTGAATTTGGGGTCATTTATACGGGAGTCAGACTTGGTCAAAACAAGATTTATTTCCAGTTATAAGAGGGAAAACACGTGAAACCCGTGATTTTGACACGTGATCTGGTGGATCATTGAAAGACATCTTCCTAGCATAAGAGGGAACGTGACACGTGACGTGCGGGGTCTTTAAAACTTACTCGTTGTGATAGCGTTTCAATTTTTTTTTTTAAAGCGATCATAACATTTTCTCTTAACTTCGAAAGATAGAACGTCAAATAGGCCAGGGCCTGTATTCACGTTGAGATAGCATGAGACTTAGCATCATGCTAACTTAGAAGCTCTTCCAATGTCCTATAGGATTTAATAGGACTTTTGGAAGAGCTTCTAAGTTAGCATGATGCTAAGTCTCATGCTATCTCAACGTGAATACAGGCCCCGAACACTTTCTCAAAGGGCCAGCCACAGTGCGTACGATTTGACCTCAATGCGATACGATTGTGACGATGTCTGTGAGTCATGCTTCACGTCAAATACTTACGTCTAAAAATAACACTGCTGTCTTACTATGGTTTAAACGGGGGCACACAAAACGCACACTATCCAAAGGCGCACGGCAAAAGGCGCACCATTTTACCGTCCAAAGGCGCACACTTCAACCGTTCAAAACTTGAGCTCATTCTGCTGAGCATTTGTATCATTGCAAGTCTGCGTACCCAGGTATTCCTTGTTTTTCAGATAGGTTAGGGATAGGGTTAGGGATAGTTGGGGATATGTTTAGGGATAGGGTTAGGGTTAGGGTTAAGAATAGGGTTAGGAATAGGGTTAGGGATAGGCTTAGTCCTAGTCCACCCGTCTCAAAAACAACTGTGCGCTTTCGGATTGTAAATATCGTGCGCTTTTCTACCATAAATAAGTGCGCCTTTTGACGGCTGTGCGCGTTGGGGAAAAAGCAATATTGTGCGCTTTTCGACTGTTGCCGTTATAAAACAAATCTTTAATATTTCCAAACAACACATATAACAGAAAGCAAAAGAGAGCATCAACAAGATAGCGCTTATAGCGTGCTCCTGAAATATGTCATGACAAATATTTGGTGACTGACAGAATGTGTAAGTACAATAATACATCATTTATGCATGAGAATTGAGCAAAAGAAAAGGCAAAAAAAGAGAAACCCCCCAGAAATAATAGAAAATCAAATACACACAAAGAACATAGGATGTCCCATATGTGCCTTCCCAGGTCGAGAGGACGTAAAATTCCAAATTTACAAAGAACATAGGAATTTAAAAAATCTGTTAATCTCTATACATCTGTATCGTTAAAAATTCGGGTCTTTCCTGGAGTTGCACTGCCTCCGGGCATTGCCTCCAGGATCGTTCCCACCATCTTTATATCTACTAATGTCCCATATGTGTCTGTTTCAGACCGGAGGACGTTAAACGGATTTTCATCACAAAGAACATAAAAACTGCTCATTTCGTTCTCCATACTCACGTAAACCGCAATTCACGAATCAAATCAAACGCCTGATACGAAAATAAGATATTTTATCAGATTTGTGTACGGGAGACTACAAATACAGTGAACATAACTAGTAGGATTTCATCAGATTTATGTAGACAGTAGAATTTCACGTCAATCATGCCTGACAAATGTCAAAATCGGATCGTAGTGAATCGAATCGTATGCAGTGTAGCCGGCCCTTTAGTTGTACATGCTTCAACAAAAAACATCATGTCAAAAAAAGACAGCTTTCACCAAAGAAAAGAAAATCTTTCATTACCAAATTTGAGAAGGAAAAACTCCGATAAACCAGTTTTACAAACAAAAAGAAGCGCAAAAAACATTTCGTGATGCAGTGGAATCTCCCTTATAAGACCTTCAAAAATCATCCAAAATGAGGTCTTATAAGGGAGGGGTCTTATAAGGGAGGTAGTTTTAATACTTACAAAGAAGGGCAATGTCTCAGAGAAGTAGGTCTTATGTGGGAGGGAGACTTATAATGGGAGGTCTTCTAAGGGAGGTTCCACTGTATAAAGATACACACCTAACCTTTCTTGTGAAAATGAATTTAATCTCAACGCCATCCTTGAAAAACAAATCTAAAAACTTCCTGTCATACTGATTATATTATATATATATATAATATGAAAAATTCAGTAGAAAAGTTCTTGTAGTAATTACGGTTTTTACAAACACTTTTTTCTGCGTCTTATACAAAACGCCATGTAACATGACTCTCTCTCTCTCTCTCTCTCTCTCTCTCTCTCTCTCTCTCTCTCTCTCTCTCTCTCTCTCTCTCTCTCTCTCTCTCTCTCTCTCTCTCTCTCTCTCTCTCTCTCTCTCTCTTCCTCTCTCTCTCTCTCTCTCTCTCTCTCTCTCTCTCTCTCTCTCTCTCTCTCTCTCTCTCTCTCTCTCTCTCTCTCTCTGTCTCTCTCTCTCTCTCTCTCTCTCTCTCCCTCTCTCTCTCTGAGGCTATGCCTAATTAGACGTTAAACCAACCATTGATACTTCTTGTTATATTAAAGTTTCAAAAAACAAAAACAAAAACTTCGCGAAGTATTGTAAAATATAACCGCTCCTCTTAATCACAATCTCTATTAAATAAAGTTTCAGGGGATAAAAAACAAATTAATTCAACATTTCTTGAAATACATGCTTCACTTTTTCCTAAGGCAACAACAATAACAAGAACAAACAACAAAATCAAACGAATAAACAACAACGACAAAGCTATGGACAAATACATAATCAACAAATTTGTTGTTGTGATTATACAGATAACAAAAAACTAACCGTTTAAAAAAAAAGTACATAAATGAAAGAAGGCAATAACTAAATAAATTATATACATCTATACTGATAAAAATTCGGGACTTTCCTGGTGTTGTACTGCCTCCGGGCATTGCCTCCAGGATCGTTCCCACCATATTTATATCTACTAGTGTCCATAAATATGTGTCTGCTCCAGACCGGAGGACGTTAAACAGATTTCCATCCAAATAAATAAATAAATAAATAAACACAGATAGACAAAAAAGACAGTCGACGGATAGGTGGATGGATGGAAAGACATCCATTTTGACCTTTAGCTTTTGGAAGCTAATATTACATAACGTTTTCGATACTGAAGATTAAAACTAATTCGAGGGGGGGGGGGGGGGGGGGGGGGGAGAAGAAAAAGTTTCCTTACTTCATAAAAAGAAAAAGTTTCCTTACTTGAAATCAGGTGTTCGTCACGCGTAGCACTGGAACTGACATGGATGAAACTCCACCGTTGGAGACAGAAAGACAGACACAAAGACGGACAAACAAAGGGCACAAGAAGAATATCCTGGTGATTCAGATCCTGGTGATTCAGATCCTGGTGATTCAGATCCTGATGATTCAGATCCTGGTGATTCAGATCCTGATGATTCAGATCCCGATGATTCAGATCCCGATGATTCAGATCCCGATGATTCAGATCCTGGTGATTCAGATCCTTCTCCTGATACCGAAGGCGAATACTTAGGCAAAGAGGAAGCCAATAGCCTCACTCGTAAGTCCAATATACAAAGGCAAGCAAAGTCAGGTAAGAATAAACATAGGAAGCATACAATCAAGGTATACCATAGAAATACTTTTGACAGAAATGCAGGAACAAGTTTAGTTGTAGTTGTGTGAGAGAATGAAAGACTGGACAGCAAGCACAGCGGTTGAGTTCGTGCTTTCCAGCACCGGCGCGCGCGAGATAGAGAAAATTAAGTGGAGGGAGGCAGAGACAGAGGATTACAGAGAGAGAGAGAGGGAGAGAGAGAGAGAGAGAGAGGGAGAGAGAGAGGGAGAGAGAGAGAGAGAGGTAAAATAGGTGGGAGATGGCGGATGGAGTGGGCGGGGTAGGGATGGTGATGGGGTGGAGTGGGGGTGGTATAAATATTGTCGCGGTCGTCACAACAGCCGCGTCTTATGTGAATATAAATCATACTTGTGGCGGTACCATAGCCGATGAGGTTTAATCGAGGCGTGGTTATCGCTACACCTATCTGTATTGCTAAAAAAAATCGGGACTTTACTGGAGTTGCACTGCCTTCGGGCATTGCCTCCAGTATTGTTCCCACCATCTTTGTATTTACATATGTCCCATATATGTGTCTGTTTCAGACCGAGAGGACGTAAAACACCATTTTTCATTCATTCATTCACAACAGCCGCGTAGGTGCCGTTTTGCGAGGTTTTGACATAATAATATAGATGAGGTTCGAGGCCTCTCTCTCTCTCTCTCTCTCTCTCTCTCTCTCTCTCTCTCTCTCTCTCTCTCTCTCTCTCTCTCTCTCTCTCTCTCTCTCTCTCTCTCTCTCTCTCTCTCTCTCTCTCTCTCTCTCTCTCTCTCTCTCTCTCTCTCTCTCTCTCTCTCTCTCTCTCTCCGGAGAGTGATGATGTTATTAAGAAAGATAAACCTCTTCCAATTTAGGAGGCATCTGTACTGGATTTTAGTGCTGCAGTCAATGGGATTAGTTGGCGTCAGGGGCAGTGGGTGGATGCCTCGTGCCTCCATACGGGGAGCTGGAGACCCCGCCCCCTCCACGAGCCTCTCCCCGTAGGAATACCGGGGGGTCTTTCGCAAAAATAGTTCCCCCACCTTCTGGAAGTTCTGTGCTTGTAACTTCCTCTAATCTGCCACTCTCTTTGACTCTACTTTTTTCTTTTTCTTTCTGTCATCTGCTATCTTTCTGACTTATTGGCCC
>CM065688.1:44896461-44913961 GCA_017654935.2 Phymorhynchus buccinoides
TGTGCTTGACAGCAAGGATGTTAAGCATTAATAATTCCTGGCTTAACCTTTACATTACGATTTTATTTTTGTAAAATGATGTCAGATTTGTTTTTAAATGATGCAACTTTAGGCCGTGTACACACATAAGCGGATATTCCATGCGGAAACCCGCGCGCAATCCATAAATAAGTGAAACAAAGAAGGGAAAAGATTTGCGTACGTGTCCGAATTTCCACTATATGCGTAAACTTTTATCCTTCTTTCTTCCACTTATTTAGGGTTTTCCGTACGGAACTTACGCGTCTAATGTGAACCCGGCCTTAGTGGACAATCTGGGCATTTTGTCAACGTTTTTCTACGAGTATTGCTCAATAAGCTGATAACTCTAGGTTTCTTTCAAATGTGCAATACCGGTGTCATGAGAAATTAGTCCTACCCTTGCACATGCGCATTAGAACAGAAATTCTAAAGCGTCAGACAATTTGCCCATTCACATGGGAGGGAAAGAGGGGGGGGGGGGGCACAAATAAAACAACAATCATCGAAATCGAATCGAACATGTTTGAGAGAGAGAGAGAGAGAGAGAGAGAGAGAGAGAGAGAGAGAGAGAGAGAGAGAGAGAGAGAGAGAGAGAGAGAGAGAGAGAGAGGTAAATAAGTCATGGCTTAAACAGGAAGTAGACAAGCGTAAGCTGACGATTGGCTCAATGCGCATGCGCAAAATCTCAAAACTCGGAGTGCGCAAGCGCGAAATCGAAATGGGTAGATATATGATGAGTTAGAATATTCTCTTCACACCGGTCGTTTAAAAATCCTTTTCTTTTCATGAAAGGAGCCTGACCTGTTCCATATCATTGAGCATTGGTTTGCTTAAAATGTTAAGCATCCTTGGAATAGCTTGTCTTCACAAACGTTATCTTTAAATGTACATTCCGGCTCAGCCCCTCCATTCAGCATAAGCCTACCCAGTTTTTGTGTTCCAAAACATGGCAACTCTGGAAATTGCTGATTAGGTTTTCAATATTCAAGCTATCGTTTTGCTTTCTAAGGGCTGTGAAGAATATGCCATGCAAGAAAGGGCACGGCAGTTTGCTTTTCTAAGATACCTTGGAGAGATCCAGAAAATAACACTTTTAATGGCAACTCATTTTCAGAGAAACCCCATTTTGAGGTGCAAAAACACTTTTGCGAATTCGATTTTGTCGTGATATTATCATTCATATTTAAGTTAAAAATGTCAGGATATAAAGTGAAAGGCTAGAATTTAAATGTCAGGGCAAAAACGACATGCATGTTTGGGAAATAGTTTGCAGTCAACTGAATTGTCTTCGAAAGCTGTTTTGAACTACACTACAAACGAGGGTTTTCTCACGGTGTGTTACTATGGAAACCTATTGTGTCTAGACATGTTCAAGGTATATTGGAAGAAATAACTGTCACAGTATTTGGTGCATTGAATTGTTTTCCCACAAACATGAGAAATCGAAATGATAGGCCTAGCTTGATTATTGCATTTCTAATTAACGAATTTGACGTTTTGATTTTTTTGGGAGTCACCGAATACTTCATTGATATCATCTTTCCCTGACTCTTGTTAATGAACAAACGCGTAGTAGTATGTCTTTTTTCCTAAAAGTTAAAAACAGTAGGTCTACAAACTTTTCAAAAACAATGAAATGCTACTCTTACTAGAGGAAGACGGGGTAAAAAGCGCATGGGCGGGTAAGAAGCCCACCCCAATTATCTCATGAAATGAAGCAAATTTCAGTCTCATTTTGCCCATGAGACGAGTGTTAATGTCTAGCATTCGTCTCATGGGCAAATTTGACTGAAATTTTCTTTATTTCATGAGATAATTGGGGTGGGCTTCTTACCCGCCCATGCGCTTTTTACCCCGTCTTCCCCTACAATCTTCATTAAATCTTAATTAAACAAAAATAAACTACAGCTTGGTCCAAAAACAACACGACAGACAGACAGACAGACAGGTAGACAGACAGACAAACAGACAGACAGGCAGACAGACAGACAGACAGACAGGTAGACAGACAGGCATAAAAAGACACAAAGACTAGAAAATAAAAGCAACCTACCGGGTACTTTTTTTTGGAATTATTGAAATGAATGGTGGTTCTTACGCGGGGTTTTGCAAAGAGGGATAACAATGTTTGACCGGAAGTAAAAGAGAGATAACCAACCGTCCGAAAATGTTCCGACGACATGACATTATCCCGTTGAATAGGCCTAGAATGACTAACTCTAGCCATCTTTGTACATTTTCTTGGTCGTTAGAGTGTCTTTGGCTATAGGCCTCTGCAACTAGGCCTATTAACGCCCTTGACAGTGAGAGTGATGCCCTTGCTGGTCAGTACCGACAAGAGCATTCACTCTTGCGAAAGGCAGCCATTTAGTGGCATCAAACAGGGTTATTGGCGAGAGTTATACCCCTGTTTGGTCAGTACTGAACCATCTTCCCCCACCCACCAAGGGCATTCACTCTTGCAAAAGGTGTTCGTTGCAGACCCCAATAGGTCTAGGCGCATCATTGAATTTGCCTCGTCTAGAACGTAATGGCGTTACCTAATGCTGTGACCGCCTGTCTTCAACTGTCTGTTCCGTGGGGGTCTTCTGGCAAAGAGGGATAAGGATGACCTGAACTGATCTGAACTGTCAATAGCCCGTAATTAAACGCCCGGAGCGCTGAACTCCCTTTCATACCCATCCTATGGCTCCTTTCCTCCTTCCTCTTCCCCCGTGCTGCTCAATCTGTCTCTGTCTCTCTCTGTGTCTCTGTCTGTCCCTGTCTCTGTCTGTCCTTGTCTCTGTCTGTCTCTGTCTCCCTCTCTCTCTGTCTCTGTCCCTGTCTCTCTCTCTCTGTCCCCCCTCTCTCTCTCTCTCTCTCTCTCTCTCTCTCTCTCTCTCTCTCTCTCTCTCTCTCTCTCTCGCACACACACGCGCTCGCGCGCTCGCACGGACGCACGCACGCACGCACACGCGCGCACGCACACACACACACACACACACACACATACACAGGCACACACACACACACACACACACACGCAAGCACACACACACACACACACACACACACACACACACACACACACACACACACACACACACACACACACACACACACACACACACACACACACACACACACACACACACGCACGCGAGGTAAAACATGTAAGATGGCAGAGTGGTTAAGACGTTCGCCTGCCAAACTCAATGCGTGACTGCAGCGTGAGTGACCCCGATTCGAATCCCGGCCTCACTCTTTCTTTCTAGTTCGACAGGAAAATCGAACTGAAATGTTGAGTCCTTCGGGGATGGGGACTTAAAGCTAGTCTGACCCGTGCGCTTTACGTACGTAATAATCCTACGGCAGTTGTAAGTCGGTAAGAGCATGGGGAAATCCCGCTGTCTGGTATGACCAAATTGATAGCTAGATCTTCCAAGTCTGCCCCCACCCCTTTCTCACTCTGCCCCCCCCCCAAAAAAAAAAGGATAGGCGCTGCGCTTCCGGCGACGTGCTCTCTCCGAGGGAGAGAAGCCCGAATGTCACAGAGATAAGTCTCTGCGACTAGAATATACCCAATGCCAAATACAAAATGTTAACAACAACAACAACAACAGCATCAGCAGCAGGGGAAAGAACAAAAACAGTAACAACTACGACAATGATGACAGCAGTAACGACAACTATAGAATTATTGTATTCAAAACGGTAATTTTGGTTTTAATAGATAACATTGAAGGGTAAATACTTAACCAGACATCCCAACCCGATTCACAGACAAACATTAACTGCACACGCACGCACGCACGCACGCACGCACGCACGCACGCACGCACGCACGCACGCACGCACGCACACACGCACGCACGCACACACACACACACACACACACACACACACACACACACACACACACACACACACACACACACACACACACACACACACAGAATGGGCCACACACACACACACACACACACACACACACACAGACACACACACACACACACACACTTCCAGAAGGTGGGGGAACACACACACACACACACATCCCCACACACACAGGACACACAGCTCCCCATGGAGGCACGAGGCATCCACCCACACGTGAACCCAAACAAATGGGAAATTCTGTATTTGGAGAAAAAAAAATTAAAGGCAGGAGAATGGGCCAATAAGGCAGAAAGATAGTAGATGATAGAAAGCAAAGGGAAAAGGCAGAGTCAAAGAGAATGGCAGATTTTAAGGAAGATAAGTGTACAGTAACTTCCAGAAGGTGGGGGGAACTATCTTTTTACGAAAGACCCCCCGGTATCCCCACGGGAAGAGACTCGAGGAGGGGGAGGGGTCATCCAGCTCCCCGTAATGGAGGCACGAGGCATCCACCCATGCCCCCGAACCCAAACAAATGGAAATTGAGGAAATCGGAAAGACGGGTCCGTGAATGGTGGGCAATGGCGCGCGAAATGTCCACCAGGAAAGAAGCTACTTGGCGTAAAACTTTTGATTGAAAGCAAATGATCGACTCATAAAAAGATAAGACTTTTTTAATTTTTCTAATTTTATCCGTTCATTTGGCTACTCCGTTTGAATCACTTCGCCACTACCACCGGGCCGGTAACACATCACCAATCGCCTTTTCCCTTCTCGCCTTATTCCTATATCGCCTTTTCCCATTCCGCCTTCTTACATTGCTTTAGGTAGGTCCCATTTCGCCTTATTCCCACATCGCCTTTTCCCATTCCGCCTTCTTACATTGCTTTAGGTAGGTCCCATTTCGCCTTATTCCCATATCGCCTTTTCCCATTCCGCCATTTTACGTGACATTGCTTTAGATAGGTCCCATTTCGCCTTATTCCCATATTGCCTTTTCCCATTCCGCCATTTTACGTGACATTGCTTTATATAGGTCCCATTTACAAACATACAGACAAACAAACAGACGGACAGAGAGAGAGAGGTCAAAGAAGAAGAAATGACACTGTGGATAAGGCGAATTGAACCCTTTCCCAGCTCTAAGGCGAAATGGGAAAAGGCGATTCGGTAGGTCAGCACCACCAGCACCAGCACTACCCATGTAATCATGAGTGCGTCTCAAACAGTCAGCACGGGTAGTAGTATGTAAATTAGACTAAACTCCCAACATGATTGGCTGTTTAGCCTAATTTGCATACTACCCTCAGTGCTGACTGTCTAAGACGCACTAATGACTGCAGGGCCTGGTCTCTGTGCGTCCACAACACACGGACGGATTCCCCACGTTCTGACTGCATTTATATATGATAAAACGAATTTTATAAATATTTCCACACGCACACATGTTTTTATATATTTTCTTCAGAGAGCTATTTATAGCTCCAAGGTGAGACCATGCAAAGAATAATCATAATTACAAAATAACAAGCGCAGAATCGCAATCGTTTGTGGCACGCGACAATATGTGCGATAATTTTTGACCGACCGACAGACCGACCGACAGACCGACCGACCAACAGATCGACAGACCCACAAAGTGAGTTATAGGTTTGTGGCTTGTGCCACAAAAAAAAAGAAGACAATTGTCATTTGGAAAAAACACCAGAACACCCCCCCCCCCCCCCCCCCCAGCTGCTGTTAGCTTTACTACTGGTAAGATGAGAAGGGGAGGGGGGGGGGGTCAATAAATCATATGCCCATATAACTGACAATGCAAATGTGATGTTATTTATAACAGATGAATAGCAATTGCTATTCTGTGCAGAAACGAAACAACCCACAACAACACGGCAATGGATGTTATGTAACTCGAGAGACAAACATATATGTAGATGATGATTAGTAGAGGATAATTTATGCATTGGACTGTAGAGGGGAAGCATTGTTTTTGTTTGTGGCACAAGCCACAAACCTATAACTCACTTTGTCGGTCTGTCGGTCGGTCCAAAATTGTCGCACATATTGTAAAAGAGAAAGAAAAGCGTGCCACAAACGATTGCGAATCCGCGCTTGTTTTTATTTTGATCTTGTTGGTTTTTTGCCCCTTTTGTAGCCTGCTTGTTGCTCCTTTTGCTATATTTGCTGTTTGTTGTTTTCTTGTTTGTTTATGTTGATAAAGGCGCATTCACCGAAATATTAGTAGTTTTGTTTTGTCTCTTGTGAATCAAATAACGTCACTTTACAACTTGTCGTGTAGTTGTTTGTTGATTAGTAGAGGAGCTAGGCGACCTTAACTGGACTTGTTGGTCAAAAGCATGATCCTTGGTGTGAAGCTTTCTTACCCCCCAGAGGTCAAATTTCGAGATGAACCCAAGATGAATGTGGTTAGGTTTGTGACGCATGAAGTGCATTTAACCCTTTCACCGCCAGCCATCTTAGAGCCAAAACTTTCAATTAAACTTACTTGGCTACAAAAAAGATTTCGTCAGCAATATTGTGAGATTTCTCTGTGACACATTTAGAATAGTGTCAATCCTTACTACCCAAATTTAGGAAGACAATATCATTGAATAACAGACCCTGATTTCAAGAGTTTTAATGACATGGGTGTTAAATAATTGTGGTGCAGAAATGCGACATTGGCTGCGAAAAGGTTAAATTAAAACGCACTGTCTGAGGTAGACCTCACAATGGGTTTGTCCAAAACCTGAGGCTCCGCTGCCAACAAAGAACCATTTTATGGGGTATTTATTGCAGTGGGATCGACTGTTGATACACAGTAAGGGATCTGAATTGGGGTTTTCTGCTCGGAAGTACTGAAAGAGTGCAAATCTCTGGCAAGGCTGACCTGTTTCTGTACATTGTCGGCATAGTCTGAAAATAACTTGCTTAAAAGTTAAAAGATATCACAGGTCAAAAGCACAAAACTTGACGTGATTCTTCCTTACACCCAAAAGGTCAAATTTAGAAATGGACCCAAGACAATTGTGCTTTCGTTTGTGACACATGACGTGCGTTTAAAACGCACTGCCTGAGGTAGATCTCACAATGAATGGATTTATCCAAAACCTGAGGCTCCACTGCCAACAAAGGACCATTTTATGCGGTATTTATTGCAGTGGGATCGACTTTTGATACACAGTAAGGGATCTGAATAGGAGGTTTTTCTGCTCGAAAGTACTGAAAGAGTGCAAATCTCTGGCATGGCTGACCTGTTTCTGTACATTGTCGGCATAGTCTGAAAATAACTTGCTTAAAAGTTAAAAAGATATCACAGGTCAAAAGCACAAAACTTGACGTGATTCTTCCTTACACCCAAAAGGTCAGCGACCCGACATGTTATAAATAACTATCACATTTGCATTGTCTGTAATTTGGGCATATGATTTATTGACCTCCACCTCCCCCTTCTCATCTTACCAGTAGTAAAGGTAACAGCAGCTGGGGGTTTTCTCTTTTCTTCTTCAAATTGGTAGTAGTCTGAAAACTATTTGCTGAAAGTTAAAATATATCAACAGTGAATAGCACCAACGCAGCATCAACGCATGGTGCTTGCAATCGGCTGGCTGGCAAAATGGGATAATGTTATGACGCATTTACACATCAGATCCTCGTGTTAGCAACATGCTCAGTTTACCCACACTTCCCATACTCCACTTTCTTGTTGTCAGTGTCGTACATATTTCACGCAGCTTTCATTAACCCTTTCACCGCCAGCCATATTTCAGCTAAAAATGTCCATTAAATTTACCTGGGTAGAGAACAAAATCCATCTGCAGTATTCGGGATTCTTCTGTGACATGCATAAAACAAGGTCTATCCTTACTTCCTAAAACTAAGACAATAGGGTCTTTGGATAATAGACCCCAATTCGATGCCTTTTAGTGACATAGGTGTTAAATCACTGTGGTGCTAAAATGCGACTTTGGCGGTGAAAGGGTTAAATGAATTGTATTCAGGTATCAGAAGCTACAAAAATATATATTACTCTAAACAAAAAGCCAACCCAGCTTTCATTATTGTGGGTTTTTTTTGTCCAATTCATCAACTTCCTCCAAACAAGGTCACAGCACGTGTATTTATGTGTGTGTCGTGTCATGCATACCCACAGGCAATAACAACGACCCGCTTTTCTGAATAGTTTTATGCGTTCATTAAAGGTGGCTGATCGTGTTAAGAGGTCGATGAAAAGAGAAATACAAAACACTCGTTCAAAAACCGGTTAACATTCAGTCGCACTGACTTCATTCAATGCTGACAAAACTAATTCTGTTTGAGGTCCATCAAGGATTTAATGAAACGAGTTGCCCGAGGACTGTATCTTCCCCCATTTTTAACCCCTTCCACTGATGAACTCAACTGTTTCGCAGCAGCATGTGCACTGGTTTTTCTTCTTGCTGCGGTGCTGTCTGATTCAGCAAGATAATGTTCGAACGAGCCATGACAGGCTGGGGCATTTTGTAAACATTCTTTTTCTTTTGCATTGATATCGCCATGACATTAATTTCTCCTCTGGTCGGGTTCCCTGATGATCTTGGTAAGATATATTCTCCAGCATTACTGGACAGAATCCGTGTCTTTATTTTAATGCTGGTGTCACAGACATTTATGTGCTCAGGGTAGGGGGGGGGGGGGGGGGGGGGGCAGAATAATCGATTCGTGAATTTGTCAGGATTGTCTCTACGGTATGTTTCTCTTGTCATTGCTGCTGTGTGCATGTTTCCATGGAGCGGTCAAAAACAGATCGCAGGGTCTTTATAAAAGAATGATTTGAAAAAAATAATATTTGTTTGTAGGCCTATATTTATACGTCAAGTCATATTTAACGTCAAGTCAAGTCACGTACACTCGTTTTCAGCAGACAAATTACATTACATCAAATCATTTTTAAAAACATATCACAAAACAATAACAGAAAGCACGATAACATTAAGACACATGGGATTAAATAAGGAACATATTTAAAGCAATCAACAACACAATCAACAGAAGCATAATAACATAGGCCTAGACGGGGTAAAAAGCGCATGTAAGAAGCCCACCCCAATTATCTCATGAAATGAAGCAAATTTCAGTCTCATTTTGCCCATGAGACGAGCGTTAATGTCTAGCATTCGTCTCATGGGCAAATTTGACTGAAATTTTCTTTATTTCATGAGATAATTGGGGTGGGCTTCTTACCCGCCCATGCGCTTTTTACCCCGTCTTCCCCTACTATTAAAATAGTCTCCTACGAAGGGGATAAATTCAACGCATTTATTTGGAAGATTTTTTTTTTTAAAGGCAGGAGAATGGGCCAATAAGGCAGAAAGATAGTAGATGATAGAAAGCAAAGGGAAAAGGCAGAGTCAAAGAGAGTGGCAGATAAGAGGAAGCTACAAGCACAGAACTTCCAGAAGGTGGGGGGGGGGGGGGGGGTCTTTTTTACGAAAGACCCCCCGGTATCCCCACGAGGAGAGACTCGTGGAGGGAGCGTCAGCAACTTGCAGACATTGGACCATGTTCCTTTAAAATGATGAAGACAGATTATTATCTTGGGGGCCTACTGTACTAAGGAAAGAAATGCAGAGTTTTCAAATTCTTCACTTCGAAAGTCAAAGTGCTAGAAGGATCCAAGGAAACTATGTGAAATGCTCACTTACTTCAACATAACCGGTGATCATTGAAGCAAAATGAATTGTTACATGAAATATTTCAAATCGATTTGTTTGGAAGTTAATGACATTTTAAATAAATTTTCTTCTTAAAAAGCATGTATTTCTTTTTTATTATTTAAAAACAAAAAGATAATTTATTGTTGTTTTAACATCATCATCATTTCTTCAACTTGCTAGTAACCCTTTCCTTTTCTTTCTGTATCGAGTATTTTTTCCCACGTCTTCTTCTTCGATCGCTCAGACAGTTTTCTGTCAATTATGAGCGCAGATGCGTCATGCTGCCGTTATGCGCCTAACTAAGGAATAGTTAGGCCCAGCAGGTCCGACTTCGGCTGGAGGAAATGTTTTTGAAAGTGTTTCGTGAAAAAAAAGTCAGGAGAATGGACCACCGGTAAGGCAGAAAGATAGTAGATGACAGTAAGCAAAGGGAAAAGGCAGAGTCAAAGAGATCGAGTGACAGATTAGAAGAAGTTACAAGCACAGAACTTCCAGAAGGTGGGGGAACTATTTATGCAAAAGACCCCCGGTATCCCCACGGGGGGATTTTTTCCCACGTGATACTTTTCCTTTACCTACCCTTTCTTATCTGATGCCCCCTCCCCCGCTCCCCCCCCCCCCCCCCCCCCCTCCCTCTCTCTCTCTCTCTTAGTAACCCAGCCACCCTCTTTACCCATCGCCCCCACCCCTCCTCAACTCCCACCCTTCTCTCATCATCTTCTTGCCTGAGCTACACTATCTCATATTGTACCATGTAAGCTTATCCTCATCTCCAGCGCCTTGTCATTTTTCACAACCTGCACCTATTGGCCACTGTGACTAGGGCTATTAACGGCCTTGACGGCAAGAGTTAAGTCCTTGTTGGTCAGTATCCAAAAGGGCATTCACTCTTGCAAAAGGCAGCCATTCAGCGGCCTCAAATAGGCGAGAGTTATGCCCTTGTTTGGTCAGTACTCAAGCATCTTCCCCCACCCACCAAGGGCATTCACTCTTGCAAAAGGTGGTCGTTGCAGTGGCCAATAATCACTGTGACGCGGTTTATCCCAAGAGCTACAGTATCAGTACAGACACTAAGGCTACAATCTGAAGTGGAACACTTGTTCCCAGGTACCATCCATGTTTACTGTTCCTCATTGTTTATCTTAATTACCACCTCACGCACTCCTACCCTCCACATTCTTTCTCGTTTGTCCAATTAACGGGCTTCGTAGGAATGATAATTGACTGTCGGATCGAATGAAGTCATGCGCAAAGGGAACCGGAAGGAATGCATTATCATATATAGGAATGTCGGGAGAAATCGCGGGCAGAGACAGGACGTGAGCGAGTTGTACATATTATGTTGCATGTGTTAGTATATGATAATTGTTAACGGGCGTTGAGAGGCTATATCATACATACCAGATAGTAGAGTGTTTTTTTAAGACCTTAGCTTGGGTCGTACAATTTCTACCTGTTTTGATTCACTCTTCTTGTATACAATACAATGCAATGCAATACAACACAATGCAAGACGATGCAATGCAATGCCAACAGGGAATTTGCCACGAGTGTTCGTAGTCTAGTATGACTACAGTACTAATTTGCCCGCGCTCATTCTGCCCGAGTTACGCTGACCTTTCTAATTCAACCCTCTAAATTCAACTCAGTGAAATTCAAGGTCACCAGCACGCGGCAAATGCCCTATTGCGCCAACACAATACGGTACGATGCGGTATGTGATTCGATGCCATGCAATATGATACGACACTTTACGACACGATACAATGCGATATAAAAAAGAACCAACACAATACGGTACGATGCGGTATGTGATTCGATGCCATGCAATATGATACGACACTTTACGACACGATACCATGCGATATAAAAAAGAACCAACACAATACGGTACGGTGCGGTATGTGATTCGATGCCATGCAATATGATACGACACTTTACGACACGATACAATGCAATATAAAAAAGAACCAACACAATACGGTACGATGCGGTATGTGATTCAATGCCATGCAATATGATACGACACTTTACGACACGATACAATGCGATATAAAAAAAAGAACCAACGCAATATAGCGTATCACGACCCAACACAACACAATACAAAACAGTATTATACAATACAATGCAATACAATACAACACAATACAACACAATATCATACAATACAATGCAATACAATACAATACAATACAATGCAACAACCCTTGACTGAGGTACAAGATTGATAGATAGAAGATTACCATGAGACATCCCCCTTCATATTTGTTTTCTGTGAGATGATATTCGTTTTCTGTTATATTCGTTTTCTGTGCTCTCTCTCTCTCTCTCTCTCTCTCTCTCTCTCTCTCTCTCTCTCTCTCTCTCTCTCTCTCTCTCTCTCTCTCTCTCTCTCTCTCTCTCTCTCTCTCTCTCTCTCTCTCTCTCTCTCTCTCTCTCTCTCTCTCTCTCTCTCTCTCTCTCTCTCTCTCTCTCTCTCTCTCTCTCTCTCTCTCTCTCTCTCTCTCTCTCTCTCTCTCTCTCTCTCTCTCTCTCTCTCACTCTGTGTCCCCTAGGTTCACCCCCCCCCCCCCTCAACATTCGCAACTCATCTCCGGACCAAGCCACCTTTGCTCCGATTTCTACCCACGCACAAAAGACACATAAATAAACATTAGCACATTATTTCCCCTTACAGTCAGAGAACATGAAGATATTAGGGAGAAGGGAAACTCTGAAGACTCTAAGAGAGAGAGAGAGAGAGGGGGGGGGCGAGAGTGGGGGGGGGTAAAATTTGTTTATAGCGGAGATACCTTGCTCAGGGTGCATCCCCACTATCTCGGCCAAAGGGATTTGAGGACAGATGTCGTCGAGGTAGGTCCCCAAATCAACGCATCCCTCTGGCTGTAGCAGATGCCCCTAGTTTGAAAGACACAGTCTTCCACAAAAGACTCAAGGGCCTGCTGCGCGTCAACTAATATCGTGCGACTGTACGATACGATTCGATCACGTGGTCTCGAAGAACAAATTTGATTCGCGCTTCCAGACCACGTGATCGAATCGCATCGTACAGTCGTACGATAGATCTATTAGTTGACGCGTAGGAGGCCCTTAAAAGCTGCACCACGACTTTCTAATCGTTGTTCCGCTCTCAATTTACTGTTTGCAATGTCACCATCGATAAAAGGCATTTGATTCAAGGGCCCACAATCGACAGTCATTACACAGAAATCCGAAACGCAATAACAAGTTTTGAATAAGTAACCCTTTTGCCGCCAGCCATTTTTCTAATTTTCTCGAAACTGCTCTACCCGGTAAAGAAAAGTTGGCATTGCAGTTTGAATCCCCCCCGATGACATGCGTCAAATAAACCAGAGGTTATCTCCCACAATTAAGGGCATAAGGTGGGGGTAACTGATCCAACTTTCATGCCGTAAGCATGGGTGTTAAATCAGTGTAAATAAAATGTGACATAATGGCGGGTGAGACGGGGTAAGGGGAGTCATGGGTGGGTGGGAGTGCCCTTGCCTAATTCAATCGGTCAAACAAAGTTAATTACCATCAGGTAGATGCCCAGCTCTCGACGAATGTGTTTGATTAGACTTAATCATTTAGCTTTATGCGTCATTCTATAATTGATGTCATTTATATTTTTACGTCACCTTTAGCAAGTTCTATCAGTTTGTTTTGCCCCCCTCATTTTTCAAAAAAAGTCACATGTTTGTCGCTGACTCGCATCCTGCGGTTTGAAGCTTCGACGCCATGGGCAAATTGCTGCTGAAATTTGCGAGTAATTTCATGTAATCAATTCTAATTTTCACGAAATGCTCTCCCCTGGTTGCTGTTTTTCCCGAAAATCGTCTATCCAGAGGTTTGTGTAAGGGGGTGGGGGTGGTACCAGACACGAACATTGTTTAAATAAATAAATAAAATTCCATCCTAGGGTAAGACGGGGTAAAAAGCGCATGGGCGGGTAAGAAGCCCATGCCCTGATGAAATAAAGCAAATTTCTGCCCATGAGACGAATAATGTTTGACTGAAATTTGCATTTCATGAGATAATTGGCATGGGCTTCTTACCCGCCCATCAGCGTTTTGCCCCGTCTTACCAAATTTCAGTCACATTTTGCCCATGAGACGAGTATTAATGTTTAGCATTCGTCTCATGGGCAAATTTGACTGAAATTTGCTTTATTTCATGAGATAATTGGCATGGGCTTCTTACCCGCCCATGGGCTTTTTACCCGCTTACCCTTTAACACAGGCGCCGTACGCAGTATAGGTCTAGATCCTGTATTATTTCGCTTATCCTATGGTTTTATTTTGAATGCTGCATTTCCTGTTCATTATAACACCCACTGTGTGAGGTGTTGCAGGCGCAGACTTCTGGCAGGTCAGGCAGGCTGATCAGTTTCAGCGCACGTACTGACAGACTGAGGCGGTCTTACCTCCCGACAGCAGTACGCCATCTCCACAGCATTTGAACTTATCGGCCTGCAGCCCCATGCTCAGTCAGCACCCTCGCTTCCGCACATTAACTAGGGCAGCAATGTGTGTGCTTGTGTTTGAGTGGCTCTGTGTGTGTGTGTGTGTGTGTGTGTGTGTGTGTGTGTGTGCGTGCGTGTGTGTGTGTGTGCGCGTGTGTGTGTGTGTGTGTGTGTGTGTGTGTGTGTGTGTGTGTGTGTGTGTGTGTGTGTGTGTGTGTGTGTGTGTGTGTGTGTGTGTGTGTGTGTGTGTGTGTGTGTGTGTGTGTGTGTGTGTGTGTGTGTGTGTTGTGTGTGTGTGTGTGTGTGTGTGTGTGTGTGTGTGTGTGTGTGTGTGTGTGTGTGTGTGTGTGTGTGTGTGTGTGTGTGTGTGTGTGTGTGTGTGTGTGTGTGTGTGTGTGTGTGTGTAACATGACATTGGTTTTATTGTTCTAATATTTATGTAAAGTTTGCATTTCTTGTTAGATATGTTATGTGTGTTGGGGGTGGGGGGGGGGGGGGGGACTTAGCGCACTAGTGAGCATGAATACATTCAATGTGTGTGTGTGTGTGTGTGTGTGTGTGTGTGTGTGTGGGGGGGGGGGTTGAAAGTTCTGCTCCTATGATTATTTCCTTTATGACTGCTGTTGCTGTGTGCTATGTCTGCTTGTGATTTTTGTTGCTTGCTTGTGATTTTATTAGAAAACATTTTATGATACATGCCTGTGTATTTTGGTCTTGGTTTAGACGTGTGTGTGTGTGTGTGTGTGTGTGTGTGTGTGTGTGTGTGTGTGTGTGTGTGTGTGTGTGTGTGTGTGTGTGTGTGTGTGTGTGTGTGTTTCTGTGTGTGTGTGCAAGGAAATTATTTCTCTTAATATGAATTTTATGTGATATCTTATTATATTGTTATCTGTGTGATGTTACGATTGCTGCAGGTGATATTATTTCATTTGCTATTTGTATTATTTATGTGTGTGTGCGCGCGCTTATGCGTGTGTTTGTGTATGTGAGAGAGAGAGGGGGGGGGGGAAGGGGGAGAGAGAGACGGGGAGGGGGGGGGGTAAGAGAGGGGCGACTCTGTGTTGACTTTTAGCTATACATTATTATCATATGATCTAATTATTATCTTACTTAATTATTTTGATTGTAATATTTACTTTAGTTTGTGTTATGCATATTACCCTATTACTACTTTTATACAAATTGTTGGTTTAAGCTTTATGTGTGTGTGAGTGTGTGACTGTGTCTGTGCATGTGTGAGTATGTATGTGTGTGTGAGAGAGAGGGGGTGGTGGCGACGGGGAGAGAGAGAGAGAGAGAGAGAGAGAGAGAGAGAGAGAGAGAGAGAGAGAGAGAGAGAGAGAGAGAGAGAGAGAGAGAGAGAGAGAGAGAGAGAGAGAGAGAGAGAGAGAGCGAGAGAGAGAGAGAGCTTGGGTGAATGCGTGCTGATTTTAGAGATAGAGAGAATATTATTATTGTTCTAGCACTATTGTTGTTGTTTTTATCAACTAAACTTTGTTTTTATGTACTTCTATTATACATTTGCTTGTGATTATTATTATATATTATTATTATTATTTGTTTTAGCATATTGTCATGTTATCATACACAAACTGTTGGTCTTACTTTTAACTCTGTGTGTTGTGTGGGGGGTACTTCTGTCATGAGTGCATGTTGCTTGTGCGTGTTATTCATATGTATTGTGTGTGTATTGTGTGTGTGATGCATATGTGTGTGTGTTATCATACACAAACTGTGTGTCTTACTTGTGTGTGCTGTGTGTGTGTGTGTGTGTGGTGTGTGTGTGTGCATGTGTGTGTGTGTGTGTGTGTGTGTGTGTGTGTGTGTGTGTGTGTGTGTGTGTGTGTGTGTGTGTGTGTGTGTGTGTGTGTGTGTGTGTGTGTGTGTGTGTGTGTGTGTGTGTGTGTGTGTGTGTGTGTGTGTGTGTGTGTGTGTGTGTGTGTGTGTGTGTGTGTGTGTGTGTGTGTGTGTTGTGTGTGTGTGTGTATGTGTGTGTGTGTGTGTGTGTGTGTGTGTGTGTGTGTGTGTGTGTGTGTATGTGTGTGTGTGTGTGTGTGTGTGTGTGTGTGTGTGTGTGTGTGTGTGTGTGTGTGTGTTCTTCCTAGTGTTTATTTTGGATTGTAATTTAATACTATATTTATTTATTTATTTATATAAGGAAAAATGTGCGTAAATTTTGATTTTGGATGAGAGTTTCTAAATGATGTTTTTTATTGTGTTTATGTTTTATGTGCATGCCAGACAAAGATTTTCTTTATCTTTTTAAAGACAATACATGTTTTGATTAATTGCGATTGATTGATAACACCAATACTTCAGTCTACAGACCAACGCCATTTTTGGGTGAGGAAGGGGAGGGGGGTACATAACAGTGTACATATCCTTAACTCTTGTACTTACTTCCCATTCTATTTTTATCAAGGTGAGCGACATTGTCTTCAAAAATATATAAAACAATAGAAACATTTAACCCTTTCCCCGCCAGCCATATTTCAGCCCAAAAATGTCCATTAAATTTACCTGGGTAGAGAACAAAATCCATCTGCAGTATTGGGGATTCTCCTGTGAAATATATAAAATAAGGTCTATCCTTACTTCCCAAAACTAAGACAATAGGGTCTTTGGATAGGGGAAGACGGGGTAAAAAGCGCATGGGCGGGTAAGAAGCCCACCCCAATTATCTCATGAAATGAAGCAAATTTCAGTCTCATTTTGCCCATGAGACGAGCGTTAATGTCTAGCATTCGTCTCATGGGCAAATTTGACTGAAATTTTCTTTATTTCATGAGATAATTGGGGTGGGCTTCTTACCCGCCCATGCGCTTTTTACCCCGTCTTCCCCTAATAGACCCCAAATTGATGCCTTTTAGTGACATAGGTATTATGATCACTGTGGTGCTAAAATGCGACTTTGGCGGTTAAAGGGTTAAAGTCTAATTAAGAAAACATTTCAAACATAGATTATTAGGTAACTCATCGCGTCTAACAGACTTCGATTTTTAAAAAAAGAAAAGAAATGTTGTTCACACTCCAAGCAAAGTGGAAAATCTCCCGCCCCCGTGGGGATACCGGGGGTCTTCCGTACAAATAGTTCCCCCACCTTCTGGAAGTTCTGTGCTTGTAACTGCCTCTAATCTGTCTCTCTCCTTGACTCTGCCTTTTTCCTTGCTTTGAGTCATCTACTGTCTTTCTGACTTTTTGGCCCATTCTCCTGCATTTTTTCCCCAAAAAAAATCTTCCATATAGTTTTCTCCTTCGAGCTCCTCCGAAATCGGAATGTGTCGGCTGACTGCAGTGAGGACACCATTGAAAACGTGAAAACGGACACAAACGTACCCATTGTGGCCTTATGGCCTGGGAACGCAGAAGAAGAAGAAGAAAATCTCCCTCCGTTGCTATGACAAACAAGGAAGACGGTAATTGGGATAATCCACGGCCAAATCAAATTCGTTTCCAACGA
>CM065688.1:44923961-44928961 GCA_017654935.2 Phymorhynchus buccinoides
TGGTGGTGGTGCTGTTACTGCTGCTGTGGCTGATACGGTGATAGTGGTGGTGGTTGGTGGTGGTGCTGTTACTGCTGCTGTGACTGATACGGTGATAGTGGTGGTGGTTGGTGGTGGTGCTGTTACTGCTGCTGTGGCTGATACGGTTATAGTGGTGGTGGTTGGTGGTGGTGCTGTTACTGCTGCTGTGGCTGATACGGTGATAGTGGTGGTGGTTGGTGGTGGTGCTGTTACTGCTGCTGTGGCTGATACGGTGATAGTGGTGGTTGGTGGTGGTGCTGTTACTGCTGCTGTGGCTGATATGGTGATAGTGGTTGTGGTTGGTGGTGGTGCTGTTACTGCTGCTGTGACTGATATGGTGATAGTGGTTGTGGTTGGTGGTGGTGCTGTTACTGCTGCTGTGACTGATATGGTGATAGTGGTTGTGGTTGGTGGTGGTGCTGTTACTGCTGCTGTGACTGATACGGTGATAGTGGTGGTTGGTGGTGGTGCTGTTACTGCTGCTGTGACTGATACGGTGATAGTGGTGGTTGGTGGTGGTGCTGTTACTGCTGCTGCTGCTGTTTCTACTCGTAACGCTTGTCGTATTGATGATACGAATCGGGGCAGTTGGTGGATGCCTCGTGCCTCTATACGGGGTGCTGGACGGACTCCGCCCCCTCCACGAGTCTCTCCGCGTAGGGATACCGGGGTGGGTGGGGGGTCTTTCGTAAAAATAGTTCCCCCACGTTTAGGAAAGTTCTGTACTTGTGACTTCCTCTAATCTGTCACTCTCTTTGACTCTGCCTTTTCCTTTTGCTCTCTGTGATCTACTATCTTTCTGACTTAATATTGGCCCATTCTCCTGCGCTTTTAAGAAAATACTCTCTTCCAAATGATTTTCTCCTTTGAGCTCCTCAGAAATCGGAATGGGTTGGCTGAATGCAGCGGGGAGACCAGTGAACACCGTACTACGCCCATTATGGCCTTATGATCTGGGAACGCAAAAAAGGTTGATCATACGAATAATGGTAACAGCAGCAGCATCGGCAATAACAATAACAGAGTGGCAATGCAGGCCTACCTAAAGGCCTTGCCACTACCCAAGAACAACCATGGAGAGGATTCCTGATCCTTTCACAATTTGGTTTGTTTGAGAGAGAGAGAGAGAGAGAGAGAGAGAGAGAGAGAGAGAGAGAGAGAGAGAGAGAGAGAGAGAGAGAGAGAGAGAGAGAGAGAGAGAGAGAGATTAAATGAGAACCCTAAGAGAGAGAGAGAGAGAGAGAGAGAGAGAGAGAGAGAGAGAGAGAGAGAGAGAGAGAGAGAGAGAGAGAGAGAGAGAGAGAGAGAGAGAGAGAGAGAGAGAGACGCAAGACGCAAGATGGTTTATTCAGAGAGGCCATTGACCCATTTGAATGGGAATTTACATGAAACATCAATCTAAACAGCTACTATAAGCAAATATATGCACAAACTTGCATTTACGAAGTCCGCACTTCTCTTAACCTTAATGCTTTACGCAAAAACACACACAGTTTTTGATGTCAACATATTTGTTCGAACTCATGAGGACATTCAATCTAAGCATGCAAGGTTGTCGGTGGTATTCCTGAGGAATTATTCTCTGGCGAATATATTTCAATACAGGACAACAGAAAACAAAATGTAATTCGTTTTCTTCACTCTCTAGACATAAAGGGCAAAGTAAATCATTACATACATGCTGTCTATATCGTAACTGATGACTTTTTATATCCGATACCCCTAATCTAAATTTAGCTAACAATTTATTTGAATGTATATCAAGGTCAAATTTCAAATAACGTTGTACACATCGCATATCACAATTAACAATATTTCTATAAAAGTCGTATCTACTACTAGTTTGAATGTGATCATTCCACATTTGCCACCTACAGTCAATAAGCCTTTGGCGGAAAAGACGAAAAAACAAATGTTGATTACCAACTCCCTGGTTCAGCCACACTTCCCCAAAGCCATACTCACATAAAAATAAACGTACCTTTGAAACCCAGTTTTTCTTCCCTCTATAGTCTAGATTCAGCAGCATGTCGTATGATTTACGAGGTAACCTATGATCTTCCATGCACAGCAGTTTAAGCCAGTACTTAACACATCTTATGGCTGAACAAATAAACAATGGGTATCGATTAGTTTCTCCATAGACTAGGTCATTTGAAACCCGTTTATATAACCCCAAGAATATTTTTAATGCAAATAAATGCATTGCTTCAGAATGTACAACCGCATTCTCTAATCCCCAAATTTCTGCCTCATATAATATATATATATAAACGTACAAGAATTGAAGAAGAAAAAACAACCACACCATTCAACTTTCCTCTTATATATATAGTTTGCTTGAAAAAAACCTTGTTTTGTGTCCAATATTTAAGTTTGTGAGCCTAAGAAAGAAACTGAATAACTTTAATTTTAACTTTACAATTTATTCTGTGTTCTGAAAAGAATAAAAGAAAATAATGTGCTGATTTACTTTTTCTCCCAATGGGGGAGATAGACAATGCCTATGCAAAGACAGCTGTTTCGTCTTTGAGAAAGACTCTTCAGTCTGCATATCGGCCTGCAAAGTATGTCCACAGTGAACATTCAAACTGAGCTAGAAGACTTTCTACAAGAGAAAGGTTGTCCTCTTTGCACCAGATATATATATATATATATATATATATATATATATATATATATATATATATAGTTTGCTTTAATAAAACTTTTCTGTGTCCAATGTCTTTATTTGTGAACCCAGAAACAAAACCAGTTAACGTTAACTTTGAGTAATGTTCGTGTTAAAAAAACACCAAAAAAACAACAACAACAACAAAAAAAGGAAGAAAGTTATATAAATTGTGCTGATTTACTTTTTCTCCCAATGGGGGAGGGACAGTGCCTTATGCAAAGACAGCTGTTTCGATCTTGAGAAGATCTCATCAGTTTGCATGATTGGCCTGCAAATTGACTGTCCAGTGGATGCCAACCTGAGCAAAAAAGACATTCTACAAGAGAATGGTGTCCTCTTTGCATCAAATCGAAAATCCACAATAAAAGCAAACCAGCACAAAGTTAAACCAGAAATAGTAAAAATCTTATGAAAATCTTATGTAAAATGAACAAAAATAATAATGTTCTGAAATTTTAATTTCAAAACCTAATAGACATGACAAGGGATACACAGATAGATAGATATATAGAGAGAGAGAGAGAGAGAGGGGGGGAGGAGAGAGAGAGAGAGAGAGAGAGAGAGAGAGAGAGAGAGAGAGAGAGAGAGAGAGAGAGAGAGAGAGAGAGAGAGAGAGATGAGAGAGAGAGAGAGAGAGAGAGAGACGAAATGAGGAAATGAGAACTCTAAGAGAGAGAGAGAGAGAGAGAGAGAGAGAGAGAGAGAGAGAACGGAGAGAGAGAGAGAGAGAGAGAGAGAGAAGATGAAGAGACAGAGAGAGAGAGAGAGAGAGAGAGAGAGAGAGAGAGAGAGAGAGAGAGAGAGAGAGAGAGAGACAAAGAGACACAAAGACAGAGAGACAGAGAACCATTAAAATATTACGTGCGTGTTACAGAAAGAAAGGCGCAGAGAGGAGGAGTTGGAAGCTGGAGATCGTGCAGTCCATCTTCCGCTGCAACTACTCTGCTAACGTGGACGCTACCTACGTCATGAACGGCCCTCTTATCAAGACGCGGCACCAAGGCACCAAGGACCTCATTCTGTAAAGGCCTAGCCACACTGCATACGATTTGACCCCAATACGATGCGATTGTGACGATGTATGAAAAGTCATGATTCGTGTGAAATAAGGTATTAGGGTCGATCAGCGAGACCCGACTGGCTGGGTCATCTTCGTAGAGTAGGTTTTTGTTTTATTTTGTCTCTTTTTGATGCCCGACTTCGGACCTCGACCGCATATAGGGTAAGACGGGGTAAAAAGCCCATGGGCGGGTAAGAAGCCCATGCCAATTATCTCATGAAATGAAGCAAATTTCTGTCACTTTCTGCCCATGAGATGAGTATTAATGTTTAGCATTCGTCTCATGGGCAAATTTGACTGACATTTTTCTTTATTTCATGAGATAATTGGCATGGGCTTCTTACCCGCCCATGGGCTTTTTTTTTTACCACGTCTTCACCTAGTATCATAAAATCAAACTGATGATTGTGGATACTCAACGGTAGAAGAAGAAGAAGGGTACTTTATAATCACAGAAGCGTCTCTGTGAAATTCGGGTTGCTCCCACCTGGAAAGTGCGTCGCAGCCAGAGGCGCACCACCCATTTGGGTGTTTTTTTGGCATGCGATGTTTGTTTGATTGATGAGGAAGGAAAGGGTGGGGGGGGGGGGGTGTACCTTACAAGATCAAGACAGAAAGAAAATTGGGAAAGAGAGGGGTTGGAGAGGGGTGTAAAACAAATCCAGAAGCCATTTTAGGAAATACTAAGGAACACAAAAGGGCAAAAATTGTATGACCCTAGGGTATCTTATAAAAGAAACATCATGAAGAGAAAGTTCACTGCTTTATGCCCACATTTAAAGAATTGATAGCAGCTAGTAAAAGAAGGAAAACCTTGGGAGAAATACCATAATACTTCCGTGTACAAATAACTCTACTATTTGTGTTGACTTGTAGACCGCAGTGCACGAATCAAATCAAATGGCCGATACAAAAATAAGATATTTGATCAGATTCGTGTGTATACGAGAGACGACGAATACAGTGAACATAACTAGTAGGATTTCATCAGATTTTGTATTTAGACAGTCGATTTTCGCGTCAATCATGCCTCACAAAATATCGATGGCTTGGAGTCAAAACGGACTATCTTTAGATAGTCCATTGACATATTATTGAACTTATTACGAAAACTAATGACTTGCATCAAAAAAAGACTGCAGAAATATAAAAAGCAAAACCCCCCTTTTATATTTCTGCAGTCATTGTTTGATAAAAGTTATTAGTTTTTGCAATAAGTCCAATAATACGTCAATGGACTATCTA
>CM065688.1:44933961-44971461 GCA_017654935.2 Phymorhynchus buccinoides
GAGCCTAATTATTTCTTAGTTAGGCACATAACGGCAGCATGATGCATCTGCACTCATGATTGACAGGAAAGTGTCTGAGGTGATCGAAGAAGAAGCAGAAGAACATTTAGTATCCACCACCTTTTCTCATCCCCTTGTCATCGCTCCGTGTCAAGTAAACCCGAGTTCGAACCTGGGTACAGGGGACTTCCTCTCACTTTGCACTAGGCCTTACGGTCTGAACGTGGAGTCTTTCGGATGAGACGATAAACCAAGGTCCCGTGTGCCCATGCACTAAGCACACGTTACTCCCAGTGGCAACGAAAAAGTTGTCATTTGGTCAAAATATACCCACCCACCCCTTTCCCTCCTCATCAGTCACATAAAATTCGCATGCAAAAAAATTAAATGCGTCTGGCTGCAATGCGCTCTCCAGGTGGGAGCAACCCGAATTTCACAGAGACGCCTCTGTGACTATAAAGTACCTAATACCTATAAGCAACTAGACCAAGGCTTTGTGAGCCAGATCAGAAAAAGAATGGTTCTTCATTGAGTAGTAATAAAATGGCTGCAGACCGGAGAAGAAGAATACTGAGGAAGAGATAGAACGGCTAGAAAGGCAAGAAAGATCAAGAAAGGAAAACAAGAGGAAGGAAGAATCAAGAAGAAAGAAAGATCAGGAACAAGAAGGAAAATATCAAGAACAAGAAGGAAACCGCAAGAACAAAGAAACAGTAAAAACAAAAAGACAATCAGATTAGGGAATAGGTATAGGTGCTCTTCCCTAGTTTTCGTTGATAAATTGCCACAAAAGTGGACCTTTCGACTAATCCACAGAAACAGAAAAACAGAGACAACATCCAGGAATGGATTGACATAAACCTGACATGGCTTCAAAGGCTAGGGGTGGGCTTTAAGTAAGTTGGCGAAAGAGGACACACACACACGCACACATGCAGAGAAACACACACACACACACACATATTTCATACAAACTTACTTCACAAAATCAGACATTTTCCAAATTTAATACGAATGAACTCTTCAAAATGTACATATTTAATAAAATTAGAATTGATAACTATTGCAATCAGTGAATTATTGGTACAATGATAATTCAATGCACTTAAAAACAATACCCTTTCGTATGCATGATCACAAAAAACAAAAAAGTACACATATTTTGATAATCTCATCAGTGACTTGCTGTAAAAGAAATGTTTAATGAAATGGTAGGAATACAGATCAAACAACACATGAAAAAGAAACCATCTATAGTACCATTAACACTGTCGGCAGAATAAACACAGGCGCTCCCTACCAATTCATTACCAAGCATATATGTAGATAAAGGCACATCTAACAAGCACACAAACTTCAAAGAATGTGTGTAGTCAGAGAATAGGTTGAAAAAAACCTAAAACAGATCCAGACTATTTCAGTTTTAAGGAATCTTGTTTTGTCATTGTGCCATTTGTCAGTGTGTGCACTCAGCAATAGCCTAAAATGTTTGCCTTTTTCACACAAAAAGAAATGGATACATGTTTCCTTGCTAATCCTAGTGTAGAGTGGCACAGTGGTAACGCGTTCGCTTCGTGTCAAGTAAACCTGAGTTCGAACCTGGGTACAGGGGATTTTTCCTCTCACTTTACACTAGGCCTTACGGTCTGAACGTGGAGTCTTTCGGATGAGACGATAAATCGAGGTCCCGTGTGCCCATGCACTTAGCACACGTTATCCCAGTGGCAATGAAAAGTTGTCATTTGGTCAAAATTTAACACACACACACACACACCCCTTCCTTCCTCATCAGTCACACAAAAATCGCATGCATAAAATAAAAATAATAAAAAAATTGGGTGGCGCGCCTCTGGCTGTGACACGCTCTCCAGGTGGGAGCAACCTGAATTTCACAGAGACGCCTTTGTGACTATGAAGTACCTAATACCCAATCTGAAAAATGAATGCGCAAGAACCCCCAGCTTTAAAGGAGAGGATAAAAATATAAGAAAATCCAAGCAGAATGAAGACATAAAAACACACCAGCACCACAAGAAATGTGTGAATTCTCACAAAATGACATACATCCATCTTATGTATCACAGATAGGTGAATTCGTTGACATATAAGTGTGCATCTAACATTACAGGTATTTGCCCATAAACAATAATTCCATAACATAAATTTAACAGATCAATGACGCTCTGTGTCACATTAACTATCAATTTTAAAACATTCTTGGTCAATACTATTTTTTTTTCAACTCCATACTTACATTTGATATGAAAAGGATCATCATTAAAATCACATACAAAAACGGAGAAGAATCAAAAGATATCTGTTCTGATGCCATTTTTAATTAATGTCCATTTAATTGCCTTTTTGAAGTTCATTTTTACACTACAACAAACTATGCTTCAATATTAGTGGAAAAGACCCATGTTTTTTCATCAAATTATAACACCTTTCCCAAAACAATGTGAATGTGGTTGTCACAGAACGATAGTTTAGCAACTGACAATAAGCGTTATGCGAGCGACAACTTGATATTGCACATAAAAATCATCACACACACACACAATCTCTCTCTCTCTCTCATAATCCACAACCATACACACACAAAATCATTACCTTTTCCCACTGAGATTCATCTCTCAAATGTCTCTAAATACTCCATTCTCAATATGGCCACCTCCTCTTAACAATACAGTCTAATTCATTATTTGCACAAATAGAACATACAACTTTGACATAATGTTATTGTCGTTCTTAAATGATCTCAACAAGTCCTATCATAATAAACACAACAATAAAGATGATAGTGACTAATAATCTGAGGCTAATTCTGATTATTACCACTCTTTAACCCTTTCACCGCCAGCCACATTTCAGCCAAAAATGTCCATTAATTTACCTGGGTAGAGAACAAAATCCATCTGCAGTATTGGAAAGAGTCTTCTGTGACATATATAAAATAAGGTCTAACCTTACTTCCATAAACTAAGACAATAGGGTTTTTGGATAATAGACCCCAATTTGATGCCTTTTAGTGACATAGGTGTTGAATCCCTATGGTGCTAAAATGCGACTTTGGCGGTGAAAGGGTTAAGACGTTTTGTTGTTGTTGTGTGCATTTATGTCAATGTTGTTACTGTACATTGTAGCAGTCCTCTTATAACCCTACTGACAAAATTCTAGAAGTTTCTATTTGGGAGATAAGTGAAACAAAGAGAAGTGAGGGGCAGGAAGGGATGGTATGGCAAACTGACACTGTGGTTTTTAAGTACCAGGCACCATAATCATGAGTGTATCATACACAGTAATCACGGGTAGAAACATGTAAATCAGACTAAACTGGCAAAACACTTGGCTACTTTACGGCTTACTTCCCGTGTTAACTGTTTACGATGCGCTCATCATAACAATACCTGTTACAAACTTTGGGCAATCTCATATCACGTGTAGTGGATAGGCATAAACACACACACACACAAGATCTGGCATACAAAAAATAGGAAAAAACAAATTCTGGCTGTTTGATTTCCTATTTGCCTGTCAGACACTGTCAGTGGTGTCATGCGTCATGTCACACCAGTGCAGTGTTAAAAGTGGTCAGGTGCTGTGAAGACTGAGCCCATGTGTCCTCAAGCATTCATGTTCACACAGCCACTATTTGTCCTGCACGGCTGCTTCGGCTTGCTGTCGTAGCTTCCATAAACGTGGTGGAGACTTCTGCAATAAAAAGTTAAACCGATCTGTTAAAACGACAAAACGAAACCAAAAACATACGACATAAGTAAGTCATGAAAAGAAATAACAAGCTAAATAAGGGTGTTACCAAAATCAGCAACATGTTCCTCACAAAACTATTTCGTCTTATTTAACCCTTTCGCTGCCGATGTCGCATTTCTGCACCACACCGATTTAACGCCTATGTCACTAAAAGGCAGGAAATAAGGATCTGTTATCCAATGATCTTGTTTCGTTAGTTCTGTGAGATAAAGAAAGGCCTTATTTGATGCGTGTCATAGGGGGGTTGACAGTATTGCAGAAGCCAACGTTTCTTTACCCAGGTAAGTTTTATGGGAATTTTTTGGGCTAAAAAATGGCTGGCGGCGAAAGGGTTAATGGAAAGTTCTACGCTATGGGATCTGAAGACATACCCGTCACACGCCTATTATTACATCCCTTTGCATCTCCCTAAAAACAAGAACAAAGAACAACAACTCTGGAAAAACTCTAGGGAAACGCAAAGAGCAACTCTGGAGAACCTCTAGGGAAACGCAAAGAGCAACTCTGGAGAAACTCTAGGGAAACGCAAAGAGCAACTCTGGAGAAACTCTAGGGAAACGCAAAGAACAACTCTGGAGAAACTCTAGGGAAACGCAAAGAACTCTGGAGAAACTCTAGGGAAACGCAAAGAACAATAACTCTGGAGAAACTAGGGAAACGCAAAGAACAATAACTCTGGAGAAACTCTAGGGAAACGCAAAGAACAATAACTCTGGAGAAACTCTAGTGAAACACAGAACAGTAACTCTGGAGAAACTCTAGGGAAACGCAAAGAACAATAACTCTGGAGAAACTCTAGGGAAACGCAAAGAACAATAACTCTGGAGAAACTCTAGGGAAACGCAAAGAACAATAACTCTGGAGAAACTCTAGGGAAACGCAAAGAACAATAACTCTGGAGAAACTCTAGGGAAACCCAAAGAACAATAACTCTGGAGAAACTCTAGGGAAACCCAAAGGACAATAACTCTGGAGAAACTCTAGGGAAACGCAAAGGACAATAACTCTGGAGAAACTCTAGGGAAACCCAAAGGACAATAACTCTGGAGAAACTCTAGGGAAACCCAAAGAACAATAACTCTGGAGAAACTCTAGGGAAACGCAGAGCAGTAACTCTGGAGAAACTCTAGGGAAACCCAAAGGACAATAACCCAGATCGCATCTCATCCGATATCTACACAAATGTCATCATCATACTTGACAGGACACATCAGCTTCAGGGTAAAGCACCACCGTATAAAATCTTAAGTGATTCTGTGTGGCAGTTCACTAGCTTAGTAGATTCATTTTGTTTGCTTTTTCTTCCTGCTGATCCACCACACCACGCTGTATAATTATCCTGTTGGACAGCTCAGCGCTACGAGTCAGATTCAGAGAAACCTGGAAAACCTGAAAAGCAGGGGTCTAAGGGCTCCCTAGTCCCAGGCAGGGGTACAGGGGCGGGCAGCATCCCTGTTGGGGGATGAGAGGGGCTGAAGCTGAAGGGAGAATACCGTTTTAAAGGGTTTTTGATGCACTCTTCCTGAAGCAAAGTACAAAGCTTCTTCTTTTTCTTCTGCATTCCCAGGCCAAAAGGCCACTTACGTGTCCGGTTTTCAGTTTTCACTGGTCTCCCCGCTGCGCACAGCTGTCACATTCTGATTTCAGAGGAACTCAAAGGAGAAAAGTTACTTGGAAGGTTTGCTTGGAAAAAAAGGCAGGAGAGTGGTCCAATAAGCCAGAAAGATAGTAGACGATAGAAAGCAAAAGGAAAAGGCAGATTAAAAAAGAGTGGCAGATTAGAGGAAATGAAATTACAAGCACAGAACTTCCAGAAGGTGGGGGAACTACTTTTACGAAAGACTTCCCCGGTATCCCCACAGGGACAGACTTGTGGAGGGGCGGGGTTGTCCAGCTCCCCAAATGGAGGCATGAGGCATCCACCAAGTGCAACCAAGGTACAAAGCTAAGGTAAGACATGGGCAAGTGATGGTAGGGACAAAATATGGGAAGGTGAGACAGGGAGATTGCTCCTCAGTATTTTCAAAAACCTGATCTGCAGGTAAAGAACCTGAATTCAGGCACAGACAGGCAATCCAAACAGCACACTGACCGTATCAGGCGAGGCAGAGGCCTGCTGAAGTTGAGACAGACTGAGGAGAGGGGCGATGGAGGGGCGGCCGTGCGCGCACTGAAAGGGAAGGTCGCACGACGACAGCGATGACAACAGCTCCCGACATGTCGACACCGACAGTTTGTCGCCAAACTTGATGGCACCTGAACATACATACACACAGAAACTGTCACACGACGACAGCAGCTCCTGACACGTCGACATTTTGGCGCCAAATGGCACCTGAACATACATACACAGAAACATTTGGTGGGAGTGTAGAGTGATGTATTGGGCGAATACATTTGCCCATGGTACCAGAAGAGTTAATTAGTTTTTATTTCATTTCATGGTTGCAGTTGACGAACCTTTGCAGGCATGGGTGGCCAGGAGTCGGTGAACCTGCTGCGGTAGTTGCTGCCTGGCTCCCGCCGTTGACACCAACAACTAACCAACAGAGGAACAAAAAGAAATAAACAAATTGCAGTTTGTGATAACCAATATTTTGAGATAAAAATGTAGTTTTCCCAGAACTGTTTACCCCCTACACAAGTCTAGAGTAGTCTGGGTATCTGAAATGAGTAGCGTTGGTGCAAAATGTGTAGTATTTATTCATTACGAACCTTTGCAGGCATGGGTGGCCAGGAGTAGTGAATCTGCGGTAATTAAAGAGCATCAAATTTGAAGAATAGTAGAGGTCGAAATTGAGTAGAATACTACTCGAAAAGAGTAGAGTAAACAGGTCTGTTTTCCCATAAGACGGATAAATAATTGGGACGAAAAAAATATTGCCAATTATTCAATTTTTTCTGGTAACCGATTTCGAGTTAGCTGGTCTCCAGAGAATGTAAAATCTTAAACTTTCAAGGCGATGCACACACTACTGATACAGAGAACAACAAACAAACTAAATACTAGAGACTTCTACAGATGCAACTATCAAACATGTTTTTTTTAAATGTGTAAAATCTTAAACTTAGCTGAATCTTAACATTGATGTTAATAAAAAACGAACCCCAAAAAAGGTTGATGCTTGGCTCCCTCCATTGACAGCAAAAAAACTATCAAACAGGTTAAAAAACGAAATCTGAAACTTGATAAGTGATATACACAGTGTGTTGATGCAAACAATGAAAATAAAAACTGACAAAAAAAGGACAGACTTTGACAGCAGCAACAATAAAACAGAAAAGAAAGGATGTTATGAAACAATTTCAAAGAAAGGGACTGGCGTTTTCGCAAACAAAATTTATTTACACAGAAAATAATATTTTTTTTAAAACCAATACACGTACCTGATTATGTTCTTTGATCATTATCTGCACAAAGACCAATCATACTTGGTAACTAGTCAGTCTCTCTCTCTCTCTGCTCTCTGTCTGTCTCTTGACTCTCTGTAAACAAGTCTCAGTTTGTCTATGTCTCTCCATCTATCTGTCTGTGTCTCTCTTTCAATCCCTCCAACATCTCAAAAATACTAAGACAAACAAAACATGCATGTATGTTTGTAAGCAAGCATCTATAAAAATGTGTGCATTTGTGTCTACAGCGATGGCAACACACTTGCATCACTTACATACTCTTCCATGAGGGATTGATGTCAGATTAACACCACTGGCACCATCATTTTAAGTGCAGCGTACACTCGAGTACAGGAAAGATATCTCACTCTTGTGCGCACTTATTCAAGACTTATTACTCATACATGGGAGCAACTACACAAAATGAAAAAAACCGAAAGACCGGGGTCCACGGGTAATGTCCCCCTGCAGCTGAAGAAAAAAATGATTTATGAAGGTATTTTAGTTTGCTTTTTCCACAATTTATACAAATGCTTATTTTAAAGTGTTTGAAAAATACAGTAGACACACAAAGATCTTGTTTGACAAATTAAAAAAAAAAAGAAATTCCTTTTCTGGTAAAATTCAAAAACAGGAAATCCTTGTATACCAGGAAAAGTTGCACCCATGCTCATAGTAACAATGTCAGTGTCACAATCGTGTCATCACCAGAAAGCGATATGCTAATCTTGAAGTCACCTGACGCAGCAGAAGTAGAGTCAGCCACACATGCCCATCTTGCTGCACTAAATAACGACAGCTTCACTACAACATGTTCTGATTAACTTGCACATTGACCATATACAGTTTCAACTTTCTTCAATGTTGAACAAACTCACTTTCGTCCATATTTGCAAGATATTTCGACCCTTCACTCATTCGCTAAGAATATCACACTACCCCAAGTTTCAGAAACTGACCATAAAAAACAACAAGGCCTTGTGCTAAAGCCTTGCTGAGCACGACATACAGCCAGTGTTAATTCTATCTTCAAAATAAGGGGGTCAAAATCAGCGCATGAAATATGTCTCTACAGTTTTAGCGAGTCACTTGGATATTTCAGGGGTCTCTCGTAGTCTATATAATTTATGAAAATTTTTTACAACGAGAAAATGTTCAATATTTTGGCGATGCATTGGTTAGAAGCTTAGTGCATCAGATGGGAGTTCAAAGCATCAGAGACGCACAGCTGAGTGTCAAAATTAACACTGATGACACGGCTATATTCACATTTTCCCCCGTAAGGGAGATCATTTGATGACACAAAATTGCGAAACAGGTCGCTCTTTCTGTCATCAGATTATCTTCTCCTTCGGACGAAACTGTGGATTTTGCCGATGACACAGCCCTGTCAGAGACAAGAGAGCAGCCACAAACCTGTAAGTATTCGTAGCTGAGAGGGTCCTTGCCCCGCTTGCGGTCGTTGGCCTCCCGTTGAGCCATGCAGGCAGGGATGGTGTGGGTGCGCACGCGGTCTCTGCGCTGTTCGTCCACCTCAAAGCTCACACCTGGGTGTTGTGCACAGGCAAAGAGAAAGAGGTTACAGCTGGCAAAACAGTCACACACACACACACACAACCCTTGTCGCTTCACTTCAAATTCACGCCAATCCAATAGTTCACTGTTGAGCGTAGAAACTGAAAAATGCTTTTTTTTACACAGACAAGGGGACAAAAACTCAAGGACCTCTATTTTGACCACAAAGTACTGTTCCTTAAAGAACTTGGAGTACAAACATAAATTACAATAATATTCTAACGAAATAAAATCCCAAAACACAAAGACAATCAGGAGTGTGTATATAGAAAGAGAGCATCAAAATAAAGCTGACACTATAAGGCCGGGTTCACATTAGACGCGTAAGTTCCGTACGGAAAACCCTAAATAAGTGGAAGAAAGAAGGGTAACAGTTTACGCATATAGGGAAAATTCGGACATGTGCGCAAATCTTTTCCCTTCTTTGATTGCGCACGGATTTCCGCATGGAATATCCGCTTATGTGTGTACTTGGCCTTAAACTATAAAAAAAAATTAAATGTTAAAGGCGTACGCATTACCAATCCAATGAAAATCAAGCCAAAGCAAAGAAAAGGCGGTGTGCATTACCGATGCGATCAAACTCCTCCCTAAAGGTCTGCATGAGACGCACATCTTCCTCCGACAGGTCCAGGATCCTCGGGGGCTGAACGCTGCACCGCTGGATTCTTCTCTTCTCTGTACCTCCGCCATTCTCATCCTTTTCATACACGTCTGAAACAGTCCAGACAGAGTCCATAATCTCTGGACAATCGCCAGGCAAACATGGTTCAGTTTCCAAAGACTCTGTAGTGGTATTGACAGTAGTGATCTGGGCTTGATATAGGCATCTCAGCCCTTGTACGCCCTTTCTCTCTTTCTTTTTTCTTGATTTTGGCATTTGAATTAACTCATTCGCATCGCAACGATTTTGAATTATTAAAAACCTCGCAAATCACTCCAGTCATACACACAAACAAAACATACATAAACAAAAGGTAAAATGAAAGAAGATTATGTGTTTTTACTTCAGGTTTAGACATAGGGAAGTGGTAGATCAGACTTCCATATATAGACTTTATATAGAAAAACTCTCTACACCGATTGGTTTCCCCACAACAAACCACTACAAAAGCAAAGTCAGAGGCAAAATTGTGGTCTTAGGGAGCGAAGCGAGTTTAGAAGTGACCAAGGTATAGCGTGCACACAGATTTACTTCCCTTGAAGGAAATGCATGAAATTGACAGCTATCTATTAATTCCGGACATATATGTCTGGAACGACTTGAATGAGTTAAGGTGATTTGCAAACTTTTCCTGCGCTACAGATAATTATCTTCAAAAATAATGTTTGGATCAAAACTGTCGATTAACATGTCGATTGAACATTTCATTTTCACTGCAGTGTTGTTTTTGTTGTTTCTCTTCAAGGTTTACTACAGGGATATTTGGCAGTTAAAAGGTCTTCAAAATCCAGTGTGAAAGGAGACACATTTTGGACTAAATGACAGGGTGACATATTGGTGTAGGGTGGTGCAACTGCTCTACCCAACTAAGCTAGAGTACGTGGGTTCGGTATTGGACCACCAGACCAACATTGTTCTTTGGAAAATCATCCAAGAACATCTTCTCACCCTCTGCTTAACCAGGCAATATGAAAGGCTTGTCATTTGCAAGAGGAATAAAAATGAAACAAGATCTTGTGTGGTCAACAAATTTGCTATTCATATAACGAATGAATGAATGAATGGTTTATTCATGTAGGCCTTCACCCCTCATGAAGGGGTTTGTGAACAGTGCACAATTTTCATTATATTACCAGGGGAAAAAAGGAAAAACAAACAAAATGACATTTTATCACTAGCATAAAAATCAAATAAAACAAAAAATATAACGTGAAGATTTGGCTATATATCTAAAAGTCTTATACAGAAATAAGCGATTCATATAAGAACCCTGTGAATTAATGAAAGTTGGCTTTAATGCCCGCTCAGCACAGCCATGTGGGATCTGTGGTTCAACTTTATAGAAAAATACACACTTATAAACAACTTGGGAATATTGGGAACACATAACATGAATCACAAGCAAAAAAATTAGCAGCAAAAACAAATTGATGTCGTAATCACACAAAGCAGGCGACAATACTCAGGTAAGAAAGCCCCTTTGTGTGACCAAGTGATCTTTTAAAGCACTAAATGCTTTTTTTCTGCTTGTTTTAGATTCTTCTTTTTCTTCAAGATCAACGCAGTGCTGCACACAAAAGAATGCAGTACCTGTTAGAAGCTGCTCCAGCCGGACCCTCTCGTGTGCGGCGTGTTGGTCAAACAGCACCAGCAGGCCCCCTCCTTCCTCACCATCTGAACAAACCAGCAACACTTTGGAACACCAGCATTGTTAGCTTGTGACAGTCAAAGATTGAAAAATACAGGCTGCCTTTTACCTTGAATCATTGCCTTGGGTTATTCCAAACCTGTAAAGCAGCCTTCTACACAAACACACATTTGGATAACACATTACAAACCTCAAATGTTCCAAGATCTGATTGCCGCTTCCTTTTAAAAACTAAAGAGGGAATCGAATCGTCCATTCCCATACAATTTATTTTTTGACTACCAAAGAAATAAAGAACAGTGAAGTACTCTTAACACGAAATTCGGGGGACAAAGATTTTTTGTTTGTGTGCTAACCATTATTTGTGTTAAGCATTTTCGACAAAATCAAGGTCAAAAATGTGAAATTGAAGTTCTGCTACTGAATCATGTGAGAGCAGTAGTGCTGCTGACAACACTTTGTGCAGGATGCAAAAACAGGCATGCGCAGTTCATACTTTCCTACTTCCAACTTCCTGACTAGCACATGGCACAGTAGATGAACATTTTGAGCTTTGTGATGGCTTTTGCAAAGGTTGTAAGGGAATATTTGGTGGCTCCAGCTTAACTTAGTGCTATCAATGCAAACTGTAGTACGATAAATAACAATCGGACCAAGTTTTTGTTTGTGTGTTAGCCACATTTCATGTTGTGCTGAGAAGAAAATCTGTGTGTAAAACAATCTTTTTTTAAAGTAGTAATAAAGAAGGGTTTTGTCCGTTCAAACAGATCTTTGTGTGTTAACTAATATTTTGTGTTATCCAACTTTGTGTTAAGCGTACTCCACTGTGTGTAAAAGATAACTGCGGCAATCTGATAAAAAGGATCGGGGGATAAAGCCTTCTTGATAGTTTAAAAGCAAACAGCTGGTTTTTAGAATATTTCCCTTTGAGTGATACAGTGGTACCCCTCTAATAAGACCTTGAAAGTGTGGTGAAAAAAAAGTCTTATCTGAGGGGTGGTCTTATTAGAGGACCAAGCATCTTTTCCGAGTCGCCACGCGGATTTTCCCGAATCCATTAAACAAAATTTTTATGCTGGTCGTCACCTGTGCGTGTAGACATCGTCAATCTCGGTAAAAACGAACCGTTCTCATGTCGAAATTGAAGAATTTAATCAGCGATATCACGATCTGACCACTAAATGTCACCACTTTTATGCACATGTGTCATCACTGAGCAGTTTATGATCAAAGTGTGAACTGAAACAGTCGCGATCGTGTTGATCTTTACGAACTCTGTGCACACGTAAATGCGAAGTCAACTTCCAAGTTGAAACTAGGTGATCGGTCATACTCCATAAGTTGGAACTCAGTGAATCAGAATGGTTTCACTTTACAAAAAAAAAAGTTGAAAAGTAGCTCCTTTCCGCTATCAGACTGATAAATCGGCGTTAATGTGTGCACTACAACTCTCACTGAATGCAAACAACTCACAAAATCCGATAAATGAAAGCAGCTGGCGCATTAGCGTTTGCCGTGATTTCGTATCTGCGGTTTATGCGGCGCCATTTTGTCAGCTGAGTTGTATGCGCGGTAAAAGTTATGTGTGTGCAAACTGTGACTAAAAATGAACTGCCACAGCGTTACTTTGTCATGTTTTGTGTTGTGTTGTGTCGTGCATAATCTAGTATTTAGTAGGTCCGTTATGGCGAAGATTAGGTCTGTACTGTTATGTGTAGTTTGTGTGTGAGTGCAACAAGGGCCATCGAAGTTGCCATCGGACCCGTTGCCATGACTTTCGATCACGAGTTCGTCTGCTTTTCATCGAGAGATCTATTTGCACGAACTTGACTGCAAAAAGATAAGATTGTGGTCGCATCTCAACCCCTGAAATCGGGTCGTAAGTCGGAACTCAGGAAAAGTCGTATTTGCGGCATAGGATATATAGTGGAATGTGTTCGGGAAAAAAAAAATTGGTCGTATGTGAGGAGAAGTCGCATTTGCGAGCGTCTTATTAGAGGGGTACCACTGTAATGTCAACAGTGACTGTTTCACCTTTAAAAACAAATATTCCACCCTCCAAAACCATGTCTTTTTCTTTTAAAATATATAAATATCAGCGGCAAATTCCCAAGCCTGATTATTATCAGAACTATCTTTGGTTGCTAATTCACTCTTTTATGCTGACATCCAATTCCTTATAGTGAGCTATCTCAGTTTCAATTAAGAAAAACCTGGAGGGGAGCCGGCGTCAGCTGAGCTCTCAGCCACAACCCAGCACTGAAACCTTCAACAAACGCCCCTACCCCAGTCCCTCCATCTTCACCCCCAATTATTTTTACCCCAGTAGTTAGGGATCTGTTTGTTCTGTCTTTGTTTGTCTTTTTGGTTGGGGGCTTGGGCATTGCCTTATGGAGTGTCTAGGGTCGGCTAGTTCCCAGCTTGCTGGGGGCGAACGTGAAAATTAGTAGCTGCCGGCAGCTCCCTGTAGTTTTCCCCTTCCCAGCCCAGAACTAATTTTTGTTGTTGTTTTTTCTAAAATTCTGTTTCCTTCACTTGATTTTTCCTGTTGATTCTAAACCAATCTGATAGTTTGTATGTGTACTCACTTTCTCTTCCTCTCTCTCTCTCTTCTGATTCTTTTTCTATGGTCACCCCCTAAAGTGTGTACAATTACATCTATATAAAGAAGTTGGTCACCACCACTGAAGAAGAAGAAGAAGAAGAAGAAGAAGAAGAAGAAGAAGAAGAAGAAGAAAAATAAAAAAAATGATACAGTACCCTGCGCAGCAGCATCTGAGGACACCAATCTCTTGTCTTCCTGGATCAGGCAAGCCACAAATTTGTTGTCCAGTTGTCCGATGACCTGAAACCACACCAGTGACCATGCTTCATGGCTCTCATGTGTCAAATCATCGAGGACACTAAAGGAAGATTTTCACATGTGACATACTGCACTGCATACGATACTCTCTTAATTGAATTGCACAGCCTGCTTTATCTAGCCATAGTCTTGATTCAAAATGACACTAAAAGAAATGTTTCACATGTGACATACTGCACTGCATATGATACTCTTGGGTCCAGTGAACTGCACAGCCTGCTTTTTCTAGCCATAGTCTTGATTCAAAATGACACTAGAGGAAAACAAAACAAACCAGAAACTGTGGATGAAACATTTTGAACATCATTGTACTTTTCAACCTTGTTACACATGACACAGGAGCTTTGTCGTATCCATATCATAGAACTCTTTGTGACGTCAAAAATTATCAGTACAGTTTCACAAAACCGTAATGATTTCACAAATTACTGTAACATATACAGGGCTTCTGAAAACGTACAGATTGTGCGTAGTTACGCACTAGAGCTAGAGCTCTACAATCACCCCATAGAATATGAAACTGTGCGTGATATTTACCCTTTAAATCTCATTTAGGGGGTGAGATGACGCATTAAAATGATGACGTGTGCATGAACACAACCGTTACTTATCAGTTAGTTAATGACGTTCTACGTATTTCAACCGTCTCCTAGGCCTTTCTGCCACAAGCTGTCTAGGCTAGATCTAAAATGCTACTGGATCGCCCAGAAAGCCAAATCGTTGAAAGCTCATTGCTCATTGGTAGACTTTTTTTTGTCAGCATCCAAACCAAGATGGTGAATTGTCTTTCAGTTGTTATTTTGTTCAATGTAAAAGCAGAGGTATGAGCATTTTTTCAGTACACACCAACATAGTGAATTTCAAGAGGTTTGTTTTACAATCCAAGATGGCAAATTGTCTGTCAGTTGTTTTCTCAATGTAAAAGCAGAGGTATGAGCATCTTTTCGGTACACACCAACATAGTGAATTTCAAGGGTTTTTTTTTACAATCCAAGATGGCGAATTGTCTGTCAGTTGTTTTCTCAATGTAAAAGCAGAGGTGTGAGCATTTTTTTCAGTGCAAATCAACACAGTCAAATGTAAAGAACTACAAAATTAAACCACTATTAAGTTTGTCCCCATATGTGTGTGTATGTGTATGTGTGAGTCTGTGTCTGTGTGTGTGAGCGAGTGTGGGTGTTTGTGGGTGTGTGTTTACACGGGTGGGGGGTGGAGGAGGAGCAGGGGGTGGAGTTTCTCCCATGTTTTCGCCTTTACCCCTTAAAATTTGCAACTGGGGGTGAAAATACCTGTCAAAACTCTAAACAGGGGGTGAGCGTACCCCTTAAGAGGGGGAAAGATCAGAAGCCCTGATATACACCACACCACATCACAATACACTACACTTATTCACACCATGCTATGTTACACAACAATGCACTACACTACAATTACTACACCAGGGTTCCTGATTTTTTCCTCTCCTAAAGGGTACACTCACCCATGTTTACAGTTTTAAGGGGTATTTTCACCCCCAGTTCCAAATCTTAAAGGGTTAAGAAAAAAACCATCCCTCTTATTGCACACATTTATGACCCGTGCGCTTTATGCACGTAAAAATCCCATGGCAGTTGAAAGTCGGTAAGAGCAGGGAGAAATCCCGCTGCCTGGTATGGCCAAATTGATAGCTAGGTTTTCCAAGTGTGTCCACACACCCTCCTCACCCTGTGCTCCCCCTAAAAAAAACCCACTAACAATTGGTAGGCGCTGCACTTGTGGCGACGCGCTCTCCGGGGGAGAGCATCCCGAATTTCACAGAGATAAGTCTCTGTGACTAGAATATACCAGCTCTCAGAGCCAAGCTGATTAAAGGAGTATCAAGTGTATAAAATGATTTGTATTGGATGCTGAGAAAAGGGTCTGCCAATGAGCTTTCAACGATTAGCGCTCTCTGCACGATCTTGGATAGATCTAGGTCAATCACTCCAGCTTGTGGCAGTAGTCTAGCAGGCAATATAAATACAAGCAACGAAAAAGTAAGGGCTGTGTTAACGCACAAATCATCATTTCAACGCGTCATCTCACCCCCTACTTGAGATTTTAATGGGTAAATCTCAGGCATGGTTTAAGATTATAGGGGGTGATTTGAGAGCTCTAGTGCATAAATATTTGGTATTTGGTATATTCTAGTCACAGAGACTTATCTCTGTGAAATTCGGGATGCTCTCCCCCAGAGAGCGCGTCGCCACAAGTGCAGCGCCTACCAATTGTTAGTGGCTTTTTTGGGGGGGAGCACAGCGTGAGGAGGGTGTGTGGACACACTTGGAAAACCTAGCTATCAATTTGGCCATACCAGGCAGCGGGATTTCTCCCTGCTCTTACTGACTTTCAACTGCCATGGGATTTTTACGTGCATAAAGCGCACGGGTCAAGGGCGAGGCCGGGATTCGAACCCGGGTCACTCACGCTGCAGTCATGCACTACATTTGGCAGGCGAACGTCTTAACCACTCTGCCACCTTTCTCCATACTCACAGTCTCTATGTTTTCAGGAACCCTGCTATACACAACACCCCCATGGACTACATTACTTTACAACGCAGTGTGTACCTTGAGGCCAGCCAGCATGTCTTTGGTGAAGGCAGTGGGAGGGAAGAAGCAGCGCGCCACTCGCTTTGCCCGACTCCTGGAGCTGGCCTGTAAAATCTGAAACATCAGGGCTGAGACGTCAGCGTTGACAGTCGCTGCTGGACTGCGCTGCAGGAAGTTTGATAAGGTCTTTTTTCTTAACCCCTTCACTGCCACAGAAAAACGGAGAAACGATTGCGAATTTCTCCTAATAAAATCTAAAAGAGACCTGTTAGACTCATCTGAGAAAATGGTCTAGAGATATTAGCAGGCATCAGAATAGTCTGATGTCCAATCCTCTAAAACCGCAGTAAAAGACTATGGAGGGACAACACTGAAATGAGTTCCCAACACCACCAAAACCAGGCTTAATATAGTAAGAAATCACTTTAACCCTTTCACCGCCAGCCATTTTTCGGCCAAAAAATACCCTTAAACCTAACTGGGTAGAGAAAAAAAATTATCTGCAATATTGAGAATTCCTCTGTGACATATGTAACATCAGGCCCATCCCCACCTCCCCAAATCAAGAAAACAGGGTCTCCAGACAACAGGCTCTGACCTGATGCCCTCTAGTGACATGGGTGTAAAACCAATGTGGTGACAAAAGTCGACATTGGCGCTGAAAGGGTTAAAATGCTATTTAACACAAAGGATAACACTCCATAAAAAGGCAAAACCTCTGACGAAAAGCCAATCCTCTGTCAGAAATTCTTAATCCTCTGAAATCCTGTTCCTCTGACAATTATGATGCCTGTATTATATTTCCTGAATTGTCTGAATCAAAATCCAGTATTCAGGGGACTATGACATAAAAAGTTATGACATCATCAATGACATCACAGACACTAGACAGGGGCAGGCAGTGAAGGGGTTAAATGTCTAAAACATCACGGCTGTCAGAAACACTAACTCACCTTAGTGCTGGGCTGTGGTGCTTTTTTGGATGATTTTTACTTAAATATGGTCTGAAGCATAGGGCTGTCAAAGTGGTGCTCACCTGCTGCTTTTTGTTTTAATATGTGTGTGTGTGTGTGTGTGTGTGTGTGTGTGTGTGTGTGTGTGTTGTGTGTGTGTGTAATAATAATAATAATGACAATTTATATAGCGCTTATTCTCTTTACGGGCTCTAAGCGCTTCACAAAGAAGTTAAAAATCTGAGCAAAAAACAACAACCCAAAAACGCACTTATCATATTGAGCAACCCGAAACAAAATCATGATGTGTGTCCGTGTGCATGTGAGTGTGTGTGTGTGTGTGCGTAAGCGTGTGTGTCAAATTCCTGAACTCATACAATTTGCATGTATCATGAAACACGTTTTTGTCACGATGACAGTCATTAGGATCTGGGGAGGTGGAAATGGGAGATAAACAGGAAGTGTACGCCTAGTTGTTGTGATTCCGTTTCATGTCATTCCTTCTAATTAATTTTGTGTATTAATTTTCGATTTTTTACTTCCTTTGTCTCCTCCGAAATCGGAATGTGTCGGCTGTACGCAGCGGGGAGACCAGTGAAAACTGAAAACCGGACACATACGTACTTTACTCATTATGGCCATATGGACTGGGAACGCAGAAGAAGAAGAATTCCTTTGTGAAGCACTTAGAGCCCCGCAAGGAGAATAAGCGTGATATAAATGTACCGTATTTTTCGGACTATAAGGCAATACTTTTTTCCAAGACTAATACCTCTGCGCCTTATAATATGACTGCTAAAATAGAAAGAAAATATAATAACAGAATCTGAATTTTGTGTAAAATTTGGGGGGTGCGCCTTATAATCAGGTGCGCCTTATAGTCAAAAAAATATGGTATTTATTATTAACATCACTACAGTGTAACCTCCCTTATAAGACCTCCCATTATAAGACTCCCTCCCATATAAGACCTACTTTTCTGAAGCATTGCCCTTCTTTGCAAGTATTTAAATTACCTCCCTTATAAGACCCCTCCCTTACAAGACCTCATTTTGGATGATTTTTGAAGGTCTTATAAGGGAGGTTCCACTGTACATACAAAGGTAAAAATCCCAAGAACGGAGGTAATAATGAGTACACACCTGTTCTGGTCTTTTGAACACCGGATTCTCCCAACTCGTCATAATATCGTTCACTGTACTTCCTGGCTTGCTCTCTGCATGTCTGGAAAGTCCAACCTTGCACCCCTCCCTCCACTTGGACTGTGCCTCCTCTTCCTCCGCCTCAAAATGGCTGCACAGCAGTGCCTCTAAAGTGCCGTGGCTCAGAGGAGACAGCTCCTCAATTTCCGTTGATCTTCTTGCGAGAGGGGTCGTTGTTGATGTTGTCTGGCTGTGCGTTTCTTGCGATTTACAGGAAAGAGAAGAAAAGAGTTGTTGAGTTACTTTCTTGTAAACTCCACTGAAAAGGTTTGAGGTTTTGTCTTTGATGGTTAGTATTTTATCTATTTTTTTTACCAAAAGACTTAAGACTTGTCAGAATTGCTAATAACAATTTAGCACAAGCTTAACTCTTCTAGCACCATGGGCGAATACATTCGCCCAACACATCACTCTCCACTCCCACCAAATGCAAAGACATTCACTGCCAGGCACCCTGTCACTTTTTGTCTGTTTTTAGAGCTTTTGTCTCACTGTTTCTACCAATGCATGCACACTCGAAAAACATTTTTGACTCCCCTCTCGTTGATAGAGATTCAACAGACAACAAAGAATGCAAAAAAATGTATGGCACTAGAAGAGTTAATATGGTTCTTATTTCTACCATTTTTGCTTTATCTACAAAAAATAAATTCAGAAGTGAAAAATAAAGCAGTTTTCCTGAAATTGGCACCAAAAGTTTGATCCTTTCAAACTGACAGTAACAGGCTTGGGGGTGAAAAAAATGATAAGGTATATGATCCAACACTTGAAACACTATGAACAGATATCATCAGGTGTTTGATAAGAGGGGTGTGCACAGAAAGGCCAGCAATGATTGTGTGAAAAAAATGACAAGTTATATCTTCTTCTTCTTGCATATAGTGTCCTCCATCAACAATTTGATGATTATGACGCTTACGACGTGGGTTTGTTTGTTTTCCTCCAACTAATCAGTAGACTATATCATCCAACATTTGAAACGCTATGAACAGAAACCATCAGGCGTTTGATAAGAGGGGGGCACAGAAAGCCCAGCAATGATTGTGTGAAGAAAAAAAATGGCGTCAGGCGAAAGTCAGAAGGTACTACAATATTACAAAAGGAGCAAAGGATGGCATTGATAGTACCTTCTGGCTTTCAGCCGATGACAGACACAAGACGGAAATTGGAGGTGCTTGATTGATTAGCTCATAACTTTTCATGACCGGTGTCTTTGATCATGGAATCTTTGTGCCGGGGTGGACATAATTATTACGTTTTCTTCTTCTGCATTATGGCCAGAGCGGGTGAGGTACATATGTGTCCAGTTTTCAGTAGTCTCCTCACTGCATGGGGCCAACACATTCTGATTTCAGAGGCAAAGGAGAATACTATTTGGAAGATTTCTTTGGGGGAAAAAAGGTATGGAGAATGGTCCAATGAGGCAGAAAAATAGTGGATGACAGTAAAAAGAAAAAAGGAAAAGGCACAATCAAAGACTGAAAGAGAGTGATCATCTTCTTCTGCGTCAATCACTCCTGTCATATGAGCGTTGATCGCATTATGCTGCCGTCATGTGCCAAACTAAGAAATAGTTGGGCCCAGCATGTCTGTCTTCGGCTGGAGAAAATATTTGTAAGAGTTTCTAGAATAAAGGCAGGGGAATGGGCCAGTAAGGCAGAAAGACAGTGGATGACAATATTGAATAAGGAAAGGACAAGGCATAGTCAAAGAGAGTGATGGGTTGGTGACAATATTGACAATATTGAATAAGGAAAGGACAAGGCATAGTCAAAGAGAGTGATGGGTTGCTTGACAATATTGAATAAGGAAAGGACAAGGCATAGTCAAAGACAGTGATGGGTTGGTGACAATATTGAATAAGGAAAGGACAAGACATAGTCAAAGACAGTGATGGGTTGGTCATAGTCAAAGACAGTGATGGGTTGGTGACAATATTGAATAAGGAAAGGACAAGACATAGTCAAAGACAGTGATGGGTTGGTGACAATATTGAATAAGGAAAGGACAAGGCATAGTCAAAGACAGTGATGGGTTGGTGACAATATTGAATAAGGAAAGGACAAGACATAGTCAAAGACAGTGATGGGTTGGTGACAATATTGAATAAGGAAAGGACCATAGTCAAAGACAGTGATGGGTTGGTGACAATATTGAATAAGGAAAGGACAAGGCATAGTCAAAGAGAGTGATGGGTTATGACAATATTCATAGTCAAAGACAGTGATGGGTTGGTGACAATATTGAATAAGGAAAGGACAAGGCATAGTCAAAGACAGTGATGGGTTGGTGACAATATTGAATAAGGAAAGGACCATAGTCAAAGAGAGTGATGGGTTGATGACAATATTGAATAAGGAAAGGACAAGGCATAGTCAAAGACAGTGATGGGTTGGTGACAATATTGAATAAGGAAAGGACAAGACATAGTCAAAGACAGTGATGGGTTGGACAATATGTGAATAAAAAGGACAAGGCATAGTCAAAGAGAGTGATGGGTTGGTGACAATATTGAATAAGGAAAGGACAAGGCATAGTCAAAGACAGTGATGGGTTGGTGACAATATTGAATAAGGAAAGGACAAGGCATAGTCAAAGACAGTGATGGGTTGGTGACAATATTGAATAAGGAAAGGACAAGACATAGTCAAAGAAGTGATGGGTTGGTGACAATATTGAATAAGGAAAGGACAAGGCATAGTCAAAGACAGTGATGGGTTGGTGACAATATTGAATAAGGAAAGGACAAGACATAGTCAAAGACAGTGATGGGTTGGTGACAATATTGAATAAGGAAAGGACAAGACATAGTCAAAGACAGTGATGGGTTGGTGACAATATTGAATAAGGAAAGGACAAGACATAGTCAAAGACAGTGATGGGTTGGTGACAATATTGAATAAGGAAAGGACAAGGCATAGTCAAAGACAGTGATGGGTTGGTGACAATATTGAATAAGGAAAGGACAAGACATAGTCAAAGACAGTGATGGGTTGGTGACAATATTGAATAAGGAAAGGACAAGGCATAGTCAAAGAGAGTGATGGGTTGATGACAATATTGAATAAGGAAAGGACAAGACATAGTCAAAGACAGTGATGGGTTGGTGACAATATTGAATAAGGAAAGGACAAGACATAGTCAAAGACAGTGATGGGTTGGTGACAATATTGAATAAGGAAAGGACAAGGCATAGTCAAAGACAGTGATGGGTTGGTGACAATATTGAATAAGGAAAGGACAAGGCATAGTCAAAGACAGTGATGGGTTGGTGACAATATTGAATAAGGAAAGGACAAGACATAGTCAAAGACAGTGATGGGTTGGTGACAATATTGAATAAGGAAAGGACAAGGCATAGTCAAAGACAGTGATGGGTTGGTGACAATATTGAATAAGGAAAGGACAAGGCATAGTCAAAGAGAGTGATGGGTTGGTGACAATATTGAATAAGGAAAGGACAAGACATAGTCAAAGAGAGTGATGGGTTGGTGACAATATTGAATAAGGAAAGGACAAGGCATAGTCAAAGAGAGTGATGGGTTGGTGACAATATTGAATAAGGAAAGGACAAGGCATAGTCAAAGACAGTGATGGGTTGGTGACAATATTGAATAAGGAAAGGACAAGACATAGTCAAAGACAGTGATGGGTTGGTGACAATATTGAATAAGGAAAGGACAAGACATAGTCAAAGACAGTGATGGGTTGGTGACAATATTGAATAAGGAAAGGACAAGGCATAGTCAAAGACAGTGATGGGTTGGTGACAATATTGAATAAGGAAAGGACAAGGCATAGTCAAAGACAGTGATGGGTTGGTGACAATATTGAATAAGGAAAGGACAAGACATAGTCAAAGAGAGTGATGGGTTGGTGACAATATTGAATAAGGAAAGGACAAGGCATAGTCAAAGACAGTGATGGGTTGGTGACAATATTGAATAAGGAAAGGACAAGGCATAGTCAAAGACAGTGATGGGTTGGTGACAATATTGAATAAGGAAAGGACAAGACATAGTCAAAGACAGTGATGGGTTGGTGACAATATTGAATAAGGAAAGGACAAGGCATAGTCAAAGACAGTGATGGGTTGGTGACAATATTGAATAAGGAAAGGACAAGGCATAGTCAAAGACAGTGATGGGTTGGTGACAATATTGAATAAGGAAAGGACAAGACATAGTCAAAGACAGTGATGGGTTGGTGACAATATTGAATAAGGAAAGGACAAGGCATAGTCAAAGACAGTGATGGGTTGGTGACAATATTGAATAAGGAAAGGACAAGACATAGTCAAAGAGAGTGATGGGTTGGTGACAATATTGAATAAGGAAAGGACAAGGCATAGTCAAAGACAGTGATGGGTTGGTGACAATATTGAATAAGGAAAGGACAAGGCATAGTCAAAGACAGTGATGGGTTGGTGACAATATTGAATAAGGAAAGGACAAGGCATAGTCAAAGACAGTGATGGGTTGGTGACAATATTGAATAAGGAAAGGACAAGACATAGTCAAAGACAGTGATGGGTTGGTGACAATATTGAATAAGGAAAGGACAAGGCATAGTCAAAGACAGTGATGGGTTGGTGACAATATTGAATAAGGAAAGGACAAGGCATAGTCAAAGACAGTGATGGGTTGGTGACAATATTGAATAAGGAAAGGACAAGGCATAGTCAAAGACAGTGATGGGTTGGTGACAATATTGAATAAGGAAAGGACAAGGCATAGTCAAAGACAGTGATGGGTTGGTGACAATATTGAATAAGGAAAGGACAAGGCATAGTCAAAGACAGTGATGGGTTGGTGACAATATTGAATAAGGAAAGGACAAGGCATAGTCAAAGACAGTGATGGGTTGGTGACAATATTGAATAAGGAAAGGACAAGGCATAGTCAAAGACAGTGATGGGTTGGTGACAATATTGAATAAGGAAAGGACAAGGCATAGTCAAAGACAGTGATGGGTTGGTGACAATATTGAATAAGGAAAGGACAAGGCATAGTCAAAGAGAGTGATGGGTTGGTGACAATATTGAATAAGGAAAGGACAAGGCATAGTCAAAGACAGTGATGGGTTGGTGACAATATTGAATAAGGAAAGGACAAGGCATAGTCAAAGAGAGTGATGGGTTGATGACAATATTGAATAAGGAAAGGACAAGGCATAGTCAAAGACAGTGATGGGTTGGTGACAATATTGAATAAGGAAAGGACAAGACATAGTCAAAGACAGTGATGGGTTGGTGACAATATTGAATAAGGAAAGGACAAGACATAGTCAAAGAGAGTGATGGGTTGGTGACAATATTGAATAAGGAAAGGACAAGGCATAGTCAAAGACAGTGATGGGTTGGTGACAATATTGAATAAGGAAAGGACAAGGCATAGTCAAAGACAGTGATGGGTTGGTGACAATATTGAATAAGGAAAGGACAAGGCATAGTCAAAGACAGTGATGGGTTGGTGACAATATTGAATAAGGAAAGGACAAGACATAGTCAAAGAGAGTGATGGGTTGGTGACAATATTGAATAAGGAAAGGACAAGGCATAGTCAAAGACAGTGATGGGTGAGAGGAAGATGCCAGCACAGAACTTCCAGACAGGGAGGGAACTGTATTTGTACTGAAAGATCCCCCGGTAACCCCACGGGTGTTACCTTGTTCTGAGTCTTCCTTCAGGACTTGGTCCATCTCCCTCTCGTTCCACTGGGCCACAGTCAGCGTGTGCCCTGAGCTGCTGTTCATGTACACCGTAGCGCCTGGAATCATAGACAGCACTGTATTATTGGATATGATACTTGAACAAGTTTTGAGATAGTTGAGTCAAAACTTAATTTTCCCAATTTTTTTTTGGATGGAAGTTCAGTTTAACGTCGCGTATCGGCTTTCGCCATGTACGACGGGCTGAACAAACAAACCAGGGCATAAAATTTTTTTTATGTTCCTGAATAACTGTCTTAGCCAAAAGGCCGAGAAGCGATCAGAATTTTGAAGTTTTTTTTTACAACATTTACAACAACAAAATCATTAAAAAAAACTTTATGAGCATTCAAACAAACAAATACCTACAAATAATAATATAACAAAACTAAACCAAATAAAACAAAGAGCAATCAATTATCTTTATTAGATTGGAAGTTATAAGCATTTCAATGTTTTGTTTGTCGGCAATTTTGGATCCGTTTCCATGGAAACGGTCATGATAAATAACCTAAAAAGACCTTATTTTGCTTTATTTGTAACAGCTCTTACCAAACCAAGCCATAGAAAGTGAAGAGATTGAAGTTAATTTGGTCTTCATTTTCAGTGATGAAAACTGATGAAAACTGCTCTAAATATAATTTGTAGCACATGCTTTATTTATTCCCTGCATTATAACACTTTTTCTATTTAGCTTTGGTGTTTTAAATCATAGCCAGGTAAACTCAAAATACATTAAATATTAAATTGCCTGACCTACTCTTATTACAATCCGGAGCATTGTTTCTTCCCCAGCACTTTTACATGCCCAGTTTAGCTTGATTTAAAAATATAATCATTTGCACATAATCTTTACAAAACAATTCACCAATCATAATTATTCATCCCTTTATTACTTTTTGTTTAATGTTGTCTGTGCCATTTCAAGTGCAATTTGCTTTTTTCTTTCTCTTGAAATACCAATTCCAGCTATCTAAAAACTTGATTCACAAGTTGGGACAAGGACACAGTCTAATAAAACACACACAGTCACACACACACACACACACATACACACATACACACACACATGTGAGAAGTGGATAGACGTTAAATGAAACACACACACATACACACACGTGCACGCACGCAAGCACACACATACAACGCCATACCAGTAAACAGTGGTCACAGCAATCCCATCCCTACCTGTAGCAGGATTGATGACTGGCACCCATGTCCCTTCTTTCGTTCTGCGACCTCCACCACTGCATCCTGCCTGTTTCTCGTCCTCAGCCTCTTCTCTGTCCCCCAAGGCTGCAGCACTCTTGTTGAAACCATTCGACTCACTTCCATCACACCCCTCTTCATCATTCTCGCTGGCTGCGGTACCTTTGACAATTGTCTGTGAAGAAATGCCCTGAGATATACGCGAGTGTGCGTGGCTTCGGCTTTTGTCGGTGGAGTTATCCTCATCAGATGTGCCTGCAGTAGGCGCCAAAGGTAGCTCTCCGCTTTGCTCACCGCTGTGCATGGATGTCAGGGTGGAGCCCAGGTTGTAGGCATTTTGGGTGAAGCAGCAGAGGCTAGTTTTGCTCTGCGTGGGGACAGGGGCATCGGCCTGAGTGCTAACTGACACGTCCCCCACTTTGGCTCCGGAGGCAGCGCGAGGGCAGGACGAAAGAAAAGAATCGTCTTCCGTTCTCTCTAGCTGATTCTGCGCCTTTTGTGTATTGATATTTGCCAGCGCAGAATCAGTCGCTGAGTTATCCGCACTAGAATGCATGCAGCTTTGACGTTCTGCAGTTAGCTGCTGTTGTGAAAAAATGATGTTGGCCAGAACGCTGTCTGGCAAAGACTCGGCGCTGTTTACTTTGCTGATAGAAGCCAAAGAACTAGGGCTCTGGGTGCCTGGCATATCTACACTAGCCAAAGCAGTGTCAGGCAAGGAGCTACTAAAGCTGTCCATTTGCTGAGAGCCGCACTTCCCTCTTGTTTTTCTAACTGGCATTTCCACACTAGCCAAAGCAGAGTCAGGCAAAGAATCACTGAAGCTGTCTATCTGCTGTGAGCTATGTTTCCCTCCTGTTTTTCTAACCGGCATTTCCACACTAGCCAAAGCAGCGTCAGGCAAGGAATCACTGAAGCTGTCCATTTGCTGTGAGCTGCATTTCCCTCCTGTTTTTCTAACCGGCATTTCCACACTAGCCAAAGCAGCATCAGGCAAGGAATCACTGAAGCTGTCTGTCTGCTGTGAGCTATATTTCCCTCTTGTTTTTCTAACCGGCATTTCCACACTAGCCAAAGCAGCATCAGGCAAGGAGCTACTAAAGCTGTCCATTTGCTGAGAGCCGTATTTCCCTCTTGTTTTTCTAACCGGCATTTCCACACTAGCCAAAGCAGCATCAGGTAAGGAATCACTGAAGCTGTCTGTTTGCTGTGAGCTATATTTCCGTCCTGTTTTTCTGCCTGGCATAGTTACACTAGCCAAAGCTGTATCAGGCAAGGAACTACTAAAGCTGTCCGTTTGCTGTGAGCTACATTTCCCTCTTGTTTTTCTGACTGGTATTTCTACACTGCCCAAAGCTGTGTCAGGCAAGGAATCACTGAAGGTTTCTGCCTGTTGTGAACTACGTTTATGTCTTGTTTTTCTGCCTGGCGTAGTTACACTAGCCAAAGCTGTATCAGGCAAGGAACTACTGAAGCTGTCTGTCTGCTGAGAACTGCATTCCTCACTTGTTTTTCTGACTGGTATATCTACACCGGCCAAATCACATTCAGCCAAGGAAGTGTTGTCTGTCTGTTGGGAGCTACATTTACCTTTTGCTTTTCTACACAATGCATCAAACTGAACAGTTTCATTTACCGATTTGTCTTCATGAACAGAGTTTTCACTCTGTGTTGGAATCTGAGCAAGAGAATCTCGATTTTGTTCCACTGAATTGTTTTTTAACTCCAGCTGCTCAGATGTTTTTTTAGTCTTTTCATCCACAACAGAGGGGTTGTGTGTTGGATCGGTAGCCATCGTCCGTTTAGTTTCTCTACTGCTCTTGTTTGCAAGATCTACCTGAACAGTTTTGGGGGCTGCCACACACTGTTGCTCTGATGAATGATAATCATAGTCTAGATTACTATCATCCGGTTGCTCACAAACTGGGCTGGGATCTTCTTGGCTACCTTTCCTGCTTCTCCTTATTTGTTTTACAGGACAGTTTAGTTCCCTCTGTTCCTTGCTTCCCTGCCTACTTTGCCTTCTGTTGGAGTGTTTCCTGCCATGAGTGACACTCTCAGCAGATTGTGCCGGTGCATGCTGAGATGACTGACCAGTCTGACAATCTGAACTGCTGGTCACACTCACTGAGGAGATGACCGCTGATGACTCAGGGAAGGAAGATATTGTATCTGTAAAAATGGGGTCACTCGTACTTAGAGAAGTAACTTCTGTTGATTCAGTGCCTGAGAAGGTCATGCCTGAGCATATCATAAGAGATGATGAAGCCGTCCCTGGAAAACTATCCCTGACTGAAGAAACACCCTGGCTGTCTTTGTTGGTTTCCACAACCGATGTGTAAGATTGGCGGTCCTTTGGACACGACTCATTTGCATCAAATGTTAGAGAATTTTTACCATGGCTACAAAACATGGCGTCTAATGAATGACCATGATCATTTGATGTAGAAGAGTTTTGATGTGGCCCAGTGCAGGAGATATTCACAGATTTTTGGTGAGATGGCATGACCTGTGAATCCAAGTCGAGTGAAGATAGTGTGTGCTGTTGAAGGCTGTGCACCGTGCCACCACTTCTGCAAACATCATCAAAGGAGTCGGAAACACTTATCCCTTTGCTCAGTTCTTGATCTGCATCACCTCTCTCTGTGAAAGCAACTTTCCCAGTAGGTATACTGCTGGAATCACTCTGCACTATTTTATGTCTCTTATGTTTCTCTGTCACCGTGTCTCTCTCTGTCACAATGTCTCCCTCTGTCATTGTTCTCATTTGCCTGAGCCAGTCAGATCCAAATGCCACCGAACAAACTGCGGATGGTTTTTCGTTTGAATCCAGCATCAAACTTGTGGTCATCTTCTGGCTGTTGAGACCCACCAACAAAGGGTCAACAGTGTCAGGGCTGAACCCAGCAGAATGGGTTGAAGAGGAAGGGGCAGGTTGTTGGGCTGTACTCTGCGACATAGAACATCCAGTGGGGTTCATCACCTGGAAGGGCAACGTGTCCATTTCTGACGTCTGGGGGACAAAGCCTTGGGAGGAGAGAGCGATGAAGCTTTGAGTGTTTGGATGGCAGGCATCCTGTCCTTCAATGCTTCTTCTACATTCATCAGTGGTACTTCCAGAGAAAAAAGATACGCTACCGACTGGCGGAAAAGCCTCATCATAAGGATTGTCTGAAGTTTCAGATTCATGTACACGCCAAGCGTGGGGAGCGTCCCCCCATGGGTTGACTTCATCTTTCCTTCTTTTCCTGCCTGGAGGAGCTCCGTCAACATCAGCATCACATTCGGCTGACAAACAGCCTGAAGAAAAGGGTGGACTGATGCCATGTCCCTCCCTTCTCTGCAGTCTGTCATCTCCAGGATGCTCTCGTCTCTCACTGCAGGTGTTGGTCTGCTGTCTGTCTGACCTCTGTGTGGTTGTGTTCCGTTCAGTGCTGTGATATCTGTCTGATCTTTGCGTCACTCTGTTCCCTGCACAATCACCAAAACTCTTGCAATTAGAAGCCACACTCTGAGGGGTCTGGAACAAACGCAACGTGGGAGGAATCTCTTCATCACGTTGCCGTTCTGATGAGCTTCGATCACTTGAAGACCTTTCAAAAACAGTCTTTGGCATCTCAAACAGATGCAGCTCAGGAAATCTTGTTTTCACCGATGATTTGATTTTGGGGTGCTGAGAAAGTCTATCTTTTGGCTGTGTAGTATCATGAGATGCCTCGCAGCTCTGTAACATTTCCATCCCTGTCAAACCATTGTATGCTGTCTTTGCATTAGCGCGGGTAGTTGGATGACATGACTCAGGTTCTTGTACCTTTGGGGGTGCCTGCCATTTTTCCAACATCTCTAGGGCACTTGTCTCAAACCGTGGATGACATCCTTCTTCTTCTTCTCTCTGGACTTGTGTAGCACAACTTTGTGCTTTCTGAATGGTGGCACGAGTGTCCTCAGGTTGTGGGGGTGATTGAGAGTTTAACATTTCCAAAGCGGTCAAATTGTGACAGGCTTTTCTGGACTGGGCATGGGTGACTTGAAAATGTGAAGTTTGTACCCTGTTGGTGGCAGAGGCCCTTGAACTTGGAGCAAAGTCCTCATTACCAATACCGTAAGAACAATGAGCTCTTTGATTTGTTGGAACAGAAGAATCCTGGTCATGGCCTGTGCACTGGAATCCTGGTGAGTCATCTTCACAGTCTGGTGAAGCGTGCCCTTGTCTCATCAGCTGTGCCAGTTTGGAAGCTTGACTGACTCTTGATGCTTTGCGTCTTAAATTAGATTCTGCTGAAGAATGAGCTGCCATGGAGGGTTTTAGCGTGGAAGAGAAAGCAATTTGTGACTCTTGTCTGGCATGAGAGGCATGGGATTGTCTGAAAGGTAGTCTGTGGGATTCCAGAGTCGCATATTGTAACTGATCATCACCCAGAGCTTCACACTGTGGATCAGTATGGAGCATGCGTCTCTTTGATCCGGCATCGTAATCTCTTGTCTTTTCAATCTGAGCATGTCCAGAAAAAGCACTCTTCTGGGTGTGTGCCATTTTATCTGTGGATGACAAAATATGTACATTTCTGTTATGAGCATCCTTTAGTACTTTCTCTTTCCTGTGATCGCTTTGTCTTTGATGGGAAATTTCTGAGAACTGTAGCTTGACAGGACAACCGATTTCTTCTGTATCTGTCATGTGAAGACCACAGTTTCTCCTGAGGTCATCTTGGTGTCCTTTTGTTCTGGGGGATTTTCCTGATCCATATTTCACAAGTTCTGACAGAGCACTGGACCTTGAGTAGGTAACGTCAATGTCATCCCAAGTATGGACTTTAACATGTTTTGAAGCTAAACTGTGATTGTGCGGCTGCTTGCGGTGGGAAGACTCATCCTGAACAGAACAGGAGCACTTAGCATCTAAAGACCTGCTCCTGAATAATAAAGGCTTTGCGGCGGTTTGGGGGATCATCTGCGGCAAGACTGTTTCCACCTCAGTATCACAGTCCTGTTTCTGTTCCATGTCCGTCATTTTTTCTTTGTGATGTTTTCCGGTCCTGTGAAATTTCTGTAAAACAGCTGCAGTGTTTTTTGAGGGGACAGCACAAGTCCTTGGTGGGGGTTGAGAAGGGTTGAATGATGGAGACTGACACTGTTGCATCTGTCTAGCTCTCAGGCGGCTTAAAGACGACGCCTGGACAAACTCCTCAGGCAAACTGATCTCTGTTACTGGAGATTCTATAAATGAACGTGAAGTCGGAGCGTGGATATTTTCTGATGTGGTCCGTTTCAGTGAGTGAGACCGATGCATCCCTCTCTTTGATGGGTAAAGAGCTTTGGGAAGAATAATGTTATCCCTCTGGTCATCTTCACTTTCTGAGAGTGCACTATCACATTTTGAGTTTTGTCTTTTGTCTACACTGTGAGACAGTCTTTGTGCTGAAACGTCTGTAGTTTCCTCGCTGACATCATCATGACATCCTTGATGGCGGCTGTCAAAAACTGGTTTCAAGACAGTCTTTTTTCCACTCACGTTAATGTTAGAACAGCCATGACTTGAACTTTTTTCAAGCACAGGAGCACTTTCGTATTGGTTTCTGTTCTTATCCGTCACTTTGGGAATATTTTTATCTTGGTCTATTTTATCACTGATCAGTTTACTTTTTTTAGGGCTGCTGGCATGCAGATCATCTGATCCTTCCTGCTCTCGAGGCGCTGCTGGTCTTCTGACTGTGCGTGACTGTAGGTTGTTGACATTGTTCTGTACCGATATCCCTTGGGCAAACCTTTTCTTCAGCAAAGTGTGGTGAAACTCCTCATCTATGGATTCATCATTACCTTCAAACGGATCATCGGTTTCAGAAAGCTCCGACGTTGGAACAACAGTGGTGTCGTCAGGTTTACCAGCAACCTGGCTTGACCCTTCTGTGTCAGGGCTTTCCTGAGTTGTTGGCAGCAGTAAATTTTCTTTCCTCAAAAACTTCATCAGCATGTCTTCCACCAGAGCGGTCAGCTCCGGCCAGTCATGAAACTCCACCAGGGTTTTGGCGGGGTCGAAGGTGATGTCGTAGACATTGAAGGAGCATTCGATATTGATCACGTAGACAGCGTACCGTTCAAACAGCTTAGTGGGGCTGCCGTTCTCTGCGGACCCTGGCTCCTGTCCTCCCGCCGGCCTGTTCTTCTCCACCCCGCTGTTTCCACCCCGACGCCTGACCAGCACCGATTTGCTGAGCACCGAATTCACCATCTTGTGCAGCTTGCTCTTCAGCACCAGCCTCCTGTTGACAAACACAAACTGCAGATCTTTGCGACTGTAGTTCTCTCGGCTCACGTACCCCGACACTTTGAACGTTTCGTTGTTGCAGTCCACCGCCCTCATGTGCTTTGTGCGCGCCACGCCAAACAAGGAAGCAAAGGTTCCCAAGATGTTGCTGCACTTGTGGGTCTGAAGAATAACGTTACCGTTGACTTCGTCTCTCAAACTGAAGCTGACCAGCGGCCACATCAGAGCCAGGCCCGCGACGCGGAGGCGGGTCCTCTCCAGCTCCAGCCCTTCGTTCAGGGACTTTCTGCGCACAGGAAGGTTGTAGAACAGGTTCCGCGCCGTCACCGTCGTGCCTATGCCCGGTCTGGGCCTGTCAGGTTCAGTCACTGACAGTGGCTTCCCTTTGTGGAAGCATTTGCTGTAGGTGGCGGCTGAGCCGGGAGGTCGCGTGATGATCTCCACAAAGGAGGAGGCTGTGCACAGGCTGGCGATGGCTTCGCCTCGGTAACCAAAGTAGCGCAAATTCTCCAGGTCTTCCACTGAGTGGCATTTGCTAGTAGAGTACCTGAGAGAAAAAATAAACAAGAAAGCAGCATAACTAAGAAAAATCAGCATTGTTATTGACTTTTTTTTCTAAACAAGTACATAAGCAAAAACCTGCAATCAGTTTTCAGAACAATAGTTTAACAAAGGCTGAGTTATGATTTTACAGATTTATGGCTTAACAAAGACTGTTTATATTATGAAAGGCCTAACAATTATGATGGTCTAACAATTTTAGGAATATTATGGTATTAGTTTATTTTTACCAAGGCTAAATTGTGGGTGCAACATTACTAACAAAGACTAAGTCTAAAGTCTTGTCCACTGATTCACAACAGCTGAATTTTGATTTTATAAAGGCTGAATCACAAGTTTATAAATGCCAAATTATAGACTGAGTTAAGGTTTCACAAAGTGACAAAGGCTGGATTATAGATATACCACAACAGAAAAATGCATAAAGACTGCCTGACAAAGAATACATTACCACAAAAGAAGGCTGGATTATAGTTTTACTAGAACAGAATTTCTGAAAAATACTGTATGCTTAAATAACAAAGACACAAAGGTACAGCACAAAGGGTTAAATGACAATGTTACAAATGCTGATTGATGGTTTTACAAAAAGCTGAACTATGGTCTGACAAAGAATGAATTACCAACAGTGTATTTTCTAAAGAGCCCTCTGCTTTTCCTCAGCCACATCTTGAAATTCAAATCAAGTCAATGATGTTATAGCAACTGACCAGAACAGAGCAGCTTCATGTAGCATACCACCTTACAAAACTTGAAGTAATTCTGTGAAGTGGTTCACAAGATATTGTGCCTACAATATTGTGTTTTTTACAGCTTCAGTGATGTGGGTGCTAAATTTATTAGTGTGGTGCAAATATATCATAATATGCAACATCAGCGGTGAAAAAGTTAAGATTACAAAAAATTGCCATAAGAAGGATACAATGAGAGACTTAGTGCGATTTTTCTCACGCCAGAGGGCTTGACGCTCGTGTGGGGCTAATCCTCTCTATATTATTAGTTGGGGATAAAGAAAGAGAGAGAGACAGTGAGTGGTCCTACCATCACTCTCTCTCTCACTACGCCCAAGTAAGAAAATCGCGTGATAAGCCCCTAGTGCATTGACTGCCCTCTGGCGTGAAAAATATCGCCATAGGTTGACCATTGGAACCAAAACAATATTGACTGCGAGTGTGAGTTATCTATCTGATTTTTTAAAATATCAAAATACCCATTTTGGAGTTAACTGGCTTATACACTGCATAGTCTAAACAAGGTTGAAAAGGCTAGTATAGTAGTAAAAAGTTTCACGGTTTGTTTTGTCCCTACTTACTACTACTATTAAAAACCACAGCAGACCTTTCGCCGATGAGGGTCAGCTGCTGCTTGTCGATGCCCTGCCCATTGTCCACCACCTGCACCGTCAGGGCCTGCAGGTCCAGCCGCACGGCCACGCAGGTGGCGCCGGCATCCACCGCATTCAGCACCAGCTCCTCCGCGCACTGCGCCACGCTCGTCAGGGCCACGCCCGTTCTCAGCTGCCCCCGAACGTCCTCCGTTAGCCGCCGGATCATGATGATGGCAGGGGGACAGTCCTGGTAGTAATGGAGGGAATAGGCATGCTTAATGTTAGGAGCAGTGGTTTGGGGGTTAATTTGAAACCATTCATGGCTTAAATGCTGTCTTCATGAAACAATTTATGGCTCAAGTTCATGGCTAAAAGGCTACCATTGTATAAATACAAGAGATTCTAAGGTGTTTCGTATGCTGACTTGAGTTCAAATGCCACAACTCTGTATGATGCTTCAGTTGACTAGCTACTGGCAGTTTTATTAATTTCTAATTTGTCTATGACCACAGACTGACACTGTGACAGTTCAAACTCAAAACTATCACTGTTGTCGTGTGTTGATAAAATGCACAATTCTAAATTTGTACATGAATTTATCACACACAGAGAGAGAGAGAGAGAGAGAGAGAGAGAGAGAGAGAGAGAGAGAGAGAGAGAGAGAGAGAGAGAGAGAGAGAGAGAGTCTAAAAACTTTTCTGGATCTGGATTTAGTACGTTGTAGGAGCCTATCCTAGTGTTACTTTGTAACAAATGTTTCCCTTTTTAAATTCTTACTAAGACATTACTGAATTACTCTCACTGAGTCTCAGTCTCAGACAATAGTCTTCAACATCATATTCTTGTGCAAATAGTATTTACAAATTATAACATTGCTTTACAGTAACAGTTGCTCTAAATTATAGTACATTACGAAGAGAAAGGTCAGGGAGTGGGGACACAACATTATGGGACACTTTCGTTTTGTTCTGTTTGCAAATAATAGTCAAGTAGATCTAGTCAACGCCGTTGGAGTTTATATATCCAAAATTGGATCCTGCCGACGAACCTCATCAAGATCAAGACAACGCCAACGGCAACGGCCAAAGATTGAAAGAATAAAATTAAATATACTTAACTTGCGCACTTTCTTTCCTTTTTTTAATGAAAAAACTCACCAACTTTCTTTATTTGAAAGGGGGATGATGGTACTTCAGTCACTGAAACCCTGTCACAAAAATCTGTCAATATTGTGCTCAAAACGTTCGACAGTCCAACGATTTTGTAAAATTATAAACAATCTGCTCTCGTCCATCGTGGTTTCGTTTCAACTTATGATTTGGCAACACTCCACAATTATCACAGCAGTTTCAGTTGGGATAAAATGTTGCATCCAGAGTTAGTGTTCTTTGCGTCTCCTAGAGTTTTCCCAGAGTTATTGTTGTGTTGTGTAGCCAATTCTAAATTTGTACATGAATTTAACATGGCCCTTTCTTCCGGCATATGTGGAAGAACCTCCCCGGTTCCGTGGCATAATAATCAGTATGTTGATTGTGGCCACGTACTGCGAAGAAGAACTGAAGAAGAACACACACACACATACACACCACACACACACACACACACACACACACACACACACACACACACACACACACACACACACACACACACACACACACACACACACACACACACACACACACACAGAGAGAGACTGAGAGAGAGAGAGAGAGAGAGAGAGAGAGAGAGAGAGAGAGAGAGAGAGAGAGAGAGAGAGAGAGAGAGAGAGAGAGAGAGAGAGAGATTGATTGATTGATTGATTGAATTTTATTTATAGAGTGTAATAGAGTAAGCAATAACATGCTTTTTTACATCCAGCCCTCTGGACAGAATACATATATAAAAGTAGAAAATGGAAAACGAAAATAAACACATACAAAGTAATATAAAGCATGCAAAAAAACCGATCCCTATATTTTGTAACACATCAATAACAAAATCAAACCTATTATTATTAACTATACTCATTATTAACATTCAAAATGTGTGAAGTAAGCGCATACACACGGGAAAATAAAACCCAATCCTACTTTTCACACTCATCTTTAAACATTCAAAAATAGAGAAGTGCACAAACATAAAAGAGAGAGAGAGAGAGAGAGAGAGAGAGAGAGAGAGAGAGAGAGAGAGAGAGAGAGAGAGAGAGAGAGAGAGAGAGAGAGAGAGAGAGAGAGAGAGAGAGAGAGTAAAAACTTTTCATCCTACTGTTACTTTGTAACAAATGTTTCCCTTTTCCTTTTGTATGGGACATTATATTTCATTTGTGTATTGTGGTCATGTGAGTATAGTGAACAAAAATAATTGCGTTATTTTTAGACGGAAGTATTTCACGTGACATCGTCACAATCCGGAATCGGATCGTATCCTGGGGTCAAATCGGTGGCTATAGGGCTTATATTAAGACAAGGCTGAAAGAACCTAGACATGAAGGGGGGGAGGGGGGGGAGGCTGACACGACTAGGCCTATCATTACATCCCTTTGCGTTCACTGTACTAATATAGACCGCAATACACAGATAGATATAAACTAAAATGTCCGATACAAAAATAAGACATTTTATCAGATTCGTGTACGGGACACTAAATATTAAAATCTGATTAACGTCCTCCGGTCTGGAACAGATCAGGTCAGGTAGTTAGGACATTAGGCCTCGCGGCCTCTTCACTGTCTTGTCATTTTTGTTTGAACTTTTGCACAGCTGATCGAGAGGTTTTTGTATTTTGTTTTCGGCAAATCTGCCTTTTAGTCATGCTCATATTGTAGTTGATATGTTGGTGAATCCACCAAGGAGGTTTTTGAATTGTGTTAGATTCTGTGCTCGTTTAATATGTGCAGGAAGAGTATTCCAAAACTTTATTACTCTGTTAGAAAAGAATTTTGTTTCTAATATTAGTTCGGCTATACTGGGTTAGTATTTTTAAATCACTGTTACGGGTTCTTGAGTCAGTTGTTAGCTGGAACAAAGATTTATTAGTATTGTTATCACTGTGAAAATTTTTGTATGTATTTATCAGATCCCCACGAATTCTTCTGTATTTCAGATATGGTAATTTCAACTTTCTTAGTCTGTGTTCGTAATCGAGGTGACTAACGCCTTTAATCAATTTTGTTGCTCGTCTTTGGACCCTTTCCAATGCTGCCGATTGCCTTTTTAAAAACGGACTCCAAACCTGATTTCCATACTCTAGTGAGGTCTGACCAAACTTTTACTAGTTTTAAAAATACTATATTATCTAACCCAATAAAACTTCTTCTAATTAGGCCCAGCATTTTGTTGCTTTTACCAATAGCCGTATTAATGTGGTTATCAAATGTTAATCCAGAGTCAAAGATGACTCCAAGATCCTTTTCCTCTTTGCAAGTTTTTAGAATATGTTTGTCGGCACCATGTGAGTTTTCATAATTGCAACTTGGATTATTCTTTCCTAAATGCATCACCTTACATTTACTATCATTAAAATACAGATTCCATTTCTCTGTCCAGTTTATTAGTCTGTCAATGTCATGTTGAATTGTTTTAGAATTTTTTGAAGTATTGTATATTTTAGTATACAATATGGGACATATACATATGGGACATTAGTAGATATAAAGATGGTGGGAACGATCCTGGAGCTAACATGGAAGCCTTTTACCCAGCCATATAAAAATATATTCTTTTGAACACTTGCATACGATGCACGCACGCGCGCGCGCACACACACACACACACGCGCGCGCGCGCGCGCGTACTGGCACACTTATCTA
>CM065688.1:44986461-44991461 GCA_017654935.2 Phymorhynchus buccinoides
CTCCCTCTCTCTCCTCTCTCCCCCTCTCCCTCCCTCCCTCTCCCTCTCTCTCTCTCCCCCTCTCCCCTCTCTCTCTCTCTCCCCCTCTCTCCCCCTCTCTGTCCCCCTTCTCTCTCTCTCTTTCCCTCTCTCTCTCATCATACAGGATCCCCAATACAATAATATCAAAGAAACACTTTTCGTTACATAAATATAAACCTTCTGGCTAAGTCACAATAGACAAAATATAACAATATAAGCCTAAAAATTAAAAAAACTAAATTTGTATACTAAATAATTATTTTATGACACTAAACACACACACGCGCGCGCGCACACACTCACACACACACACACACACACACACACACACACACACACACACACACACACACACACACACACACACACACACACACACACACACTGAGAGAGAGAGAGAGAGAGAGAGAGAGAGAGAGAGAGAGAGAGAGAGAGAGAGAGAGAGAGAGAGAGAGAGAGAGAGAGAGAGAGAGAGAGAGAGAGAGAGAGAGAGACAGAGACAGAGACAGAGACAGAGATAGAAATAGATAGACTGAGTGAGAGAGGGAAGCATAGCTTTAACAATCATAACATTATAAACACTGATACATGACAAAGTCGAGCCTAGTTACTTGTAGGCCTACTTCGCATATTCAACTAAAAAATAAACCTAATAGTAAACACACACACGTTATAAAATCATAGTAAATACATATCCATGACATCATCGAACTTATTCTTACTTTATATAAGTATTTATTTTTTACATGCACTAATTTGTAAATTAGCATATACACTCGACAAAATCAAACCTAATCCTACCTTATACACTCAAGTTTCAAATATACATTCAACTAACAGACAAGCAAAATAAATCATACGTTTCATCATCATTTTTAACAAATATAAAAAACGACACTAATATTTTTATATATAACATGAGAAAATCAAGCCTAAGCCAACATTACACACTTGTCTGTAAAATGAAGAAATTAGAATAAAACACATACACATTATTAAATCAAACTTAATTATATTTAACATAGCCAATTTTAACATACCTTTATACATGACAGATCAAATCAAGGTAATGTTAGATGCGCAAAATATTTATGAGTGAAAAAGTAAACACATGTAGGCATCATGATAAATAACAGTGCATACGTTCAGTATTTATTTATGTTAGTCCATTGGAGTCAGCAGCAGTGGTTTAATGCTATTTGTTAAAGAGGATACTATTGGGTAAAAAAACTATAAAATAAGTCGTTTTTTGCGAATGTTACGTACTTGATGAAGAGAGAGATTGAGAGAGAGAGAGAGAGAGAGAGAGAGAGAGAGAGAGAGAGAGAGAGAGAGAGAGAGAGAGAGGAGAGAGAGAGAGAGAGAGAGAGAGAGAGAGAGAGTTTTTCATTGTTCATTGTCAGTGGAGTTTGTTCATTAGGTAGTTCTTCATTAGTTTGTTGAAGGATGCTGGGCGTTTGGTTGCTTTTAAGTTGGCTGGCAGATTATTCCAGTAAGATCCACCACTGTATATTAAACTGGTTTTAAATAAGTCTAATCTTGGGGTTGGAATTAGTAGTTTGTTTGACTGCCTGTAACTGTTTATCAAGAAGCGGTCGATTAAAGATTGAGGAGCATTTCCTGTCATGATTTTGTGCATCATCCTTGCTTTGTTATGCTCCAACTGTAATTTAAAAGGTAATATACCTAATGTTTTGTAATCATTGTTCGTAAGAGAAGTTGATTTGAGCAGCACCAATTTAACAGCTCGTTTATGCAGTCTAACGAGAGGTTTTAGAACATTTGCACTTGCTGAGTCCCACAAAGTAGAGGAATAGCTGATAAGTGAATTTATATGTGCATAATAGAACTGCTTCCTGAGATTGAGATTGAGGAAATGTTTTATTTTTGATAGTTGAAATATTCTTTGCGATACCTTCTTACTTAATATGTCTATGTGTTCTGACCAAGATAATTTGTTATCAATCGTTATACCTAAGGCCTTGTGTGAACTGGATTCCTCGATTGTTTGTCCCGAGATGTGAATTGGGAATGAAGTAGATGAAAGATTTTGGCGTTTCTGTCTGGTTGTCAAACACATATACTTAGTTTTGTTTGGATTCAGACACATGTGATTTAGATCAGCCCATCTGGCCAGTTGATTTACATTTTCTTGGATGTTAGATGACAAAACGTGTAATGAAGGATGAGCGGATTCGACTGAACTATCGTCCGCAAAGAGATTGCAATTGTCTTTAACAAGCAAAGGTAAATCATTAATATATAATAAAAACAACAATGGGCCCAAAACTGAACCTTGTGGAACACCATAGTTGTTTGGGAGAGAAGAAGACTGGTGAAGACCAGTGCATACTTGTTGTTGTCTGTTTGATAAAAATGACTCAAGCAGTTGGCACACTTGATCACCTATATTGTAAACACGTAGTTTCTTCATAAGTAGTGAGTGATTGATTACATCAAATGCTTTTGCAAAGTCAGCAAAGACAATTCCAGTATACTGATTGTTATTAATATTTCCTAGCCATGTATCAACCATGTTAACTAGAGCTGTGTGACATGAGTGTTGTTTCCTAAACCCTGATTGGCTTGGATGTAGGAGATCGTACTTTTCTAAGTGATGAGATAGGTGTTTTTGGATGTGTTTTTCTAAGGGTTTTGACAAAACTGACAGTATGGATATAGGTCTATAATTAGAAGGTTCGTTCTCATCACCAGATTTGTGAAGTGGGATGATCTTAGCGTTTTTAAGCTGAGCTGGAAAGTAATTTTCACTAATACATAAATTATATATATAGGTTAGACTGTCAGTGATGACAGGAGCAGCAAGTTTAAGGATTATCCCATCCAATCCATCAGCATCCTTAGTTGTAGATTGTTTTAAATGCGTGAGAGCAGCATATACTTCATATGTTGTTAGTAACGGAATGGAGACTGTAGACTGGATATTCTTGGATAAACAGAAGTCTTTCAAGGTCTTTAGATCATTTTGTTTCCAAGTATCATTTTGGATAAGACATTCCGCAATTGATACAAAATGCTGATTTAATAAGTTCGGAGAGGGAGTAGTTGATTGAGGTGATTTTTTGACATAATTCTTGTTTGTCAAGGAATTAATTGCACTCCACACCTTTTTAGGATTTTTGTCTAATAGTAACTCCCTAAAATATTTCTGTTTAGATGAACGCTTCATTGAATTTACAAGGTTACGTTGGGCATTAGCCCTAGGGTCTTTGGTTGCTTTGTAAAAATCTCTAAGATAGGAAGCCTGATCGATATCATCTGTTATCCATGGTGGTTTAGGTTTATTTTTAACACGTTTTATTCTGATAGGGGCGTGTTTATTATAAACATAAGCAAAAGGTTTTAATCCAACAGTCGAAGGCTTCCTCTGGATTACAGTATTGATAAACCTTTGATAAACCAGAATTAAGCAGATCCGAGAGAAAGATATCTTTGTCAAAATGCTTAAAGCACCTATAACGAATTGTTTTGTGGCCTACTTGGGGGATTTTAGTTCCTTTCTTTATCCAGGTTACACACACAGGGTAGTGGTCACTACAATGTAAAACTGGTGAGCATACTTCTGCTATGTTGCTCATGGATGAAACATAAATATGGTCAATGATGGTGCTTGATGTGTCCGTTTCGCGTGTTGGTCGATCAATCAGTTGATGTAAACTGTAAGATTCGTAAAGTTTTACCCACTGTGTTTGGGGCTTATATATGTCAATGTTGAAATCTCCGAGTAAAATTATTTCATTGTCTTCTATTACTGCTGCATCCATCATTAAGGTGAAACTATCGAACCAATCATTTCTCTCAGCGGGATTTCTGTACATACAACAGACTGATAAGGGCTTAGTGTGCCTTAGCTTAATCTCAATCCACACTGATTCAGTTTGATATTGTTCCAATTTGGGAATTCGTTTTACTGTAAGTGTTTGAGAATAGTAAAGCAGAAGGCCCGTTTCTTTCGGTTTGGTGGGGTCCTGGCGTATAAAATTATATCCTGGGATGCTAAGGTCAGAATCAGGTATTTGGTTACGTAGTCTTGATTCTGAGAGACAGAACACATGGAAATTATTACCATTATTGTCTAGAATAGCCGCTATTTCATCTAGTTTGTTGTATGCACTATTAATGTTAAGGTAACCAATACGCAACCCTTCTTTAGAGGGCCACGTAGCCGAAGTTTGAGACATCACTATGTGTAATGACAAAACTATAACAATCAATAGCAAGGGAAAATCAACCCAATCAACACAAGAATAAAACAATCAATATCAAAGGAAGAGTCAATTCAAAACTATAACAGTTACTAGTAAAGAAGAATTAACCCAATACTAGAACAATCAATAGCAATGGAAGAATTACTCAAGACTATTTCTATTATTCAATAGAAACGGAAAGGTCAAACCACTCCTTTGATAATAATAGAATTAAAACAAAACAAGCAAGTAGAACAGAAAAATGACACCAAAATCAAATTATATCCAGAACTTTAAGAAACACAATAATATGATAGAACGTAGGTAGGTCCTCATAAACAAGTCTTTTTCCTTGTGCAGTTCGTTAGTGTCTATGTAGGCCTATAACGAAGATAGCCTGTAACCGGTTTCTTTTCTCTTCTTTTTCCTTTTTTGAATTTTTGCATCAAATGACAATGCCCTTTTTCGATCACATTTCTGTGGTCCTAGTCCAGTGAGGAAAACATAAAGAGAAATAATTGAAAATCCTAGAAAGTCTCAGAAGGATTTGACACCCAACACGGCAGTTTTGACACAGGGCATAGTCTAGAAATATCCAAATATTTCAAACAAAATGCTGTCAGTATAATCACGTGTACAAAAAAATGAAAAAATGTGAGAGTGTCACAGATTCACCACAAAAATGAAGCACATTGACATGCAGCTTATCACCGCGCTATAACAAAAGAAGAAGAGAGAGACAGCCGAGAGAAGGCGTGCATGCCAGAGAGA
>CM065688.1:44998961-45001461 GCA_017654935.2 Phymorhynchus buccinoides
ACCATTCAAGGTGGTATACTTAGAGTTAGACATTATGGCGTGGTGGTGCAAGCGACTAAGTCAGTGATAGCATTCTGGGTCGTAGACTGTAGCAGTGTAGGGAGCTTCGACCAGAAGGCGTCTAGGCGTGACTTGAAAGCATTGACAGAGGGTGCCATCACCACAGAGTCTGGCAGGCAGTTCCAAAGGTTGATAACTCTAAGAGAGAAGAAGTTGCCTCTGATCTGGAGCCTATGATGCCCTTTGGATAATTTCAAAGAGTTGTCCTTGAGACAGGCTAGTAGCTTTGTTGCTCTGTGTTGAACATCTTCAACCGCTTGGCGCAGTGTCTTGCTGTAGGGTTGCCATACTGAGTGACCGTACTCCAGAATAGGTCGAACCAGAGATTTAAACAGTTGTAGTTTAGTATGTGAAGAGATCAGGTGCACCTTATAGTCTGAAAAATATGGTACATGAACAAGTTTGCTTGAGTTAAATATGAGTTTGTGTGTGTGTGTGTGTGTGTTTGATATTTTTTCACTTGTTTTTAGACAATTTACTCAATTTGCTTCTTTTTTCTTTTTCTTTTCTTTCTTAATCCAGGTAAAATTGCTGTTGTTTGCAAGAAGCCGAGAAATTGTTGGGACAACAGAAACCGAATTTGAATTTGGAAGCAACACCACAAGCCTTGCTATTTGGGAGGACCTCATTAATGTTTATCCGGCGTAAGAAATATGATTTTGTTTTGTCTAGTAAATGAGGAAACAAGAGAATTACAATTAAAAAATCTGCCAAAGTCGGAGTGTGGTTGCCACGTGGCGGGGTTATGAACGTAACGTTCTCATCCCTAGCTGGTGTATTTGTACCATAGTGTTCAAGTGCTTCGGCTGTTGGGATGATCCCTGTCCAGAGTCTTTAAGCCAGGGTAAGACAACAACAATAAATCATCTTCGAAATCAGGGGGTCAGAATCAGCAAGTAACATGTGTTTCTGGATTTTTAAGGAGGTTGTCTGTATATTTTAAAGGGTATGTCTGCATTATTTTTTAGCATTGACTATGCATTGGGTAAAATTGTGCTACACTTTAATGACACACTGGTCCGAAACTTACTGTATCAGATGAGAGTTTTGAGTCTCAGAGACACACATCTGTGCTTCAAAATAACACTGCATATAATTATATATAGGTTTGAAATGAATAGATTTAGAACCGTTTATGCTTTGTTTTCTTCTGACAGACCCCTACTGATTCATGTGATTCAAATAGAAATTGCGAAAGAGATTCTGAGAGGAGTGCTAGTGTTTATATACTTTTGTTTTTCTCCAGGCTGAGCGACCTGACTGGCAGCGTGGTGCTGTCCCTCAACGAAGAATACCTGGAGATAGGGGCCCGGCCTGTGACATTGAAGGCAGGGGACGAGTTGGCCATCATCCCCCCGATTAGTGGAGGATAGAAGAATACCTGGAGATAGGGGCAGAGCAGGGGACGAGTTGGCCATCATCCCCCCGATTAGTGGAGGACAGAAGAATACCTGGAGATAGGGGCCCGGCCTGTGACGCTGAAAGCAGGAGACCAGTTGGCCATCATCCCCCCGATTAGCGAAGGATAGAAGAATACCTGGAGATAGGGGCCCGGCCTGTGACGCTGAAAGCAGGAGACCAGTTGGCCATCATCCCCCCGATTAGCGAAGGATAGACACCCTGCAGACACTTCAAATCAAATCATCTTTATTATCTCATAACTGAGAAATTGCAGCAATACTTGACAATGTATTTATCTGCTCTGTCGATCTTAGAACTCTTTTTTGACAGTGCAACGTCGATAACCATTACTTTGTGAATATACTTCTAGGCAGCTCAGTTTCTATTGTTGTTAAAAGATTTGAGTTCCGCAGTTATTTTTTGCTGCTTATTCAGATTATTACCTCAAGATTGAAGATAGCTTATTTGTATTGATTGTGAACTGCTTTTTTAGTTCTGTGGAGATCTCGACAACTTCCCTGCTCTCTGAGTACCCAGACCTTAAAACTGTGGTTTGTAAAAAGCATTTAACAGACAATTTGAGTATTGACGATACCTCATCTGGACAACACAGTTTCCACTCAGTTACTGCTTATGCAAATATTCAGTTGTAGTAGTGATAACGCCATCATTGTCATCATAAGTGCACCTTGACATCAAAGTCACAAAAAGAGATTTTGATCAATTACAAATACCAAATGATCCACCAGGATTTGACCTTGAAGTGACTTCAGGCAGCATCGGCTAACACTGGGCAACAGATTTTCATCAGCGAAGAGCGACAACACTTGACCACAGGACCACTTGGATAGGCCACCTTTGCAGTACTACTGACCTTTCCGACCATGTCTAAGCAGTGTGATTCGGTGAGTGTTTGTTTGTTTGTTCTTTCCTTTCGTACAGTAAATAAACTATGTTTGCATGCCCTGCTCTCATGGTGACCTCTGTTTCGGTTTCCAATCCAGTCTATGTCTTGGTGTGTTCGGGTCAAGGTTGTGGG
>CM065688.1:45006461-45018961 GCA_017654935.2 Phymorhynchus buccinoides
GTGTGTTCTGATATTTTGTCTCAACGACCACTTGTCACTGCCTATGTCATGCCTTGGCTTTGTACTTTGCTGAACAATCAGAGCAGGTCAAATCCTTTTGAAATAGCATTTGTTTTCTTCAGCTTCAGGGAGACATTGCCCCCCTTCACCCCTCAACAGGCATACTGCCCCTGTACCCTGCCGGAGACTAGGCGGTCCGTGTATCCCAGTTTTCACGTTTTCCAGGATTTTCATCATCATCTTCGTTCGCTCAGACAGTTTTCTGTCATGCATGTCCGACTTCGGCTGAAGAAATCTTTGTAAGAATTTATAGAAAAAAAGGCAGGAGAATGGACTAGTAAGATAGAAAGACAGCAGATGGCAGTAAGCAAAGGGAAAAGGCAGAGTCAAAGAGAGTGACAGATTAGAGGAAGTTACAAGCACAGAACTTCCAGAAGGCAGGGGAACTATTTGTACGAAAGACCCTCCCGGCATTTCCCACGGGGTGGTCCAGGATTTAGTAGAAGCACCCATGAAGTAACTTGCCTTGCCTTGCCTTGCCTGGTTTCAGTGTGGTGCCGGTGGGAGAGGCCAGCATCGTGATCGCTGTGTCGTCCCCGCACCGCAAAGAGGCGCTGGAGGCCGTGCATTTCGCCATCGACCACGTCAAGGCCACCGTGCCCGTGTGGAAAAAGGTGCAGGATTTTACCGACTGTAAGGCGATACAGTGGAATCCTGCTAACTCAAAAACGGATAACTCAAAAAGGCTGCATAACTCACAATAATTGTGTGGTCCCAATTTAATAATCCTTATAAAGCGCTTTGTGCTCGATAAAAAGCGCTATATAAGTATCCGTTTATTATTATTATTATGCTAAATGTCTTTTTATCTCAAAATACTGGATATCTCAAAGCAAATTTTCAGTCCCTTCAATTTTGAGTTAAGCGATTTTCACTGTACTTTTTTCCTTGACTGAGACCCCTGCGCCTTATAATGTGACTAATGATATAGTAAGAAACTATAATAACAAAATCTGAATTTTGATGTAAAATTTAGGGGATAATCTGTTAACAAATATCTTGTAGTCCGCAAAATATGGTACTGTGCATGGCTGCTTCTCAAAATTCAGGTTGTTGGGTGGTTGTTGTTTTTCTGCCTGCAGATCATATTTTTACAAACTTATGGAGCAGCCTCCCTAGAGAGAAAGAGAGAATCTGGTTTTACGTCTTCTCGGCTGCAAAAAGTACATGTGGGTTTGAAAACCATCAACCAACCATCACTGATAACAAACAACCTCCCTGTCTCACCCTCCCATAATTTTGTTCTCCACCACCAACTGTCACTGCCCGTGTCATGCCTCAGTTTTTATTTTGATTTAAGGAGACCCTGTGAAATCCTTTAAAATGGTCCTTTTCCTTCAGCTTCAGGTTGAGGGGTGGGGGTGGGGGGTATTGCCCCCTTCATCCCTGAACGCGATGCTCCCCCTGTACCCCGCCACAGAGCTGATGACTAGGCGACCCCTGGACCCTTAATTTTCACGTTTTCCAGGTTTTGTAGAAGTACAGCAGAGAAAGAGCAAAGAAAGAAACAAACATCGTTGCAATACCCTGCCATTCTGCAAGGAGGCAGTGGGCTAACAATGGCACAACATTGCAATACCCTGCCATTCTGCAAGGAGGCAGTGGGCTAACAATGGCAAAACATTGCAATACCCTGCCATTCTGCAAGGAGGCAGTGGGCTAACAATGGCAAAACATTGCAATACCCTGCCATTCTGCAAGGAGGCAGTGGGCTAACAATGGCAAAACATTGCAATACCCTGCCATTCTGCAAGGAGGCAGTGGGCTAACAATGGCAAAACATTGCAATACCCTGCCATTCTGCAAGGAGGCAGTAGGCTAATAATGGCCAAAAAATAGTCAACAACCCCTAAAAAATATCAGGTTGCTGATTAACCTCTTCACTGCCATGTACAACCCCTAAAAAAATATCGAGTTGCTATTAACCCTTTGACTCCCACATCCGTAAAAGGTGGTGGTGGTGGTGTCATCAGTTTAAAGGAATAAGCACATGTACGCAGTACAGCCAGATTTTCTGCACGGAAATTATCGATTATTTCCGCACGGAAAATCCGGATGAACCGTGTACGTGCCCTTACTCTGGACTATAGTTGTTTAGATCATTTTGCCATATTGACAGATGATGACGATATTGATGATGAAACTACCTGGTAAGATTAATTTGAAATTGAATGTTTTTCATGTTGCAATATTCTAGTTACAAGACCTCAGCTTTCACAGTTAAGGCAGAATATTCCTAAAAGAATTCATGACCCCCAAAAAGTTATAATAATAAAATAAAAAAAGATTTTAATTTTATTATAAAGTTCACACATAAAAATGTAAGAGAGAGAGAGGGAGAGAGAGAGAGAGAGAAAATGTGTTGAGAAAAAAAAAAGATGAGCCACCTACAAAAAAGAAAAAAAATCATTAAAAAAAACAAGAAAAGAAAATGAAAAGAAAGGCGGGGACAGTGGAGGGTTTAACACTTGTAACCCCGATTAAAATGACGACTCTACTCCCTGTAACCACCAAATTAATGTTGGTAAACTGGGCCCCAAATGGGGTACTTTGTTTAAAAAAAATATTAAAAAATAACTACTTGATGGATTGACTTCAAATGTTCAAGGTTTGTGTATAAATGAAGAATGTTTAACTTGCCATGTTTTTTTTGTTATGTGATATTTTTGATTTTTTTATATTGAAATTTTAACTCCAAAATACATAACGAAGTGGGTGTACAGGGGCGGTTTTAGACGGCTTGGTAGGAGAAAGTAATGGATGTCATGGGCGGAATCAGGCTATAAGGGGCTTAAAAAGTTTTAAAAAATACAAATAAAAATTGTGCGAAAGAGTCCCCAGTATCTCCACAGGGGTAGCGTGCATTGATTAGCATGGCCCTTTGTTGTGTCTTTGCAGGAGATCTACGGTGACGACAGTTCTTCTTGGAAACAGAACAAGGAGTGCGGATGGTCCGGTAGCAGTTGATCAAGTCACGCAGTCTTTGGCATGTCACTACTCATTGCTTCTCTGGTAAAGGATTGTTTTTTTGACGGCGCCATTTTCAGGCCAATACTTCCATGTTTCTTATAGCAAAAATTCACCCACACACACACACGCACATGCACACACGCGCACACACACACGCGCACGTCAGTGCATGCACTTATTTCAGAAACCTACAGGTAACCGGATTATGCATAATATACCGTATTTTTCGGACTATAAGCCGATACTTTTTTCAAAGACTCAGACCCCTGCGCCTTATAATGTGACTGATGAAATAGTAAGAAAATATAGTAACAAAATCTGAAATTTGGGGAGTGCATCTTATAGTCCGAAAAATACTGTAACTTCTTTCAGACCTTCCATAACTCATGTATGAATGAAATGAAAATAGTTCTTTCACATATCCTTGATTTTGAACTGGAGTTTTTATTTTTGTATCCAGTGCCTACAATTAATCAGTTTTTATTTACGTTGTAACTATTAATCGGTATTATTTGATTTTGAAATTGAAGCATCTTTGAATACAAAATGTTGTGTGACGAGAGAAAGACAATATCTTGCAAAGTATACATGTACTTCGATTCCATCTTGGTTTTTTATTACATTCATTAATCCACTGGGACTTGCGTTGGCTATTTGCTGTTCATCTTTGTTCTTCAGTTTTTAAAATATCTATTCAGCGCTTTTTTTTTTTTTTTTTTTTTTTACTGTCCCACCTTCTGGGCAACCAAGTGAGGAGACACTGCACTGTTGCTGAGTCACTTCAGTGGAGTTCAGTGGAGCCCACCACCTACTAAGCCCCCTACTGATGACACTATTCTCTTAGTCGCGGAGCCAGCATAAGTGAGGTCCTCCTCTGAGGGCGCCACCACGACCGTCCACCGACAGCTCCCCAGAACACACTGATCCTCATGACTTTGACCCGAACGCACCAAGGCATAGGCTGGATTGGAAACGAAACTGAGGTCACCATGAGAGCAGGGCATTATATTCAGCGCTTTTCTTTCTTTTTTCTCTTTTTTGTAATCAGTATATGTGCCTGTTTTCAATGTGCAGAAAGCTGTCTTTTATCTCGCCAAGCCTATTTTCCCCAAGTTTCAATGTAAAACAATTTATTACCTTTTTGACATGTATTTTTTGGAGGGCATGATTAAAACATTAAAAGATTACTTTAAAAAAGCAGTTAAAAGTTAAAGGTAGCTGTTTCATGATTGTAGACTTTGTTCCAGATTACTGAGCCTTCAATCCCAGTGAATGGGTCATTGTCCTATGCCATAGGATGGCCATGAAACCGATGTAATGGGAGTGGATTCTACACAAGCCTTCATTCCCAGTGAATGGGGTCATTGTCCTATGCCATAGGATGGCCATGAAACCGATGTAATGGGAGTGGATTCTACACAAGCCGTAGCATTTTGGCATCAGTTTCAGGGCCAGTGCAAGTAATTGCTATGAAGACCCTCTGTTGTCCAGCTATCAGTTGAGTTTCTTTGTTCTGGCCATGATACCAACTCCAAAATGTCACCCCCAATGTGGGGAAACACCAAACTTTGCCATTTGTTGTTGTTTGTTGTTGTCTTACCCTGGCTTAAAGACTCCAGGGATCATCCCAACAGCCGAAGCACTTGAACACTATGGCACAAAATGCACCAGCTAGGGATGAGAACATTACGTGTGTGACCGTTTTTGATTACCCTGCCACGTGGGCAGCCACACTCCGACTTCGGAGTAGCAACTTTGCCATTTGAAGCATGATTGAAATGAAAACAATAACTGCGACTGCTGTGCCTTTTAGAGAATGTAGATAAAGGTACCTGGAAAAAGGGGGGGGGGGGGGGGGAGTCTCCACGTTTTGAGTCAACAGGACTGACTGAAGTAAATTTGAAGGCAGGTTTTATTCTTGTTTTCCTTTGAATCAGGTGATTGAAATGAGTTTTTGTAACAAGAGCCGCAAAGGCACAAAAATAGCCCGGAGAGTGTTGCATTTTTAAAAATTTCAGCACACCTGTCCGTTCATTATTTTTTTAAATTAATTAATGAAATCACATACAGTCTTACAATCACATTCATGCCAACCCATTTTATAGGCTTTATTTTATTGTATTTGTTTATTATTAATCAAATTTTGTTCAGGGGGTGGGCCGCGGGTTGTTGAAAATCTAGTTTTCCTTTTCTTTTTTTTGGGTCAAATCCCACCCCTGGAGACTTCATTGGAAAGTCCCTGCTGTTGTTGTTTGATGAATGTAAGAGTGTAAGTGTCACTGTAGTGTTAGTGTTGGCCACTGCAACTAGGGTTATTAACTCCCTTGACAGTGAGAGTTAAGCCCTTGTTGGTCAGTATCCAAAAGGGCATTCACTCTTGCAAAAGGCAGCCATCTAGTGGCCTCAAATAGGGTTATTGGCGAGAGTTACGTCCTTGTTTGGTCAGTACTCAAGCATCTACCAAGGGCATTCACTCTAGCGAAAGGTGGTTGTTGCAGTGGCCAACAGCAGCTGACTGTCAAACAAAACTTCTTGTTGCTGCTTTCTTGCATACAAGAGGGCTTGATAGCAAACACATAATTATATTCAGAGCTGATTCTAGAGCGCGGGATTGGTACAATCCCCCGAAAATCTGTTCCTTCCCGCGATAATCGAGTGTTAATGCGGGCCGACTCCCGCACATTTGCAGAACAGCCCGCTATTTTCACCGATCGCTGCGGGCATGGCGTTCGTCGTCTGCAAAACCTGTTGTCTAGGCTACACAAACTGATCAACCAATCAATCGCGTTCATCTCATTCATCTTGAATACCGACGAGAACTTGTGAGAGTTTAAGCCGCCATATTGGATTTCTTCCAAAATGAAGCGCGTAGCCATGTTCCTTGATTTTGACTTTCACGGAGGCAAAGTGAAAAAAAAGCAGTCTGTGCCACATGATGAGTCAGAGTGTGGAGAAGAGCTTGAAGAAACGGCGACTACATCCAAACACTCGGAGAAGCAGCCCGATAACAGCGCCAGTGCAAGGGAACACCGGTTCCAAGACAACTGGCTGAAGAAGTGGCCATGGCTGTCCAAGATGGAGAGTGGCGGAATGCAGTGCAAAGTGTCCCCCCTTTTTTCATTCTTAGGGGGGGACCTCCCCCCTTTTTTCAATCATAGGGGGGGAATGCCCCCCCTTTTTCAAAATCCTAGAATCAGCTCTGATATTAACGTTGAAAGTAGGAATACAAACAATAATTATATTGATGTCATATCAACTGTCTAATATCACAAATAATGTGAAAAGACATTGCATTAAAGATTCATTCATTCATTCCGATGTCATATCAGATTTGTCTCACTTTCAAAGTAATGATTCTCTTGTTGTCGTGTTTATCTTTCTCTTAACTGGGATTTGTCTGACGTTTATCTAAGATCAGTAAGAATACTCTTGCTTGTATCTTTCTCGCAGTTGTGATTTTTCTTACTATTAAGAGTACCATTACATGTTTATTTTCCCCTCAATTGTGATTTGTTTAAAGAAAAATATTGCATGTTTGTCTTTCTTTCAATTGTCATTTGTCTAATTTGCGTATCTTTCTCGCAATCTGATTTTTTCTAACTTGAAGACCACCATTGCATGTTTATCTTTCCCTCAGTTGGGCTTTGTCTACAGACACATTGCTGTTGCACGTTACTTTTCCTCCATGTGATTTTGTTTTCCTAGAAAAAGAATATTGGATGTGTATTTTTCTCTGGGATTTGGGTAATGGAAGAATACTGTAACGTGCTACTTTATCAATTGTGATTTATCTCAAGGAAGAATTATCATATTAATTTTGCTTTCAATGGTGATTGACTGATTTGTTTAAAGAAAGAATGCTTTTTCTTTTCTTTTTTTTTCTTCTTTTTTTTACCGGAATTTGTCTAACTTTAAAAGTAGGAATACAGATATTTCTCTAATTTGATTTATATATCTTTAAAGTAATAATACTTTTGCCTATTTACCTTTCTGTCAGTTATGACTTGTTGAAAGAAAGAATGATGTTATAAGATTCATTCTGTTGTGATTTGTTAATATATGTAATGTTTGTTTTTCATTTTTTTAATGAAATGATTTTTGATTATATATATAAAATCAGATGAACGATAAAATAAAATATATGCTGAACCGGAAATGTTGTTTTTGATTTTGAATGCAGTGACTGAAGAATCTTTAATTTTTAGTGCAAGGAAAATATTATGACATGCGAGACAAGAGTTTAGCTTCACTCAAACCTCAATGCTACTACCACCGAAATGACTGACCAACATTGTATGTAATAGACGATTTTCTGAACAAAATAGGGGAGAGCACTTCGTGAAAATTAGAATTGTTTACCTTCATTACTCGGTCAAATGCCATAGCAACAATGCAACAATGGTGTCAAAGTTTGAAACCGCAGGATGGAGTCAGCGACTTGCAAACATTTTTTTTGAAAAATGAAAATGTCGTCCAGTATCCACAAACTGAGAGAACTTGCAAAATGTGACGTAAAAATATAAATGACTTCAATTTTAAAATAACGCACTGTGTTCTAAGTGATGTAAGTCTATCAAACACGCGAGCCGAGAGCTGGGGATCTACCTGAAGGTAGAGTAACTCCCTCTGTTTGACCGATTGAATTAGGCAAGATCACTCCCACACACCATGAAATTACTCCCCTAATTATTTCCGAACAATTCCTATTGCGAGATGGTCGTTAAACTAGAGACTGTTTGATGATTAAGTAGTTACGGAAGAGACTGAGTGAAGCTGTCCTGATTAATACTGTGTCTGCTGTACTGTACTGTACTGGAATTCCACTGCATTTGAAAGTACTGATACAATGCATACCTCTGCAAAGGCAATAAATTGGAAGGCTTTTTTTTTAGGCTATTAAACCATTTAAGAGTTCAGATGATACCGCTACGGATCAAGAGCTATTGGATTGGTTTTGCCTAATTGTACATTCAAAAAGATTGCAGGGATCATAGCAAGCGATAAAAAGTTAAATAAAATGTAATTCCTGTTTCGAAATGCTGACTCTGGTTAAATAAAATCCCAATTTAATGGCTGATTTCCTGCAAACATAATACCCAAATTTAAATAGTTGTACTGTTTTGAGCAATCTTGCTAGCTAATATAAACTTAGTGAATTAAAAATTTTGTATTATAATTTAAGCATCTCAACATGTATTTGAATGACAAATTCAGATTAACTCCAAAATCGACTTGCACATTCTGTGGGTGATACCCTATCTCTCAGCAAAATTTCATTTTAATCTATCCATTAGTTTCTCTTAGTAATATTGCTACATGACAGACAGACAAAAACAGCAGCGGCAAATAAAACCACAACCTCCTTGACAGAGGTGTAGATATGACCCGTACAATGGTATTGTGACTGGTTGCCAGCTTGGATGTTCAACGTTTCATCCCATCAAAGGCACAGCCGGACTATAAAAGAGGGCAGGCGCTGAGTGCGTGCCGTATTTGAATCACAGCTGGTGAGAGAGACGGTTCGCCCTTCTTTGTTCCCTGTTGTGCGAGCCACTGCGAGGCAGAGTTTTATGGCGAGAACGACCCGATCCCTGGGATCGGTTGTTTTATCTTTAAAAGGCTCACACATGCATGCACGAACACACACATACACACACACACACACACATGCACAAACATACACACACACTCGTACACGAACACACACACACACTTGTGCACGAACACACACACACACACACACACTTGTGCGCACGCACACACACACCCACACTTGTGCACACACACACTCACTCGTGCACACACACACGCACACTCACTCACATTTTCTTTAAAATTCCATGTGTTTATTCTTTAATCAACATTATAATAAAAAATAACATTCACGCATAAAATAAATTAAGCTTAGTTTATGAAACATATGCTATATACAACTGTAAATGCATATTTCTTTAAATCACATATGCATATTAAAACTATACATTCTCTCAAATATCTTGTTTGGAAAGAAAAAAAATGAAAATAAATAAAATGCCAGATGAGTTTTAAAATATGTACAATGGCTATGCTCTTATACCACCAAGAAATCTGCTTTGTGCCGATATATGTGACCCAGCACCACGAAAGGGACATTAAGTCGTTGCGCTAGTTTTTCACAACAGGCTTGGAAAGTCAAAAATCTCATTTTTGTATTTATGGTCATTGTCGTGCTCTCTAACATGTTATCTTTCATATCCATACAGGATTATCTTTAATAATATTAAAGATACCCGAGGGGTGCCTGCCAGAACGCTCTATCTCAAAAGGAATAAAGAGCACAGATGGGCAGTTCTGGCATTCACCCCTCGAATATGGTCTCTAAATATTCCAAAAAGTGCTTTCAAATGGGTGGGTTGATGCATTTTCTTAGGAAAGGCTATATTGAAAACTGATTTATCAAAATGGCTGACAGTCACCATACCAACTTTAAATGCTCATAACTCTGCAACAAAAAAATGATACGAGAATGGTCTTTACATCATTAGAAAGAGAATTGCCTGCAGTTTCTAACTGTGCCATTTTCTCAGAATGGTCGTGTTGACACTTAATGTCCCTTTCGTGGTGTATGTTATTTTGTTATTGCTTGGACATTTGCACATACATGTACTCTGTGTGCCCTAGCAGTATGTGTTGAATGTAGACATGTGAGTGGGTTGTTGTTCAGTGTGTTTGCATATGTACATGTATTTGTGTGTGTGCATGCATGTGTGTGTGTGTACATAGTGTGTGTGTGTGTGTGTGTCTTTCATTTAACGTCTATTCACAACACGTGATATTAGACAAATTGTGTGTGTGTGCGTGTGCGTGTGCATGTGTAAATAATATGTGGTGTGTGTGTGTGTGTGAGAGAGAGAGCGAGACAGCAGACATACAAGCTGTAGGGTAGGGGGATGGGCGTGAGTGTCTCTCATACATATGCATTGTAAACAACGAAGAACGTTTCTGTACAAATGTATACAACATAATATTAGCTCCTGGTTCAGCTTGCATGTTTAAAAGAACACTTGTCCCATGAAACGATGATCATGCGACATCGACAATCAAATGAGTATGTACAACTGGCCTTCAGTCAACGATTAGTGCTACATTTATAATTATTCTATTTATACAATGCACAATTTGCAAAGGTAAATGTTAAGAAAAGCTCCCTCTTCTGCCCATTCCATTCATTTCAGACGGTTTCAGGTTAAGAGTTAGGGTTAGGAATAGGGTTTGGGATATGTTTAGGGTCAGTTTAGTCATCAAGTTTGTGTGTGTGTGTGTGTGTGTGTGTGTGTGTGTGTGTGTGTGTATTTGACACTAAACTGACCCTAAACCTATCCCTAACCTTATCCCAAACCCTAGTCCTAACCCTAACCCTAACCTAATGATGGTATGTTATAAAACTGACACTTAACTGAGCCTAAACCTCACATTGAATTCTGATCGCTTCTCGGCCTTTTGGCTAAGACAGTGATTCAGGAACATACATTTTTGTTTATACCCTGGTTGGTTTGTTCAGCCCGTCGTACATGGCGAAAGCCGATACGCGACGTTAAACTGAACTTCCATCCATCCTAAACCTATCCCTAACCTTATTCCTAACCCTAACCCTAACTGAAACCGTCTGAAATGAATGGAAGGGGCAGAGGAGGGACTTTTCTTAACTTTTGCCTTTTCAAATGCATAGTTTGTTGGTGCCTTTCTTCTTCTTTTCACCCTTCAATGCTTCTAAGTTTCTCCCCCATCCCCATCCCTTCCCGTTTTTCATCTACCTTTCTTCTTTCTTACCATTACAAGACCTTTTCAATTTGATTTTTTTTTGGTCCCCCACCTCCACCCCCCAAAAAATACTGACCTTTTTCCTGATTTTTCCAATAGGCCAAACCCATATACAGAACACATTTCAATCTTTATAGTATGCATATTGTTTTATAATTTAACTGTACATAAAAAGTTTACACAGTCAACAATGAGTTTACCATTTAAAACATAGTTTAAAAATAACTAAAATAAGAAGTTTATGTTTCAAATCACATTGTGGCTGTCATAGGCCTCTTTGGTGATGAAATAATTCATAAAGCACGGTTCTTATAGATTCTTTAACTTGGACCACACCCTTTTATCGATTCCAGAATTCTGTTAAGATTCCATAATTTCCTTAACATTGGAAATCTTGTTTGCATTTTTTCTCTCTCTCCTATGAAAGTGAAAGCAATAAGATTTGGATAAAACATTGGGGGATTTTTTTTAATATCTTTTAAAAAAAAAGGAAAGGAGAGAAATAAAAAAGAAAATAGCTGAAAATACCCTCATGTATGGAATAGCTGATGACTAAACATTTCTCATTTAGTATACTCTCATTCACCTTCCATGCCTTTCTTCATCTCCCAACACCCCCCTATCCCCATCCCCATCCCCCTGAAAATATAATCCGCAAATACAAGATATCAGAAGTATATTATACGCCTACATGTGACAATATCAAGCGTACCGACTCTTGTCACTTGGATATATTGAAACAAGGATAATGCTTTCAACACAATAATACGTACAAATGTAAAAGGTTCTATTGCTGTTGAACCGAGGACGAGACAGGGCCCCCCCTTTATCTAACAAAGAGCTGATAATCTATTGAAAAGCTTTTGGGAAGATTCCCTCTGTTTATAAAAGAACTGGGATGAATCTGAACATTATCAATGCTTGAGGTTTTTTTTGTTTACACTAATAAGGCAAATAGGTTGTTGTTTTTAATGCTGACACATGGACTTTTCGAGATCAGAGAATTCTGCACGAAACAATGCTGCATTGATATTTAATAAAAACATAACAATAAACACCCATACCCACGACCCCCTTCCATTTTAATCCAGACCAGCAAATCTGTCAACCCCAAGCCCTTTCGTAAAACAAACGGGGTGGAAATCCCACCTCACCCACTCCTTTCATTTTCACTAATCCCACTAAATTTTCTTCCATCTGTCTGCCGCAAGCCCTTCTCGTAAGAAAAAGAAACAAACAAACAAAAAGTCCCATTTCCCTGGCCCCTTCCATTTCAACCAATCCCACCAAATCTTCCATCTACCCCAAGCCTTTTCGTAAAAGAAACAAGTAAAAATCCCATCTTCCTGGCCCCTTCCATTTTCACCAATCCTACAAGATATTTTCCCATCATTTTTCCCTTTCCTAAAATAATAAAAAGGGAGGTTTCCAGCTGAATGCCCCCTTGTCAAGAAATCAGCCCGTTGATTGTGGGCACTATGTGGAATAGGAGAAGAAGAAAAACTTCCCACCCCACCGATCCCTTTCCATTTTCACCAATCCCAGCAAATCTTTCTTCCGCCCTTTCGTAAAACAAACAAAACAATCAAATAAATACAACTGGAAGCCAGTTTTCAGCTGAACAAATCTGCACCCCCTTCTCTCAGCTCGTCGTCGGGCAAGGTGGCGTC
>CM065688.1:45023961-45048961 GCA_017654935.2 Phymorhynchus buccinoides
TTTCTTACTTACTGTTTTGGGAAAATTCTGCGCCCCTTTTTAAATAATTTATTAACCCTTTCACCGCCAATGTCGCATTTTTGCACCACAATGGTTTAACACCTATGTCACTAAAAAGGCATCAAATCAGGGCCTCTTATCCGAAGACCCTATTTTCTTAATGTTGGGAGGTAAGGATAGGCCTAATGTTATACACGTCACAGAGACATTCCCAGTATTGCAGATGTTGTTGCTTCTCTACCCAGTAGAATACTTAATGGTATTTTTGGGCTGAAAAATGGCAGGCGGCGAAAGGGTTAAAATGCGTGATAATGCATCTGAACGACAGAAGACCCGCCATTTTTGAGGGAGCGACTCAGGCGGCCATTCTTTCACTGAGAAAATCATACTTCCAGTACCTCCGCCAAGAAGGAATCAGTCGCCGATTTAGCGGTTTGATTTCTAGGAAACCAGAGCAAAGTGAATGTTTCGATCTCTGTAAAGGGTGTTTTCCTGGTGATCTCGACGCGTTTCTTGCAAACACGTATCCATCCGTCAGGGTGCCCCTTTAAATCATAGGCCCTATAGCAATGGAGTAAGCTTCATTTAACCCTTTCACCGCCAAAGTCGCATTTTAGCATCACAGTGGTTTAACACCCATGTCACTAAAAGGCATCAAATTGGGGTCTATTATCCACAGACCCTATTGTCTTAGTTTTGGGAAGTAAGGATAGACCTTATTTTATATATGTCACAGAAGAATCCCCAATACTGCAGATGGATTTTGTTTTCTACCCAGGTAAAGTTGATGGAATTTTTGGGTAAAATATGGCTGGCGGTGAAAGGGTTAAGAAAAGAAAACATAACATTCTAGTTGTGGAGTGGGGTAAGACAAGGTTAGGGGAAGACGGGGTAAAAAGCGCATGGGCGGGTAAGAAGCCCACCCCAATTATCTCATGAAATGAAGCAAATTTCAGTCTCATTTTGCCCATGAGACGAGCGTTAATGTCTAGCATTCGTCTCATGGGCAAATTTAACTGAAATTTTCTTTATTTCATGAGATAATTGGGGTGGGCTTCTTACCCGCCCATGCGCTTTTTACCCCGTCTTCCCCTATCTTGTATCTAGTCATATCAATAATTGTTATTTGATAAATTTGGTTCTTTTTTTTTAAAGGAAAGAAAAGTCGCTTAAAAGATATAAAACACACTAGCATCTGCATAATGTTCACTAAACAAGACTTCAAAGTTTTAGATTTTCCGTTCTTATGAATGATACTGTTACATTTTCCTTTCGTTTCAAGCTTAAAACGTTAATCCATGTTCAATCTTCTCCTTTCCGTACCCCCAAGATGTTGAGGCTTATCCTGAAAATGGGTTGGGCATTGCCACCTAATACCTCTTTCTAATGCCCCTTACCCCGTGAAATAAAGCTCCTGAACCCAACTAACCCTACGCTTGCACTCTTCATATCCACAACAGGCGATCCTCAAGGAAGACAGAAATAACTACCACATCCTTTACTTCCTTTTCTCACTAATCTCTTCTAAGACCTCTATTTTTTTCCTTTTCGTCTTTTCATCTTGATTTTAAGGCTCAGACAGAATAGTCTTTTCATCTTGATTTTAAGGCTCAGACAGAATAGTCTTTTCATCTTGATTTTAAGGCTCAGACAGAATAGTACTATTTTCTTTTATACATTGAGCCAACAAATCTATGTCGCATCTTCATTGCAGGATCCGGTACCGTCTCTTCTTCTAAGCTTACTTCTTTTGTGCCTTGTAACAATGAAGCCCTGTTTTAGACAATGTTCTAGAAGCTTTGTATTGCAAGGATAGGATTACGTTTTCCATTCCTCTTAAAGCCACAATAAAGGTATATAAACGAAGCGGTGGCAGGGTTTTTTCACTAATACTTGTAGCGGTGCCATAGCCGAAGAGGTTTAACCGAGGCGTGGTCACTGCTACAGCTATCTGTATTAATTTTTAAAAATCGGGACTTTACTGGTTTCGTACTGCCTCCGGGCATTGCCTCCAGTATTGTTCCCACCATGTTTGTATTTACAAATGTCCCATATGTGTCTATGACCGAGAGGACGTAAAACACCATTTTTCGTTCGTTCGTTTTAGTTCACTTGTGTGTAGAGTGGCACAGAGGTATCGCGTTCGCCTCGTGTCAAGTAAACCCTAGTTCGAACCTGGGTATATGGGATTTCCTCTCACTCTGCACTAGGCCTTACGGTCTGAACGTGGAGTCTTCCGGATGAGACAATAAACCGAGGTCCCGTGTGCCCATGCACTTAGCCCACGTTAATCCCAGTGGCAACGAAAAAGTTGTCATTTGGTTCAAATTTACCCCCCTCCCTTCCCTTCATCAGTCACACAAAAAATCACATGCAAAAAAATAACTGATGAGTGGCGCGCCTCTGGCTGCGACGCGCTCTCCAGATGGGAGTAACCCGAATTTCACAGAGATGCCTCTGTGACTATAAAGTACCTAATACCTAATAATGATACTGTTACATTTTCCTTTCGTTTCAAGCTTAAAGCGTTAATCCATGTCAAATCTTCCCCTTTCCGTACCCCCAAGCTGTTGAGGCTTATCATGAAAATGAGTTGGACATTGCCACCTAATACCTCTTTCTAATGCCCCTTACCCCGTGAAATAAAGCTCCTGAACCCAACTAACCGTATCGTAAATTTGAGTTTTACGTCCTCTCAACCTGGGAAGGCACATATGGGACATTTGTTAGTTGTGGAAGTAAAATAAAAGACAATACAAAACACAAAAAAGACAAGGACATAGACAGAACATAGAAATATGTGGGAAGAGGATTCTAAAAGCGCAAGTTTTGAATATTATATGAGGGACCTCCTATTAAAATTTATAAAATGTAGTTGATGGTATCCTTAGGTACCTGATAAATAACTGTATAGGTGTAAAATGTGTTATTAAAATTATTTTTGTAGTCTGACCTGAACACAACCCTCCCTGTTGTATTAAAAGTTAAGGGCTACAGTGTTAAAAATGTGATATTTATATTTATTCATAAAAACCAATTGTGGCCTTATTTATTTTAAAAGAATGTATTTACAAATATTTGGTTTGTATTTACAGTATATGTATATTTTTGGTTGTATTTACATGAAATAAAAATTATTTACATAAGTTTTATTAAATACTAGGGGAGAAAACTCCTTTCCCGGTGATTTCTTTATGGGATGGGGAGAACCCAACTAACCGACGACGAAAATGGTGTTTTACGTCCTCTTGGTCTGAATCAGACACATATGGGACATTTGTAAATACAAATATGGTGGGAACAATACTGGAGGCAATGCCCGGAGGCAGTACGAAACCAGTAAAGTCCCGTTTTTTTAAATTAATACAGATAGGTGTAGCAGCAACCACGCCTCGGTTAAACCTCATCGGCTATGGCACCGCTACAAGTAATTGCCATTTTTTTAACTAACCCAACTAACCCTACGCTTGCACTCTTCATATCCACAACAGGCGATCCTCAAGGAAGGCAGAAATAACTACCACATCCTTTACTTCCTTTTCTCACTAATCTCTTCTAAGACCTCTATTTTTTTCCTTTTCGTCTTTTCATCATCAGATTACATTTCGTTGTTTCCAGCTCTTCTTGTCGATGATTTCATCCTGAGTAGAGAGCTACAAGTCTTCGCCACGGACTCATCCAATCATCTAATTAGTTAGCTAACAACACCACCCCATACCCTCAAGCCCCCATCCCCCACCCGCCCACCTGACTCCCCACCAATCCTCTCTCTCTCTCTTTGATACATGTTCCCAATACCAAATACCAAGTTCTTGAATAGGTTGTTCACTAATTGTGTGCAAATGATGCGTTTCGTCATGTCGGGGTTCAATAGAATAGGCCTTCTGGTGAAACTATATAAATGCTGTGTATTATCATTATTATTATTATTATTATTATTTTTATTATTATTATTATTAATTTTTTATTTATTCTTTATGCGTTTATTGTTTTTAACAATTGCAACAAGTCAAGGCAAAAGGATTGACAATATTCAAAAATAACTATTTGCACGCTCTCTGTCTCTGTCTCTGTCTCTCTCTGTCTCTCTCTCTCTCTCTCTCTGTCTGTCTCTCTCTGTCTGTCTGTCTGTCTGTCTCTCTCTCTCTCTCTCTCTCTCTCTCTCTCTCTCTCTCTCTCTCTCTCTCTCTAAAATGGTAGTCCTACTTTGAGAATGATGTACCAAGCGCATTGTTTCATGTTGTGGGTTTTTTCCCTTAACCGGACTTGACCTCTCTCAGTTCCCTCCAGCCCCATCCCTATTCCCACCCCCACCCACACCACCACAGTCTCCTCTCAACCCGCACCCTCCCTTTACTACCCACACCGTACTTACACCCCCACCCCCAAGGTTCACTGATGCAGGTACCTATAGGTACTGTCAAAAAGCCTAAATACAAAGACTGATTACTTCGCAGCCTACAAACCTTGCAAAGAAAAAAGCCAACTTTCTTACTTCCCACCTGTATCGAGGTGAAAAGGTGGAAGGTGGGAGGTGTTAAGTATGGTAACAGAGGCAGTGAGTGAGTTCACAATGATCCCCACCTGCAGTGTAAGGGAAAAGGTGGGAGCAAAACTGAAACCGGCTTCAGTCAGCTGCGGAGTTTTCACTCTTAGTTTTTGTTTTTGTTTGTTTGTTTGTCTTACCCCGGCATAAAGACTCCAGGGATCACCCCAACAGCCAAAGCACTTGAACACTATGGTATAAACGCACCAGCTAGGGATGAGAACATTACGTGTGTGACCGTTGTTGATTACCCCGCCACGTGGGCAGCCACACTCCGACTTCGGAGGATTTTAGACTGATGATGCTATGCTAGGAGCTTGTCATGGCTTAAGACAATCCCCGTACAACCATGCAGAGCAAAACAACATTTTGATGTAGCCTTGGTGTTCTAGCTTATGTCAAGTGGTCTGACACAGCCTCATGCCAAGGCATAACTCTTAGTATATTCAGGCTTTTTGGTACACCAGACTCCAAAGAACATTTACCTGCGGCCGACCGATGACTAAGCTCGCTCTATTTGGTACGCCTGCCTAAACCTAAACACCTCTAGGGGTATGTACGTACATCTACACCGGGGTCACGATTTGCGGAGACGGAGGGGGGGTGGGGGGGGGGGGGGGGGGGGGGGAGGGGGGGGGGGGGGGGGGGGGGGGGGGGGCATCAGCATAAGCCAGTGACCTAGTTGGCAGGTTTCCCATTAGCTGTCTGAACTACGGAACTGGTGGAAGCGAGTACGTAACCGTTCAACAAACTCTATACAACACTTATTATTTCATTTTCTTCTTGGCCACACCTGTAAACCAACCCCTAGGCAACTCGCGTTTACTTCCATCGTACGACCACCCGTAGACTACCAGCCTAGACAGAAGCATTCCTTTTTCCACCACAGTGGAGTGGGGTGATTGGGTTGCTGGTCGGATGAGTAACTCCTTTTATTTCTGTGGATGTCATTACTTCCGGTTCGCCGTCTCCATGTCCAAATTGACCTCCTTCCATCCTTTTTCCTTGTCTTTTAGTTATACTGTCAGAAACGGGGGTGGGTGGGTAGGGGGGGATTGTCCGGAACCCCTTGTAACCCCGCTCCCTTATGTCCGCTTCTGCTAATATACATAGGCCCTATACAGACCAACAGACAGACAGAAGGTGAGAGACAGACAATGATGACCGCATAACCTCCCTTGCGTAAATACAAATCAAGTCATGAAGTATATACGTCACGGTGTGAGACATGTTTGTTCTTAAATCACCACCCGCATCAGTTATGCAACTGTCTCCTACGTTAGTTGTTAACTGTAGCAGACGTATGCATTGTAAAAAATAAAAGCAGAATTTCTGATTAGTGATCATTGCTTTGTTGTCGACAGTTCTAACGAGCCTAAATCCAGATTCCAACAAAGCGTCCTAAGCTTACATGTAACCACGACAAAGAATGTCTGCATGTCTAGGTTATAATCGCAACCCCAGGATTAATAAACACTGTATGGCCTGATCACCCTTGTGGGCCTGCTAACAAAATTCCCCCCCCCCCCCCCCCCCCCCCCCCCCCCCCCCCCCCCACCCCCCTCCCCCCCCCCCCCCCCCCCCCCCCCCCCCCCCCCCCCCCCCCCCCCCCCCCCTTGCATGACGTCAATTCCTGGTTTCCTATATTTAAGAAAAAAAAGTCGAGCTCCCACTCGCTCCTTTACACACACACCTCGCTCCTTTACACACACACACACACGCGCGCGCGCGCGCGCGCGCGCGCGCACACACATACACACACACACACACACACACACACACACACACACACACACACACACACACACACACACACACACACACCCCACACATCTTTTGTCTAAGATCACTGTAAGGTGGATAGACGTTAAATTAAAGAACGAACACACACACACAACAACATACAGTATTTATACGGCGCTGAATCTTGTTAGAAATCAAATCAAACCGCGTACACACGTTAGCATTCATAACGCATTCAAACAAAAACGCAATACAAAGCGAATACACACGGATGACATAAATGGAATACAGCAGAAACAGACCTAATGGCAAGAGAGAGAAGAGAAAGAGAGCGGAGCTTTAATGACGGGGGAACAGGTGTGTCTTGAGATTAGCTTTGAAAGCAGAGAGGGTCGGTCGCTGACGGAGGGAAAGAGGAAGTTTGTTCCAGGAGGTCGGTCCTGAGACTGCAAAAGAGCGCCGACCAACAGTTGAAAGCTTATACCTAGGGATCTGGAGAGAAAGAGGGTCAGAAACTGAACGTATAGTGCGAGCAGGCGCATAGATGGAAATATTGTCGCAGAGGTAAGATGGAGCAGTTTTATGGATAGATTTATAGCAAAGGGTGTTTAAGTTATACTCAATTCTGTCTGCGACAGGAAGCCAGTGCAAAGAACGGAGAAGAGGACTAACATGATCGAACTTTTTCTTCCTAAGGACAAGACGAGCAGCTGTGTTTTGAATACGCTGGAAACAAGATAGAGAAGAGACTGATAGGCCAGAAAGGAGGGCATTACAGTAGTCAAGACGAGATAGGATGAGGGAAGTAACAAGCTGTGCTGTGGCTTCATCTGAGAGGTATTTACGAATAGAGCCAATGCGACGAATTTGATAGTCGCAGGACTGACAGGTCTGAGTCAGGAAAAAAGAGTATTGTCCAAAGTAACACCTAAGTTTTTGACAGAGTCTGAGAGGGGAATGATATTGTTACCCAGTTGGATTGACTCTATGGAAACAGAGGCTAGTTTGTTTTTTGTCCCTACAAGCATTGCTTCGGTTTTTTCACCATTTAATTGAAGTTTATTTTGAGCCATCCAATTTTGAATATCAATATAGCAATATAACATCAACACACACACACACACACACACACACACACACACACACACACACACACACACACACACACACACTCTCTCTCTCTCTCTCTCTCTCTCTCTCTCTCTCTCTCTCTCTCTCTCTCTCTCTCTCTCTCTCTCTCTCTCCATATTTTTTAAAACAAAAACTGGCGTTTAATATAATTCGTATTCATTTATTTCTATATTTTAAGATTCATACCATACATTTAGTATGAGAAGATGATGGGGGAAGGGGGGGGGGGGGGGGGAGTGGGGGAGCTTTTTTACTTCTTCATCTGGCAGGCCTAAATGCTTCCTCCTTGGAAGCTGTATATAAGGGTAGGGGTGGGGTGGTGAGTGTAAAAACGAGTATAGGTGTCAAACAAAAATAGTTCTGACCCGCGTCACTGACCTCATTAGTCATGAAGACCGTTTCCAAACAATAGTTTAACCCTTTCGTTGCCACCCGCAATCTAACGCCTTAAAATCCTTTGCCAAACATGCCAGATTTTGAGTAAATAGGGGAAGACGGGGTAAAAAGCACATGGGCGGGTAAGAAGCCCACCCCAATTATCTCATGAAATAAAGAAAATGTCAGTCAAATTTGCCCATGAGACGAATGCTAGACATTAACGCTCGTCTCATGGGCAAAATGAGACTGAAATTTGCTTCATTTCATGAGATAATTGGGGTGGGCTTCTTACCCGCCCATGCGCTTTTTACCCCGTCTTCCCCTACACTTTCTGACTATGGTGTGTTCACGATAAGCGTAGTTCCTTCTCAGAGTCAATCAAAACTAAAAAGAAAAAGAAAAAGGAAAGGAAAGGAAAGAAAACATACTGGGGAAATTCTCTCTTTACCTAGATTAATGGGGGGGGGGGGGGGGGGGGGGGGGATATAGGGCTTATGCAATACTGCATTATTCCATTATTATTTCGATTACCAAAACAACCCTCACGTTCTTTATTAGGGGAAGACGGGGTAAAAAGCGCATGGGCGGGTAAGAAGCCCACCCCAATTATCTCATGAAATGAAGCAAATTTCAGTCTCATTTTGCCCATGAGACGAGCGTTAATGTCTAGCATTCGTCTCATGGGCAAATTTGACTGAATTTTTCTTTATTTCATGAGATAATTGGGGTGGGCTTCTTACCCGCCCATGCGCTTTTTACCCCGTCTTCCCCTACCCTATGAGGTCGAAAGTGTGCCATCAGATAACTGTTTTGTTTTGCTTCGTTTGATTTTATGAGATCGTGTTGAGCTATGAAGCTTACGCAAAGAACAAAGAAAAGAAAGCCACGTTGGTGTTGAAAGGGTAAAACATTTTCACCTACCATTGCAGACAGCAGAGACTCAGATCGAAAGTATGCCATCAGATAACTGTTTTGCTATGCTTTGTTTGGTTTTATGAGATCATCGTGTTGAGCTCTGAAGCTTACGCAAAGAAAGAAAAAGAAAAAAGCCAAGTTGGTGTCTGCAATCCGAGGCGTGCCTGCCAGAACGGTCTATCTCAAAAGGAATAAAGAGCATAGATGGGCAGTTCTGGCATTCACCCCTCGCATTGCAGACAGCAGAGACTCAGATCGAAAGTATGCCATCAGCTAGCTGTTTGTTATGTGTGTTTTTTTATTTTATGAGATCGTGTTGAGCTCTGAAGCTTACGCAAAGAAAGAAAAAGAAGCCAAGTTGGTGTTGAAGGGTTAAACCTTTTCATCTACCATTGCAGACAGCGGAGAGTCAGTGTTATACACTCTCCTAACACGAGGTGACTACCTACCTGGCATTACTGCCCTGGAACTTATCTCGGAGTCCGTACCTTCTTCTTCTTCTGCGTTCCCAGGCCATATGGCCATAATGAGTAAGGTACATATGTGTCCGGCTTTCAGTTTTCACTGGTCTCCCCGCTGCGTACAGCCGACACATTCCGATTTCGGAGGAGCTCAGGGAGAAAAGTTATTTGGAAGATTGTTTTTAAAAAAGGCAGGAGAATGGGCCAACAAGTCAGAAAGATAGTAGATGATAGAAAGCAAAGGGAAAAGGCAGAGTCAAAGAGAGTGGCAGATTAGAGGAAGTTACAAGCACAGAACTTCCAGAAGGTGGGGAAACTATTTTTACAAAAGACCCCCCGGTATCCCCATGGAGTCCGTACCTTCTGCGATGCTTTATGGCAGACCCATGAGAGTGGGAGGGAGCTATTTTGGGGCAACACCGGTCTATTTCCTGCCTTACAACGGCACAGTAGCTTCCGTATCTACACTTCTGTGTGAATGGGTGTAGATAGTATGGCATGCATATGTATGTTACGCCCAATCCGTGAAATTGCCCACTTCATGAAATGGGAAAAAAATCTTTGCCCAGTTTATGAAATGGACAATGTATATCACATTTGTGAATCCCCATTCACAAAGGTATTGATTAAGGTTGATTCAATGGTATCACTTTTTTTTTTACATTGTATTTGCGCCCCTACCCTGCCCCTCAACTCGACCAGATGCTAAGCTGGGGCATGCCTGAGCCACATGTTGAATCAAACGTTTTATCAAATTAAGTCTGAGTAAAATCATTTTAACTCATCTACAGATGATATTTCTCATTCGTTTGAACCAATTTCTTAATCTATGTGCGCTAATGAACAAAAACTATTTTTCATTCATATTGCTTTTCTCAATTGCAAGTTATAAATTGGCTATTTCACGAACTGGGCAAACCATTTTGCCCATTTCATGAAATGGGCAATTTCATGGATTGGGCGTAACACACACACACACACACACACACACACACACACACATATATATATATATATATATATATATATATATATATATATATATATATATATATATATATATATATATATATATATATATATATATATATATACAAAAAATACATATATGCATGATGCCAAATGTTGCTGGTTCTACAACGAGTGAAGTAAGGTTTCCGGGAGTCTGGAAAGGTCAGGTCAAGGAGAGTCGGGACATAAGTATGTATCACTAGGTCTACCCGCCACTCAAAATCACCCAGCTAACCAGTAACCCACACAACCATGATCTCACCTAAGCTTCCAAAAGTCTCATTGACCTTTATACCCCTCCTCCCTCTTTCGCCTTGGCACAATGCGGTGTCAGACCAATTGACATAAACTAGAACACCAAGGCTACATCAAAATGTTGCTATGTCAAGCATAGTTATGCGGGGATTGTTTTTAACCATGGCAAGTTCCTAGCGTAAACATCATCAGTCCAAAATCCTCCGAATCGGAGTGTGGCTGCTTACGTGGCGGGGTAATCAAAAACGGTCGCACACGTAGTGTTCTCATCCCTAGCTGGTGCATTTGTACCATAGTGTTCAATTGCTTCGGCTTTTGGGATGATCTCTGGAGTCTTTAAGCCATGGAACGACAACAACAACAACAACAACAACAAATACCCCGACTTATACTCCCATTCTAAAAAAAAAAAAAAAAAAAAAAAAAAAAAAAAGCTAAAAGAAACAAAAGTTTTGTGAATTAGTATTATGCAACAATATGCAGGCGATTTTTTTGGGTGTTATTGTTGTTGTTTTCCCATAGGAAAATTCCCAAGATTTACACATAGGTTTTAGTTTCAATGATCATCACAAGCCTAAGGTTGCAGTTAATTATACAGCGTTCTTGGAATAGCGTTGAAACAGAACTATGGATTTGTTGCGTGCTCAAGTAGAAACGCGAAAGCCAGGCTCTTGACTGACGCATGAAACTCCGTATAATTATCCTCTAGGGGGTTGTGTTCAAACCTAATCTGTCACTTTCTTTGACTCTGCCTTTTCCCTTTGCTTACAGTCACCTACTATATTTCTGCCTTACCGGTCCGTTCTCCTGCCTTTTCTCAAGAAACACTTTCAAAAAGATTTCCTCCAGCCGAAGTCGGACTTGAAGAAGAAGAAGAAGAAGAAGAAGAAGAAGAAGAAGAAGAAGAAGAAGAAGAAGAAGAAGAAGAAGAAGAAGAAGAAGAAGAAGAAGAAGCAGCAGCCATATCTTATAACCTAACATAATAGGCTATTCATCATACACGTAAAACGAAGTTTAGTTTCGACGATCACAATTTGTGATTACTCGACGAGACACTTCAGATTCAGGTAATAGGCCTATACCACCGTACAAATGTGAAATGATTCTATGCAGCAGTTCGCAAGACAGGCCTGCTGCGCGGACAGACAAACAAAAAGACAAAGAAAGGAAACAGACAGACGCTGAACAATCAGGTCTACATTAGCCCTTCTCCATGACAGGGCGATTGGCGAAGGACTATCAAGTTATGGCGATATCCACAATTAGCCCCTAAGAGCAGGTACTGTATTGACAGAAGAAGCTAAAAGCTTTCCTCTTTGCAGACTTTGCCGGGTTATCTTCTCTTACGGGGCTAAATGTGGATATTGCCCAAGTTATCACAGAACTAAACAAGTAGGCAACGGACTCGGGGGGAACAAATCCACGTTCTCGCCCGTAAAGGAAGAAAATCTATTGACGGAAAAAGCAGTCTGCCTTGCTCTTTTCTGTCACCAAATGATCTCCCTTTACGGCGGTAACTGTGGCTATAACCCTGGACTGACCTGGTCCACGATGCTTTGGTCATCGGCCATGTAGGAGGTGAAGTTGACCACGGGATCCCTGGCGTCCCACATGGCGAACACCGAGGAGGAGGAGGCCTCCGAGTCCTTGTGGGCCGTCACCGCCACCTGGCACCGCGCCCAGGGCACCGAGGACTCGAACCCGTCCTCAGGAGGCAGCAGCGGAGGAGACATGCCCCGCACGATTACCCGGTACGACCTACGGTGGCCCAGATCGGACTCTTCCCCCCCGGAGAGGAGCAGGTACTTGGGTGTGGAGAAATTGTAGCGGTAACAGGCCTCGCTCTCGCGGCGCTTCAGGGTCTTGGTGATGAAGGGCTGGGTGTGGGAGGCGGTGGGGTCGTGTCCCCAGGTCTCCTGCTTCCTCTCCAGACCCAGGTCCCACGTGCTGAAGTTGTTCCTGGTGCCGGCCACGTCCAGGTCTGCCTTCACGTGGAACAGGTGCTGGTGCATGCCGGCCGTCACGTGCCGGTTGATGCGTGTTCCGTACTTCTCCTCCGGCGTCAGGTAGAAGCTGGTGGCTAGATAGCCCGTGGAGCTGATGCTGACTTCAATGGCGCCGTTGGCGTGGAAGATGTAGTCTAAGATGTAGTCATAGTTGATGAGGGAAACGAATGCTCTGAGCACTAACACTGTGTCGGACAGTCCGCCGTAGAATGCCCCTGACATGCTGTAGGCTCGGTGACGTCTCAGGGGCACCTCTCGGTTGTGCTCAAAGAGACACAGCGCCCGCGTGAAACGTTTCAGTCCACCGTCGTTTGATGTGAACATCTGCGTGTCCAAGTAAACCGCGTGTGAAGGGCAGTCCTCTCCCTCCAGCATCCCCCGCATGCGTGTTCCGAACAACCCGGCAGAGTCTGCAAAGAACAGGATGCTGGCGGCTGGACTGTAGCCGGAATATAAAACAGCAATCTCCTGAACGCTGACTTCGTAAGCGATCCTCTCTCCACCAAAGTTGATGTCAAACAGCTGAAGACCTATGGTGGGCGAGACACGGAGGGTGAAATGCCAGCGCATGTACTCCACCAGGCTGCCCTTCAGCGTGAAGCGGTGACCCTGAGGCAGAACACTGACAGGGGGAGGCCGACCGTCCTCAGGGAAAGGGTCTCCACGGAGGTGAAGAGAGCTGTACAGTTCCTTCACCGGCTGTTCTGGAAAGGACACCCGAGTCTTGTTGATGGTACCCTCTCTGTAGCGCCTAGCTAGCTCCTCAAAGTTGTCAAAGAACTGATCAGCGTAAAAGACCTTCTCAACGGTCCACTCCGTGGAGCTGGTGCTGGTGGTGTTGACAAGGAACTGCAGATCCAGAGGATGGAGAGTAAAGAACTCCAGGTCGTAGGCCAGCCAGAACCAGGCGGCCCGGTTGTCAGGGGGCAGGAAGGCAGAGCTGACCGGAGTCATGGACAGGCGCAGACATCTGGGCTTGCAGCGCGGACCCATTGTGGCCCCGTAACTCTCTTTGATCACCACACCCAGCTTCCGCATCACCAGAGGCGTCAGGCGACTGAACACGGCGCGGAACTCCACCCTGGAGAAAGGCCTTAAGGAGTACGGAACCCGGGTTTTACGCGACTCGGTCTGCACCAGCTTAGCGCGTGGAGTAGGCGCAGACAAAGGCAACTCGTATTCCTCAACCACTGGCGGTGTAGCGTTGCCTCGGAAGATGACGACTCGAGCCGTTCGTTCAGGCATTGGACCGCGTCCTGCCAGGAAATCCAGCACCCGCGCCTTGGGAGGCACCACCGCCTCCATCACGTGGATAAAATTGTCCCCCATTTGAGCTTCTGTCACGGGGGTCAGGCGGAAATCTTTATGATTCTGGGCGAAGTACCGAAGAACCGTGTCCACCTCTGTGGCCGTCAGCTCGGAGAAGGGCGTGAGAGGAGCGTCGATGTACTCTGAGCGGCTGATCTGGCAGGCTTTGGGGCAGGTCGGGTTCTCCTCCACGTGGTGGTGGTGGAGCATTGCCACACCGATGAGCGCCATCAGCAGGCAGACGGAGAGGACCGATAGGGCCAGGGTCACCTGCCGCCACCAACGGCCGGAGCTGGCCTTACCTTCATCATCGCAATAGCCCACCTCTTCCATGCTCCTGGAAAATAAACACATTGCCCTATTACAAGAAAGAACTCCGGCACACAGGCGTTGACACAGAAACCAATTGACGCACAGACACAGTGCGCGCGGATGCTTAGGCGCGCATGCGCACACACACACACACGTACGCACGCACGCACACACACACACGCACGCATGCACGCACGCACACACACGCACGCGCGCGCAGAATGCAAATCAGCATGCAACAAAGAAGAGCGCGTGCACGCACGCACGCACGTACACGCACACACGCACACACACGCACACACGCACGCGCGCGCAGCATGCAAATCAGCATGCAACAAAGAAGAGCGCGTGCACGCACGCACGCACGCACGTACATGCACACACGCACGCACGCACGCACACGCACACGCACACGCACACGCACACGCGCACACGCACGCGCACGCGCACGCGCACACGCACACGCACACGCACACGTTCCAGCTGTAATGTCGCTTACAGAAACATCAGCACTTGACAAGAGCATGTCCCCAACGCAATGCTTCTCACGTTTTCTCTAACGTTACGAAATCTTTCAGGACAACAAGAAAATATTATAGCATTTAATATTTATGATCCTTAGGTCAAAGAAGGCCGAACATTATGACCAGGTGTGGCCTGTGTTCGTTGCGTCATTGCCACTTTTGAGTCCGATTACGGATCTGGTTATGGAACCACATCGGCCACAAAACACGTACTGAAATGGCATCACAAAAAGTTTTACTTTATTTTTCTGACAAGAGACATAGTGGGCCCACCGTATTTTGCCTGCGATTATAACAATACAGTTTTGTTTTGGCCACAAACCTGTAACTCACTTTGTCGGTCTGTCGGTCTGTCTGTCTGTCTGTCTGTCGGTCGGTCGGTCTGTCGGTCTGTCTGTCTGTCGGTCGGTCTGTCGGTCCAAAATTATCGCACATATTGTAAAAGAGAAAGAAAAGTACAGACAGAAAAAAAATACTTGGGCAGTAACATTTCAGTTGTTATATCTACAATCTTCATCAATCAAATCTGGTGCTTTACGTCCTCTCGACCTGGGAAGGCACATACGGGACATTTGTTTTGGTTAGTTGTTTATCTACAGTCTTTAAGTAGGGAAATAATTGTATACTGAACAGAGCATATGAATCGTCATTTTAAAGCGTAGAAAATAATAAACATACGTAATACAGACACTGCAACAGACACGACGAGTATGCGGTGCTTCTTTCGATGAGTATAAGTAGGATAAGTAGTTTTAAATGTTTTCCAAAAGATATAAAAAGTTACGAAATGGTGTAGAGATAACATTCTGGTTTACAGATTAAAATTATTGAAAAGCCAGGGGAAGCGACTCGGTGTATGTAATGATTGGTGTGGTAAAAATAGACCGCACTTCAAATCGAGGCTGCTCTTTAAAATGATGTCAAAGATATTCTAAAAGGGTAAGATGAACTACTTAAGAGCTCGGCGAACCGGGCTGATAAAGTTATCGTTAGTGGCGACAGTACACGTTTCACAGTGGAGGCTATCCAAAAACTCAGACTGGAACTTGAACGGAGAATTCAACTGGCCTATCGCGTGTAAAATGTGTCCTGTTTAAAAGGGACATAACCAGTGTTTCTGTCCTCACTACTCATATAGGGAAAAGAGACCGAATGCTTATCTTCCCCTATACAGTCTTTGATGATGTTTCGTTTTCAATTGTCGCACGCCACAAACGATTGCGAATCCGCGCTTGTTTTAATTATCCTTTTGAGAATCAATGAATGTTTGCATTGGTTATAAAAAACATATTAACTGAATTATTCTTCGAGGCAGTTGATCTTTGTCCAGTAAGCTTATTCTAGATGTTAGTTTAGGATTGTGTGATTTTCTTTTCGTTGTTAAGCTGTACTGTTTGTTTCTGTCTTTGTTTTAATAAATGCTAATATATCTGTCGTGACGGGTTGACTGGTGCTTGGTTGTGTACTTTTGAAAATCGTTGTAAACTGCCGGAATTAACCGGAATCCTTTGTTAACAGATGGAGGATCGCGAAGAGCAAATTATTATAACACAATTGATCGAAATTTTGTTGTTTGTAATCTTGGAACAGCACTCGCATTATTAGGGCCTACCTTAGAGACATCAACTCAGAAATGAAATATTGTTTTTGTGTGTGTGTTTTTTTGCCTTTTTTTTTATAACATGTTTACTATGGGGGGGAAAAGAAGAAAAACACAGTCATGGCTGTTATCACGCAAAACATCAACAACAATCAAAGTTTTCGGTGGTTGGTAGAATAAAATCATTAAAAGTAATGTGAAAATGACATTATTATCTGTAAATTGTATGCGTAAATAAACAAAATTAATCCTTTTCGGGACTTTCCTGGAGTTGCACTGCCTCCGGGCATTGCCTCCAGGAAAAATCGATCATGCTCTTTTGAAGCTATCACACTTTCATAGTCTAGAAAACTGTGGTCATCGTCTAAAGGACACACGTGTTGTGGTCAAGGTAGTGTGTGGGGGGGTTGTTTTTTTCCCCCTAACCATTGCGTCATCAGCCGGGTCTGGGTTTGTAGGCGACTGGTTCTGACCTTTGGTCACTGGTGTGGTGTGTGGCGTGACGTACTGTGTCTAGACGCTTACGACAAAAACGACATAATCTTGAGGTGGACATGTTCCCTCAGCTCCCCACCCCCACCCCCCACCCACCCCCACCAGTCTGTTCTGTGACGGCACAACTTGAAATGAGTTGTGGACCTATATAGGTTGTACTAGCTGTGCAACCCTTGGCACATGAGACATAGCTTTAATGACTCAGCGTTTCGCGCTTCGAGTCATCACGCTTCGCGCTCGGTTCGACCCCCTTGCGCTTAGCACTTCGCCCCCTTGGCGGAGGTTTCCGAAAAGTAAAGACGGCATGACCTTCGGAGGGTGCCAAGGATGCTTGATACCAAATTTGATGTTAATGACTCAGCGCTTCGCGCTTCGATTCCTAGCGCTTCGCGCTCGGTTCTTCGACCCCCTTGCACTTAGCACTTCACCCCCTTGGCGGAGGTTTGCGAAAAGTAAGGACGGCATTAACCTTCGGAGGGTGCCAAGGATGCTTGATACCAAATTTGGTGTCGATCGGTTGAGAACTGTGGCCGTGCATAAGGGACACACAGACAGACAGACAGACAGACAGACAGACAGACACACACACACACACACACACACACACACACACACACACACACACACACACACACACACACACACACACAGATTTCGAAAATATATATAAGATAAAGACCACAAACTAAACTTCAGTGCGAAGTAATCGAACATTCTCAATTGAACACACACACAAATCTCTCTCTCTCTCTCTCTCTCTCTCTCTCTCTCTCTCTCTCTCTCTCTCTCTCTCTCTCTCTCTCTATCTATCTATCTATCTCCCCCATCTCTCTGTCTCTGTCTCTCTATCTCTCTCTATCTCCCCCCCTCTCTCTATCTCTCTCTGTCTGTCTCTCTATCTATCTCTCCCTCTCTCTCTCTCTCTCTCTCTCTCTCTCTCTCTCTCTCTCTCTCTCTCTCTCTCTCTCTCTCTCTCTCTCTCTCTCTCTCACGTAAGTTACCAAGTTATACCCACGCGCACACAATAGGCCTAACAAACGGGAGCTGGGAGAGAGACAGGCACACACAGAGAACGAAAAACGCACCGAAAGAAACACAAAGACATGTCAACGGAGACAAACTAACAGATGCTCCAAAAGATGGACAAAGACTCAAAAGACAAAGACGGATACAGACATATAAACAGACATCAGGTTGGGGGCTGGGACCCGCGCCACCAACGGGACCAACACATAGATATAAACAAAAAGACGAAGACAGACTGGGAAAAGAGCGAAACTTATAAATTTAATAATTTTGTTGCCCTTGGTTCATTTGAAGAACAGAAAATAAATCCAACTAGAATACTTGCGTAAACTGACCCAGTCGCGACACACGCTTGCACCCCTAACCTTAATACTAAACCTAATCATAACCCAAACCCTAACCGCTAATCCGATTTTGCCCAAATTCGAACTTGTCCAAGCTTTTGATCCCTAGTATCCACCTGTACATTTTCATGTTGATATATCCAAGCGTTCTCGAGTTATCGCTGTCACAGACAGACAGACAAACAAACAAACCGGACGGACGGACAGACCAAGTGAAAACAATACCAGTCTCGCTTCGCGACTGGTAAAAAGTTGCAATTCGAACAAGTGTTTGTGATTCTAGTATATCAGTATATAAACCATCTCTTTTCTTTGTGTGCATGAGTCTGGTAGGGGTATAGTTATTATTTCTTGACCAGTATTCACTTAGAAATAAGGAGAGGAAGATTTTTCTTCTTCTAAATTCTCGAAGAAAGAGAGAAGTAGAGTAAACTCAGTTGCAAAATAACGTACGTCTGCACTAGACAGCTAATGCATTTATACATTAAGATACTCAGATTGAAACTTTTCATTGAGAACGTCGTTCTTGTGAATGGGATAGGGATAGGATCAGCCTAAGATTATTTTTGTCAACACTCATTAGTTTCAAGTCAAGTCAAGTTTCCAAGTCAAGTTACAGGTTTGGGCCAAACCAACTCTTTTTCTTTCGTGTAGGCCTACCTGACCACTGGTGGGGGGTGGGGAGGTGGGGTGGGGGGGGGGGGGATATGGGCACAAACAAGAGAAAGGGGAGCAGAATGGAGTGAATAATATGAATAATATAAGAAATTAACTGGAAACAGAAAGAGAGAATGGCTAAAACAGGGACTGTATGGAAAACGTGGGAACAGAAAACAAGAAAGAGATGATGATCCAAATAAACGTATAATAATTTTTTTTTTTTAAATTTAAAAACACACACGCACACTTACTCTTCAAGACTTGAGCTACGCTGATCTCCCTGTTCACTGTCCGTTGTCACGGGTTCCCAGCCTCCTATCACCATGGCAACAAATGACGTAAGCTCTGGCGGCGGATCTGCGAAGAAAAGAAACCCTGTTGTATTACGACGTTGGATCCGATGATTTCAAAAACGTTATCTCATCAACAACTGTTCTTTGTCAGTAAGTCCATGTGAATGATCAAGCCTCTGAATATTCTTTTCAGCGCTAGGCTTAAACTGGGTCGAGTTTCTCTAGATAACGGTCGCCGCGCGAATAACTGTTACGCCAAAGGGGGTCTAAGAAACGCCTAAACGTTTGCTAAGGTCAGATAACTCTTTAAGCTTACTCTTCACTTTTGGGAGAGAGAGAAAAGGGTTGCTATCAAAAGGCAGATAAATCATACCTCTCTATCAGCCCAGGCCGAGAGGACGTAAAACAATATTTTCCCTCACCTCTCTGTCAGTTTGTACAAAGATTTCGATCTTATCCACGTCTATTTGTGTGCAGAAAATTAAATCTGCACTATATTATGTCATCTAGCATGATGAAAAAATTAAGAAAGAGCACTCCAAAACACTTGCGTTTGTTTAATCTGCTAAAATAATTCCGTATATTTTCATGATAAACTAAAGAATATTTGTTTGTGACAAGCTTGTTTGCTTGGTCTTCCATTTTGAAATTAAAAGTCTCGTTCACGCGAGAAGGAAAAAAAGGGCGGAAGTAATATGTAGGCCTATTTCCCATGATGCAACTATTCGTTCGCCGTTAGCTACTACCAAGCTGGCAACAAAACGTTTTGGAAAGGCAATAGACAAAGGGAGGGTGTTTCTTAGACCATTTTTGCCGATTTGAGCTAACGCTACGTAACGTTAGCCCTTGTGAAACGGACCCAGGTGAAACATTCAGTGATTGTCATGAGCGATATTTCAAATGGTCTGTTCTTTTTTTTGTTGACAAGGAATTCACTAGTGAGCATCAGCAGAAAAGAAAAATACGCTACCACAATTTTTTTTTAAATCCACTAACGTGCGCTCGCTCGCTCGCTCTCTCTCTCTCTCTCTCTCTCTCTCTCATTTTGACACGTTTTATACTCTTCCTTTAATAATCATTATCATGGAATCAACTGTTCGCATTGACTAGCAAACATTGTAATATTTCATAGCTCTTCGCCTAATTTTTACCCAAACCTGTTCATGCATTTTTAGAGATCAGGTATAGACAAACAGAATGAAAACAAAATATTACTCTTGGCGAAAACAAGACTACCAGCAATCAACAAAACTGCGATAACTACTAGGCCCTACCTATAAAATATGATGTTAAAAATGTACCCCCCCCCCCCCCGTGAGGATACCGGGGGGTCTTTTGCAAAAAAAATAGTTCCCCCACCTTCTGGAAGTTCTGTGCTTGTAACTTCGTCTAATCTGTCACTCTCTTTGACTCTGCCTTTTCCCCTTACTTACTGTCATCTACTATCTTTCTGCCTTACCGGTCCATTCTCCTGCCTTTGTTCAAAAAACACTTTCAACAAGATTTCCTCCAGCCGAAGTCGGACTTGCTGGACCTACCTATTTTTTAGTTAGGTGCATGACGGCAGCATGACGCATCTGCGCTCAAAATTGACAGGAAACTATCTGAGCGATCGGACAAGAAGAAGAAGAAGAAAAATGTACAATCTTACAATCTTACTCTAGCTCTAAATATCCACACCTACCCTTGTACGCCTCTTGTTTTTTGCATTTTCTTAGTCGCCCCCCTCCCCCCTTCCCGCACCCTTCCCGCACCCTTCCCGCATGTTTCAAGGGGGGGGGGGGAGGAAAAGTCAATGAACTGCCAGCACTGAAAGAATTAGTCATTTTAGAAACTGTATACTCAAGAAGCATAGTAGGTAGACCTTATAGTGAATACTAGAGCGTTAAGACGCTAAATCACCAACCGCGCGGCAGCGTTATTCGGCTCCAGTGACCTTGACCTTTGACCCATGACCTTCATTATCGAACTTGGGCTAGATCTCTCCATTACCTACCCGCATGCAAATATTTGAGCATCCTAAGTCCATCCGTTCAAACGCTAGAGAGGATACATACAAACATACATAGTCCGCCTCAGACACAGAGTGAAAACATTACCAATCCGCTCTCTACGATCGCGGTTGGTAAATATGAAGGGGGAAAAAAGACAGACAGACAGAAAAGATTGAGCGAAAACACGGATCCTATTTAATGTAGTGTCCATGGCGAAAAGAACAAAAATATATGTAAAACTTGGAAACGTCTGCTTAGTACTACGATGTAAGATTTTGTATAAACAAAAATATATAATAGTCCCCACCCCACCCCCTCTGTCTTCCCCGGTTTAGAGAGCAAGGAACATTTCTTTCGAGCATAATTCACATGTTCCCCGCAAGAGACGAGATTATTTCATTGACGGAGATAACCGTGCCTAGATCTGTTTCCCAGTGAGAAAGAAAGAAGGGAGAAGAAAACGTTTCCCAGTCTTTGATTATCTCCCTTTACAGGGGAAAAAATGTGTTACTTTCTGTAGGGGAAGACGGGGTAAAAAGCGCATGGGCGGGTAAAAAGCGCATGGGCGGGTAAGAAGCCCACCCCAATTATCTCATGAAATAAAGAAAATTTCAGTCAAATTTGCCCATGAGACGAATGCTAGACATTAACGCTCGTCTCATGGGCAAAATGAGACTGAAATTTGCTTCATTTCATGAGATAATTGGGGTGGGCTTCTTACCCGCCCATGCGCTTTTTACCCCGTCTTCCCCTATGTCCTACAAGACATTTTTTTAATTATTTATTTATTTATGTATTTATGTGTTTGTTTGTTTGTTTCCTCGTTTTATGTAGTCTTACCTTGAAACGACAAGTTGGAACAACAAAGCACGGTTCTTTATTAAGATGACGAAGAAACAACTGCTTTTCTCTCCAACGTCTTAGTAGTCAGTTTCTGCAACTAAAGAGAGACGAAGACTGACGACTAGACTATGACTAGCTAGATGACGAAGAAACAACTGCTTTTCTCTCCAACGTCTTAGTAGTCAGTTCTGCAACTAAAGAAGACGAAGACTGACGACTAGACTATGGCTAGATGACGAAGAAACAACTGCTTTTCTCTCCAACGTCTTAGTAGTCAGTTCTGCAACTAAAGAAGACGAAGACTGACGACTAGACTATGGCTAGATGACGAAGAAACAACTGCTTTTCTCTCCAACGTCTTAGTAGTCAGTTCTGCAACTAAAGAAGACGAAGACTGACGACTAGACTATGGCTAGATGACGAAGAAACAACTGCTTTTCTCTCCAACGTCTTAGTAGTCAGTTCTGCAACTAAAGAAGACGAAGACTGACGACTAGACTATGGCTAGATGACGAAGAAACAACTGCTTTTCTCTCCAACGTCTTAGTAGTCAGTTCTGCAACTAAAGAAGACGAAGACTGACGACTAGACTATGGCTAGATGACGAAGAAACAACCCTTTTCTTCTTAAACAACGTCTTGGTCAGTTTTAGGAAGAGAAAAAACACTTGACCACTCGCTTCAACATACAGTTGGAAATGGTCAGATGATCGCTCACACCACTTGGACAACGACAACAAAAACAAACTGACCTCCAACAACAACAACAACAACAAAGATGGTTGACTATAGTACAGCTTTTCCGATTGTTTACCAGTGTAAACTGCGTGCATAGGAACTAAAAGAGCTGCGTATTACAAGATCGCGCGCCCAGCCTTTTATAAAAAGGACACTTTCCATTGAGAAAAACCAAAGGGGCGGGGATTGCTTTTGACCAATCAGTGTTAAGTATGTCGCGCACGCCCCTTGCTTCCCCCCCCCCCCCCCTTCTTACACCCCACCCCTCCCCACCCCCACCCCACCCTTTCTCCCTTTCCGCTGCGGGTGTCGAGAGGCTTATAGTTAGGAGCGAATCATACAAATTCCATACCCATCCATACATCTGTATCGTTAAAAATTCGGGACTTTCCTGGAGTTGCACTGCCTCCGGGCATTGCCTCCAGGATCGTTCTCAAACACCTTTATATCTACTAATGTCCTATATGTGTCTGTTTCAGACCGGAGGACGTTAAACGGATTTTTATTCATACAAATTTCTATAGGAATACTTCCCTTTTGGTACGATGTTGGGACAATTTGAAGGCAAATATTTTGCAAGACAATCTTCTCTTTTACGCGCACATTCCAGGAAATTTATTGGATTACGGGAATGAGCTATCCGCCGTCTCCCTTCACGATCTTATAGATTCCGTTATTTGGGGGTTATCTTAACAAGGGGAACAGCGCGGAACAGCGCGTGTCATCCTCTAAATTAAAAGGACATTTCATAAAACATTCGCCTTCAAATTTTAGGAACATCGTACCAAAACTTTCGGTAAAAGGGAAGTAGGGGAAGACGGGGTAAAAAGCGCATGGGCGGGTAAGAAGCCCACCCCAATTATCTCATGAAATGAAGCAAATTTCAGTCTCATTTTGCCCATGAGACGAGCGTTCATTTTGCCCATGAGACGAGCGTTCATTTCATGAGATAATTGGGGTGGGCTTCTTACCCGCCCGTGCGCTTTTTACCCCGTCTTCCCCTATGACCAAAGACACTGAAAAGAAAGACTAACATCCGGTCCCTTTTCCCTATATGAGTAGTGAGGACAGAAACACTGGTTATGTCCCTTTTAAACGTGACACATTTAGGTTACATACACTCTTTTTTTCAAACCTGAGAGAGTTATCTTTTCATGAGTCAGTTATACTTTGGATAACTACCCCACTAACGATAACTCTATCAGCCCGGCTCGCCGTAACTCTTAAGTAGTCCATCTTACTCTTTTAGAGTCTTTGGTATGACTGCGTATTCGCTCTACACTATCATGCAAAACTGAAAATGACTGCATGACGCCAGGCATGGGTGGGCGTGCGTCATGCTATGCCTTTTCGTTTGTATTTTCGCTCCTGTTTTCAGTGAACGAACGTTGACGATTAGGCCCTACACTTGCGTACACGTGACTGTGTGTGCGCACATCCGCCACACCCACAATTATACTAATTATACAAACGTACGCACGCACGCGTTCTCATGCCCAAACCCGTTTTTTCCTCACACACACAAACTCGCGCGATCGCACGCATACACACACGCGCGCAGCGCGCGGGCGCGCACGATCACGCGAATGGAACAACAGCCTAGAAACAACACAGAAGCACCAAAACTGGACCTAGAAGCAGGAAACATGATGATGCAACCTGTTTGCCCTCTCTTCTCAGAGAAGTAGGTGCCATTTCGTCCTTTCTTCTTTCGTCTCTTTCTCTGACTTGGACCTCTCTCTCTCTCTCTCTCTCTCTCTCTCTCTCTCTCTCTCTCTCTCTCTCTCTCTCTCTCTCTCTCTCTCTCTCTCTCTCTCTCTCTCTCTCTCCCCCCCCTCTCTCTCTCTCTATCTCTCTCTCTGAGATTGGAAGAATAGGCGTTGCCTAAAATCTATATCCTTGGAAAATAAAGTTTAAGTTTTCAATCTCTCTCTCTCTCTCTCTCTCTCTCTCTCTCTCTCTCTCTCTCTCTCTCTCTCTCTCTCTCTCTCTCTCTCTCTCTCTCTCTCTCTCTCCCCCCCCCTCTCTCTCTCTCTCTATCTCTCTCTCTGAGATTGGAAGAATAGGCGTTGCCTAAAATCTATATCCTTGGAAAATAAAGTTTAAGTTTTCAATCTCTCTCTCTCTCTCTCTCTCTCTCTCTCTCTCTCTCTCTCTCTCTCTCTCTCTCCTCTCTCTCTCTCTCTCTCTCTCTCTCTCTCTCTCTCTCTCTCGATGAGTGTTTTTTGCATGCTTCTTCATTATTTTTGTGTTGAATATATTGATTTTCTTGCATGTTTGTTTGAGGGCAAGATGTAAAAAAGCCCATTGTGTGCTTACTCTTTTTCCCTCAATAAATTTTTTTCGTTCGTTCGTTCGTTCGTTCGTTCGTTCTCTCTCTCTCTCTCTCTCTCTCTCTCTCTCTCTCTCTCTCTCTCT
>CM065688.1:45053961-45070599 GCA_017654935.2 Phymorhynchus buccinoides
GGAAAACATTTAAAACTATGTATCCTACTTATACTCATCAAAAGAAGCACCGCATACTCGTCGTGTCTGTTGTAGTGTCTGTATTACGTATGTTTATTATTTTGTACGCTTTTAAAATACATCATTTTAAAGAGCGGCCTCAATTACAGTTTTTAATTTTAAAAAAGACAAATAAATAAATAAATAAATAAATTCAAAATCGTGGTAACCGAAAGACAATCCCGATAAAATTCAAAGATGCCTAGAACCCCCACGCCAAATCGGACAATCGCCTAATCCTCCACTTCCAGACCCACCGTTTCCTCTTTGGTTGATAGGTTTCAAAGACCACCAGTCTCCTCCACGCGTTCTCACAAATCGGGGCCAAATGACCAATTTTGCAATGTTTTGATTTTCTGTTCATTGAATAGCTTATTAGATAATAACCTTCAATTTGATATAGGGGAAGACGGGGTAAAAAAAGCACATGGGCGGGTAAGAAGCCCACCCCAATTATCTCATGAAATAAAGAAAATTTCAGTCAAATTTGCCCATAAGACGAATGCTAGACATTAACGCTCGTCTCATGGGCAAAATGAGACTGAAATTTGCTTCATTTCAAGAGATAATTGGGGTGGGCTTCTTACCCGCCCATGCGCTTTTTACCCCGTCTTCCCCTATGAGTCAAGCCTGTAGAGTGAAAATTGTGGAAATTATGACCGTTTTAATCTGCTTGCTCTTGCGGCAGCCATTTTGAGAAAAAGGCTTTTAAAGATAAAATATGTTCCAACAATGCTGGTGGGTGCATGCATAAAATGCTAAAATAAATGCATTTACACGCCGAGTATCAAAGAAATACTTGTTTAACCAATCCATTCATAAGTTTTGAGTCGTTTTTGTAAACAGTCAAGCAAACAGACAGAAAATTGCAACATAACATAACATAACATAACATAACAAAACATAACATAACATAACATAACATAACATAACATAACATAACATAACATAACATAACATAACATAACAAGGTACAGATGCAGATCAACACCCCGCGTCACAGTCTTGGTTCATTGCATTCTTTCCGTCTTGCCTTTGTCTTCTACTATTATTGAATGACAAATTGTGTAAACGGATGAAAATCAACGCTAAGTGTAGAAAACGACAGATAAGTTTAAGTGATCAATCTGAAGTAAGAGAAGCAAGACTAAAATAATTAAAAAAATAAACCGAAAAGAACCGAGAACTTGAGGAGAGGGTGTTGGTCTGCATCTTTGCCCATAACATAACATCGACGGGAATGATGATAACAACGAAACAACAACATGAACAAAACAGTCAAGCCGCAACACATTGATGATGCAAGGTAACAACGAGCATGGTGATGCAATCTTCATTGATGATGCAATCCATGATGATGCAATCCTCACTACCTGGAGAGCTTACACACGAAGGTGCGTGTGGAGGTTGGGGGTGGGGTTTGAGTAAGGGATTGGAGGGGGTCAGTCCATGGAGATGTATGTTTTGTAATCTACGGAAGAATGCAGTTTTTCTTCCTATCTTTGTTTCCTTTGCTTTCCGTTCTCTCTCTCTCTCTCTCTCTCTCTCTCTCTCTCTCTCTCTCTCTAACCACCCCCCCCCCCCCCCCCCACCCCCCCCCCCACACACACACACCTTTCTTTCTGTACTCCTAATTCCAAAAGTACGGGAGCACATTAGAATGAAAACAAAGACCTCTACGTTTCTCACTGTCTGTCTGTGTAGATGATAAAAGTGTGTGCCGCCTCCTACAGCCTAAACTACCGTGTCAATGTTATTGAAAATTGGCAGAATCGGGACGATGATGCCGCATCATGTTGTTTTACCCAATGACTTCATAGAAACAAAAGGGAGTGTTTTTGTGTGTGTGTTTTTGGTAAATAGGTTTGAATGGATTGTCTTCGAAATGGAAAGCGTTCACTAGATTTATCCCAGACATCCTCTGACACAGTCAACACAGCCAGCTCCATGAAGGGACAAAGAATCCCGACATTTCTATTATAGAACGCCCATAAAAAATATGACTTTTATCACGTGTTCAGTTGTAGACCCAATAACACGGACAGCTTTTCTTCGTTGTCTTTGCTCTCATGGCTGAGTGATAGAGCGCATCCACACACACACACACACACACACACACACACACACACACACACACACACACACAAGCAGCAACACAATAACGCAAGAATCCAAAATTGTCTCCCTTGCCTTTCATCAAACTTCAAACTTAATCAGTAACTAGGAGAACAGTTTATATGGCTGTGTCGTCCTGTTTTGTTTGCTTTGTTATCAGCCCGCGGTTAAAATAATACAGAGCCACTCCACCATGCGGGGCTAGGATTATATTATTAGGTACGTAGCTCAAGGGATTGTTGGAGGGTGGGGAGCAAGGAAGGAGGGAGTGGTAAGGAGAGGGAGTGAAGAAAGATAGAATGAGTACTGGGATTATAAAATAAAATAAACTCAAAACGCATACACATACACGCAAGCACTTACGCGCGCGCGCGCCCGCATGCACGCACGTGACACGCACACACACACACACATAGAGGCCTAAACACACAGCGCACATATACACACATGCGCGCGTATGCGTGTACACACACAGAGGAAGAGAGAGAGAGAGAGGAGAGAGAGAGAGGTTAGAGAGATAAGAGGATAGAGAGAGAGGATATTATGAGAGAGAGAGTGAGAGAGAGAGAAGAGAGAGAGAGCTTTGGAGAGGGAGAGAGAGAGAGAGAGAGAGAGAGGAGACTGGCAGAAACAGTAACAGAGGCAGAGACAGAGAGAGGAATGGGCAGGGGAGGGGAGGAGAGAGAGATGAGAAAAAAGAGACAGAGATGCCATGGAGAGGGGGGACAGAGACAGAGACAGACAGAGACAGAGACAGGGAGAAATGGGAGAGATGGAGGGGGGGGTAGAAAGAGAAACAGAGACAGAGACAGCAGAGACAGAGACAGGGAGAAAGGAGGGGGGGGGGGGGGGACAGCAAACAGAGAACAGAGAAGGAGAGAGAAACAGAGACAGAGATAAATAGAGTAGGGGGGGGGGGGAGACAGACAGAAACAGAGACGAACACATGCAGAGACAGAGGTAGAGGGTAAATAGAGGTTAGGTTAGGTTAGGTTAGGTACATTATAGTCCACAGAGGCGTCTCTGTGAAATTCGGGTTGCTCCCACCTGGAGAGCGCGTCGCTGCCAGAGGCGCGCCACCTAATGTTGTTGTTTTTATCATTAAAAAAAATGGCATTTGCGATTTTTGGTGGCTCTCTTTTGTGACTGATGAGGAAGGAAGGGAGGGGGTACATTTTGACCAAAATTATGACAACTTTTTCCGTTGCCACTGGGTTTAACGTGTGCTAAGTGCATGAGCACACGGGACCTCGGTATATCGTTCTCATTCCGAAAGACTCCACTTTCAGACCGCAAGGCTTAGTGCAAAGTGAGAGGAAAAATCACCGGTACCCAGGTTCGAACTCGGGTTTACTTCCTTGACACCGAAGCGAACGAACGCTTTTGTACCACTTGTGCCACTCTACACAGAGGAAGGTTGGGGGGGGGGGGGGGAGTTGAGTGAGAGAGAGACAGACAGAAACAGAGCACAAAGACATCTCATAGACAGAGGCAGGGCGAAAATGGAGGGGGGGGGGGGGGGGGACGGAAGGAAAGAAAGGCGGTGAGACTTAAAAGGCCAATAAATAATAGCAGTCCAGTCTGTCTTATCGTAAAATCACCTGAAGCACTGCCTACTAAATGACAGACCTGTGGTCTGACGCCATTTCCTCAGTCAGCCTAATCCTTCCCCACCCCCTCCCTCACTTTCTATCCCCATCTCTCTTGTTTGTAAACTGTTTGCAGAGCAGGGCCTTTGCGTGGGTGGGTGTGCAGGGTTGTTGGTGGTGTGTGTGGGTGTGGGGGGTGGGGGGGGGGGTGGGGGTGGGTGTGCTGTGGGGGTGGGCGTGACCGTGCGCACATGCAGATGCCACTCCAAAGGTGAAGGTTTTATCGAGGAGGCTCCATATTTCGTCTATGTCTTCTCTCTCTATCTCTCTCTCCTCTCTATAGCTCTCTTCGCTCTCTCTCTCTTCTCTCTCTCTACTCGCTTCTCTCTCTCTCGCTCTAGCCTCTCCCTCTTCTACTCTCTTCTCTCTCTCTCTCTCTTCTCTCATTATTTGTGTGATCTAAATTATTAGCTATACGTGACATATGCTCATGACGATTGCATTCAGAATGTGTACAGTATTATGGCCTAACAAGAATTAAAGTTTTGCATTACGCATCTCTATCTCTATATCTTCTCTCGCTCTCTCACCTCTCTCTCTCCTTCTCTCTCTCTCTCATCTCTCGCTTCTCTCTCCTCTCTTCATCTCTCTCTGTCTATCTTCAGCTCTCTCTATCTCTCCTCTCTCTCTCTCTCTCTCTCTCTCATCTCCTATCTCTCTCTCTTCTTCTCTCTCTATCTACCGTGCGCTGCACGCATCCGTGTGATGTTGGGTGTCGTTGTTTGCGTGCATACATTTGGGTAATTTGTATTTCAATATGTTCTTGGCCTCTTAACAATGCGTTTAATATTTTACGAGTCTCTTATCTTAAAATCGTGTCTGGATTTGTCGGCGCTGCGTATCTATACTAGTATTAATGCATAATATGCGTTATATGTGCGTATGTGTTGTGCGTGTGTGTGTGTGGTTGGGGGTGGCGGAAGCGCGCAAAGCGAAGTGAGTGCAGGGCATAGAGAGCGGAGCGAAGATGCTAGTCAAGTATAATTTTAAAAAATCAGCGTACTTTTTTGAACATCTGAAGGCTAAAATAAGGCATTGTCATATTACAAACAGGAAAGTCCCCTCGCGGACTTCACCTTGACTTTATCTCGATGGATACTCATTCGGACACCATAAGCTCTAAAATCTAAATTACCGGTTCAGATGGCCCTGAAGGCCAACAAATAACCGTACAACTTGACCTTTCTGAAACTAATATTCGGGGAATACCCATAAGCCAAGAATACTGCATGCCAAAATTGACACATTGTTAAGTCCAACGATGTGAAATACTATGGCACAAGCAGAAATTTAGGTTTTCAAGGTCATAGGTCAGCAGGGTTATTATTTTTGGATGGAACTTTTGTGGTACCATAAGCCATCACCACAACAAATTTGAAGCTATTCTATGCAGCAGTTCTTGAGATACAACCTGAGGTAAGTCGAACCCCGTGATTCGCACGCACGCGGGTATGCGCGCACGAATGCACAGACAAATCATGAGTATAGATTATATGTCCTTTTCCCAGAAAACATTGGTGGGAACAACCCGCATTGAAATACGTGCACAAACATCGCGAGATATTGATGTTCTACGGGTGCTGGGGGTTGAGGCCCTAATCAGCATGACCAGCAATGAGATAGGTAATACACTAACAAGTGTACGCCAAGGATTGAAAATAGACTGAATGGTTTTCACAGGAAAACGCTGCGGCACGGTATTTTCTCCTCCCTCCTATGTCCTCCCTCATAGTATGCTTAGCGGTACAGTCAAATCGGTTATAAGGCTAGACAGAAGGTGTAGACTATAAATTATGTCATGAGGTCACTTTTGTTTCAGGAGTCATCGTGCGGACTGTTCTGAATGCCTGTGACCTTGTAAGTGGATCAGCTGCACGGCCGGATCTAGGGAGGGGGGGGGGGGGGCTTGTTTAGGAAACCCCATCATTCCTAAGCACGTACTTTATGCAAGGAGTGAAAAATAGAAAATCGGCTCGATTTTTGCTTAAGTAATCACAAAATTGCAAAAGATTCGGGGGCTTTGCCCATAGGGCCCCCCAAAAAACCATGACCTATAAACCCGGAACCTATCAGCTCCAGCGACCCCCGGCGGACCCCTCCCCCCCACCCCCCGTACGAATCACTTGGTCGGCCCTGAGCTGGTCAGTTTGAGCTTGACCTTTGCACTCGTCCAGTGACCGTATCTGATGGATGGACACAATAAGAATTTACAGTCCGAGGGAAACAGGGGGAACACGCCCTTTGCGTGCCCTTGGGGGGGAGGGGGGGCGAACCATAGTTTATTACAAAGACATGTAGAGGTAGGTAGTGACAGAGAGAGAGAGAGCGGAGAGAGAGAGAGAGAGAGAGGGAGAGAGAGACCGAGAGAGAGAGAGAGAAGGGAGAGAGATAAGAGAGAGAGAGAGCGAGATGAGAGGAAGGGGCAATGCACAGAGAGAGAGAGAAAGATGAGTGGGAGAGATGAGAGAGAGAGAGAGAGAGTAGAGAGAGAGAGAGAAGGAGAGAGACAGAGAGACAGAGACCGAGAGATAGAGAGAGAAGGGGCAAGCACCAGGGGGGGGGGAGAGAGAGAGAAAGAAAGAGGAGAGAGAGAGACGAGAGAGAGGATGAGAGAAGAGAGAGAGAGAGAGAGACAGTAGAGAGAGAGACGGAGAGAGAGAGAGAGACAGAGAAAGAGACGAGAGAGCGAGGAAGGGAAAGACATCAGAGAGAGAGAAAGAGAGGGAGAGAGTAGAGAGAAGAGAAAGAGAGGAGGAGAGAGAGAGAGAGAGAGCGACAGACAGGACAGACAGAAAGACAGACAGACGGGGGCAGACCAGAGAGATGAGGAGAAAGGAGTGCTGGTGGGAGAGAAAAGAGCTAAAAGAGAGAGGGAGAGAAGGAGTACGAAAAAGTGGAGAAGAAGGAGGGCGAGAGCAAAGAGAGGGGGGGGGTGTCGGGGAGTATGGAAGGTGGACTGAAAGTGTCGGGTGTAGTGTGTGGGTGTGGTGTGTGTGTGTGGGTGTTTGTGTGCGTGTGTGTTGACGTGCAGTGTGAGTGGCGTAGTGCGCGCGACAGCGCTGCGCGTGCCGTCAGTGAGCATGTGTATGTTAGGCCTATGCTACGGGGTGTGCGTGCGTATGTCACGGTGTGCGCGTGATGTTATGTGCGTGTGCGTGAAGGGGAGATCGACGGGGTTGTGCAAAAAGGGTATGGGTGAAGCATGGAGAAAGACTATGACTACAAGAGAACAACAGGAGACAGTATCTCAGTTCACAATCAAATTCTCGTTTAATTTTATCATTCTGTTTACAGTCTTTTTGTTGTTGTTGGAATATATAACTGTGATTCAAACGGTCGCCCCAAGTGTCGCCCGAGGTGTTCAGCGCGCGGCAGGTGTAATCCCTCAACCACCACCCCCTCCTCACCCCATCCCTCCACACCCGTTTCGAGGATGCGGAATGCACGCTCAACCCGTTCAGCGGGCGCGAGTGGGGGGTTCATAATACCTTAAACCATCCTTCGCCGAGAGTACATGTGTCAGCTTGAGATGGAACGACCTTCCTTTCAGTCTTTCCCCCCATGAGGGTGACAGAATGATTCAATTAATGATCTTGGGCCCAAAGAGAAGAAGAACTGGAGATCTTAGCACTGCTATGTGTACGTGGTGCAGGCCTTGGTCTTTTGCTCTGGGGTTAGTGGTCTCAGTTTGCTGGGGAAGAATCACTGAATTTCTAACAGTAAACTTAACTCTAGTCTTCGATTCATGTCCGAAGAGATTGGCCCCCGATTCTCACTATAAACAATTGTATCCAGCTTTTCGGAAGAACAGTGGTATCCTCGTGCATTGGAGGTCAATATCGGACAGCACACCAGTTTAATTATTATTTTTGCAAATACTTAGAGAATTGACAGATCTATTACTTGTGGGTAGCAACATACTGTCATTCGAATGCGCATGTTGTTTGAATCATCAAAACGTCCTGATTCGTGGACGATCAAGTGTGACTCGACACCCAGGACTGTACACAAACATGTTTTGTGTGTAAAAGAAACGGGCTTTTCGGGGATGTGAGTACTGTTTCAAAGGCCTCTTGGGAAAAATATAAGATATGATTCATCTTTGTTTTTGATGATTGACTTGTGGGCAGTCAAACCGACCCAAGCGACGGAATACAGCTCAGACCAGTTGAAGTTGCATTCACTTGGACCATGGAAGTCAGTCTTAAACTCTTACAGGTCTAAGGCAGCCCAACCTTTTTTTACTTTTAGTTCACTTCTGCCTTCTGGTGTTCTGTTTGTAAGTTACAGTGTCGGTTTTACCCACTTCATGATTCACGACATCATGGGAAAATCTTTGAAACACAATCCACTTCATTTTTCCTCTAGTGAGTTGACTCTTCTCTCTCTCTCTATCTCGCTCTCCTCTTCTCTCTCTCTCTGCTATCTCTCTTCTCTGACGCTAATTCTCTCCTCACCTTCTCCAGTATCTCTCTTCTCCCTGTGTGCGCCCCCCCCGATGATGTGTATGTGTGGCGCCAGGCACTGTTTGGTGTGTTGTGGTTATGTAGCGCGTGCATTGCAAACATGCGCACATGAGAGATTACTTTGTCAGCTGGATTTGCAAGTATGAACTGGTGACATCTTAGTGTAATCTCTCTTTTTCGTTCTCTGCGCATGCATTGCATGTGTGGTGGGTGTGTGTTTCGTGTCGTGTGTGTGTGTGCCGTGTGTGTGTGTGTGTGTGGTGTAGTGTAAGTCTCCGTGTGTGTGTGTTGTGTGAGGTAGGAGGACAGTGACACTGAAGTGACTGACACAGAGAGAGAGAGAGAGAGAGAGAGGAGAGAGTAAGAGTGGTGGGGGGAAGCAGAGAGAGAGAGAGGACACACACACACACAGATTCGAGAGATGAGAGAGAGCAGACAATGGGAACGTTATGTAATTCAACCACAAAAAACAGGTCATAACAATACACGCCTCGGGAGAGAGAGAGAGAGAAGAGTAGAGAGAAGGATGAGAGAGAGAGAGAGAGAGAGATAGAGAGAGGTACATAAACAAGTGTTCATCAGTAGATGGAATAAAGTATCTTAATCTAATTAAGATAACCCGATAAATTTTCTTTGATTAAAATATATAGAATATAAATTATATCAATTGTTGATGTAAAAATGATCACTTCATAGTTCCAGTTTAACCCTATTAGTGGATTATGCGTATGCAGTATAGTAAAAGAGCATGTGTTTCAGTTTGACAAATTCAGGATATATAATATATAAATATGGTATACCTCTATTCTTACCTCTGGTCACACCATGACTCTCTGGAACAGTACATTTACACTTTTAGTTTAAAATTACTTTAAATACAGTGTTCAAGGATTATCAATTTTTATTAATCCACGACACGTAATGCGGTAAACTAATACTAAGGCTGTAATAGCTAAACGTGCTTCATCAAATAGTTCAGACGCTATCATGATTAAGACTAGACACAAGAACATGCGACCGGTTGCAATAATCTCGGAGTTTTCGCTCAGAATAATTAATTGGAGAAGTCTATAGGTATGAATTCCTTCTTATATCTGTAGTAAAATTAGATCTTAATCTCTATTGCAATTATCCCGTGGATTTGCCAAGTTACGAGATAAGTAATAAACGAGCTCCGATGTTTTCGAGCTTCAGTTCATCTGACCTGACTTTAGTTGATTACAGAAGAAAATTAGACGGTCAAGCTTCCTAAAAAATGCGTCCAACATGTGTCAATGCTGTTCTAATACTAAACTTAAGTAAATTTAGTGCACACTTTCATTGGTCATTACGCTCATGGCTGCAGTAAATGAGGGCCAATACATGTCATGAACCCGGCGATCCCGGACAATAGTTGAAGACTCTGAGTAAATATGTATCAGCATTGTAATACTAACAGGCGGAAAACATTGTTTTAGTAATCGAGTTGCTAACCTCTGGGAATTTACTAAAACCTAACCTAAAAAGAGCCACCAAACAATAAATACCTTCAAAATCTCTTGACAAAGATGAAAATTGTAGTTCAACTATTTCTTGGAAACAGATGATTGAATCACAATCAAATTTAAAAGGCATGCGTATGCAAACAAAACCGTGGCAAGAAGGGACGTTATTAACGACGCGAGCTTAGGCGGAGCAAGTCCCACACTATACTATGTATACACACATACTAAAAATTAACTGCAAAAACTGTTGTTTTTCTACAAGAAATATTGTCAAGCGAGCGGTGCTTGTACAAAGTGAGTTACTGAGGTTTTGGGGGGATTACAACACGTATGTACCGTCATCCAATGTTAGCAAGACAGCGGCGAAACAACTCAGGTCTGACAACTCCCAGCCAACCTTATTACAAACAGGGTGTCCTACCCCCCCTACCCTCTACAGCAGCCTCGGCAGACCAGCACGAAGCCGAGATTCTGCGAACTTCGCCCCAGCCACCTGCTGTCAGCTCCACCCGATCACGACAGACGTGCGAGATCGCTCCAGAAGAGTGTATCGTACGCTGTGAACCTCTGCAGGCCAGGAAGGTGATGTGGTGAGATGAAAGGATTTTATGAATCATTAATGGTTATTTTATTAAATTTATGATGTATTTTAATGCCTGCTTTCATTCATGAATCTTTACGCATATTTGATATAATTTACTAGCACAAAAAGCACCGTACAGGTAACGCCTAGATACAGGTACGCCAAGTACAGTAACGCTGAGTACCAGGTTCGCCGGGTCCGCGAAATATAATTTTTAATTTTGTGGCTGAAAACCCATTTTGTAGACCCCTACCACTGTAAGGCCTACCGATCTAATGGATCTGACTGACCTTGATCAGTATGCAATCCTCAGAACAATACAGATGCCAAAGTACCTACAGCAAGATTGAAAGCCCCTAGACCAACGGTTGTGGACTTACAGCACCTAAAGATTTTTCGGTGTCAGATCATACGCCAAGGTGAAGGTCACGACGGCGATAATTGTGCGGATTGCCCCCTCTCAGGGACACGCCACACACAAAATTGGAAATGATTCGGTGACGGCGGGTGCGGAAGATATGCGTGGGGCATGTGTGAAAACCCTAATTAGTAGAACCTCAGAAACCACTTTCAAGGTAATACCGATCTTCCTGACCGTGACGTGGAACTTAATCGGTACGCATCATCAGAACGCCATCAAGCGATAAGTCACCTCATGCAAGTTTCAGGGACTCCAGGACCTGCGTGTGGAAGTATGGCCCCTTAACGATTTGGGTCTTTCAAGGTCATATGCCAAGGTTCAAGGTCAGAGTGGCGAAATGTTTTGTGTGGAATGCCTTCCTTCATAGGGACACACCACCACACAAAATTTGAAGTGATTCGTTCAATCGGTTCGGGAGTCCTTAGGCACAGACAGAAAAGAAGAACAAATCAAACAAAGCAAGGAAACAAACCTGAACGAAAACTTACTCCTTTGCGACGTTAGATTGGCAAAGGGTACAAAAGAAGAAAAACGAATGAAAGCCAAATTAGTTCGGCCTTTCGCCATGTGCGGGCATTGTAAATACAAAGATGTGGGAACAATACGGAGGGCAATGCCCGGAGGCAGTGCTAAAACCAGTAAAGTCCCGATTTTTTTAGTAAATTACAGATACGGTAGTGTCAATCCCCTGTAATCTCCTGCCCCCTCCCCACTACCATCATCTCCGCACCCAACCACACTCTAACACAAACATAGCCAGCTCCGCTGACATATATGTTCACCCCGCAAGTGTGAACCACGGTCTCATGACCACACCGCGTCTCCCCCTCCCCCCTTTAATAACAGCACGTTGGACAGATCCATTGCTAGTCAGCGAAAAACTGTAAATTTGGTGAATTTATCGCGCGCGTTTATGAACGGATGATGTTTCAAATTACTGCCATGCTTTGCCCGGCCATAGCAAGCATGACAGCAAATTGAAGCGAGTTATTCGTGAAAATGTTGAAGCGCGGCGTTATAGGAGCCGTCGTTTCTGGACCGATTCGCTTCCGGTGGCACATCGATAGTCACAGCCCGGTCATCGATTCTGCCAATCGAGAGGCAACCGGCCCGAAACACGAGATTCGTGCGCCGAGGAGGCGGCGGATGGCATTTTGCGACATTTGCCGAAACGCGCATAAGACAGGCCGCCTCGGTGACGTGCATCACACGTTAGGTGCTCACAGCAATTGAAGCGATTCGGTCGAAAAAACGGCGGCTTTATAAGGCCCGTTTTGTGTTTAAAGACCGACAGACACAAACACAACACACACACACAACACACACACACTCCGTAGCGCGCGGGACACTTGGCTTATAATATATGTGAGGTATTGTAATGCTTGTTGATTCAATGAATCAGGTAAAATTGCCAGTGTAGAAAGAGGTGATAAACTGTTATTTATCTTTCGGAAACATCTAAAAAAATACATTCGTTTTAAAATAAGTTTTGTTGACTCAAAAATAGAGTCCAAGAACACACACACTACGCACACGCCAACACACACACACCCACGCAACACACACAAACACAAACACTCACTACCACCCACACACCACACACACACACACACACACACCACACACCTGGGACTGTATATTAACGCCTTGTCACCGCCAATGTCGCAATTTTAGCACCACAATGGTTTAACACCCATTTATAAAAGGCATTCAAATCAGGAGCCGGGCTACCCAAAGACCCACTTTTCTTAATTTTGGAGAAGGAATATAATATGCCTATGTTAGCTGTCACAGATGAAGCCATTCGCAACATGCAGGAAATTTGTCTCTGTACCCAAGTTAAGTTTAATGGTAATTTCTTGGCTGAAATATGGCTGGCGGCAAAAGGGTTAATTCTGTAGCAATGTAATGTGAGGTTAGTAAGTGTTCGAACTCGGTGTGTGCGTGGTGTTGTGTGTGTGTTGGGGTGGTTGGTGTGTGCTGAATGTGTGCTAAGGTTTTGAAAATATTTTCATCCAGATGCCGCAAAGCCATTAAAGGCATGTATATAATAAATGTTCTAGCAAATTTCTAATAGACCATTATTGCATGTATAACACTAGCCTTGTTCCTCTTCCAGGGCAATGGAGTCATGCAACAGACAGAACAGAAGCCTGCAACAGAGAGTGAATTTTTAAAATTGCAAAGTCAGAAAGCAATTTATTTTACACAGTTCTCATGTGCATGCTGGTAAGCATAGCCATTTGTTAAGAAACGAATGAATCAAGATCCATAGCCTGTTAGCTGTAGGGTCAGTGGAAATGAATCACTGTTTCTAAGGGGTCATGTAAAACAGATGGATCAGAATCCCATAGCATGTTAGTAGGTGTCAGTGAAATTAATTCACTGTTTCTAAGGGTTCATGTAAAACAGGATTGAATCAAGATCCCCACTAGCCTTGTTAGCGAGGGTCAGTGGAAGTATTAACTGTTTCTAAGGTTTCATGTAAACAGATGAAGAAGAATTCCCGAGCCCTGTTAGCTTAGGGTCAGTGAAATATTCCACTGTTCTCGAATGGTTAAAGTAAACAGATGATCAGATCCATAGCCATGTTAGCTGTTAGGGTCAGTGGATAATTCACTGTTCTATGGTTCATGTAAAACAGAGAACAAGAAGACAATAGCCTGTTAGGTAGGGGCAGTGAAATAATTCACTGTTTATGGTTCATGTAGACGATGAATCAAGATCCCATAGCCTGTAGCTTAGGGTCAGTGAAATTAATTCCTTTTCTAAGGGTTCATGTAAACAGATGATCAAGATCCCTAGCCTGTTAGCTGTCTAGGGTCAGTGAAATAATTCACTGTTTCTAATGGCATGTAAACCAGTGGGGTGTCAAGGTCTCTCTGCTATACAAGGATTTCCGTTTTTATTTACCTTCGTTTGAAATTTTACCTTTCCTTTTGGAATTTTTGCCAAGAAAAGGGCATTTATTGGTTTTTGATTTGTCAAACAAGGTCTTTGTATGTCTACTGTTAGTTCAAACAGTAAATATATATATTAAAGAAATTGTGGAAAAAAGAAAACTAAAATACCTTCATAAATCATTTTTTTCCTTTAGTGACAGGGGGACTTACCCCCTAGACCCGGCCTTCAGGGTCTCTTTTCATTTTGTGAGGTTGCACCATGTGTAGAAGGGCAGGGCACAACCCTCTCCTGCCCAATGTGTGCAGTTATCCAAATAACTGTACTGCCCTGAAAATGTAGTTAACGGACGCTTAGTCACATACAGTCAAACAACACCTATAGGGCACACACTTGTAAGTTGTTTTGTGATCACCCGATGATCATGACAGTTTTAGGTCAAAGGGTGTTGAGTCTGGTAAAAAGTCTAGAACTCATCAAGACCACCTCACAGGGACGGACAGTTTTGTCCAGTTCTCGTCTCACTGGTTTATTACTAAAAAGTTCTCCAGTATACGACAACCTCACAATGACGGGACAGTTCTGTCCAGTACTGTCCGACTTGTTTACAAAGAGGTCTCAGTTAAAACGACCACTACAAGGCCGGACATTTGTCCAGTCTCGTCTTCTACCGTATTATAAAAAGGCTCCAGTATAACGACACCTCACACAGAGCGGGCCAGTTGGGTCCAGGTCTCGTCCCACTTGTTATTACGGAAAGAGTCTCAGTAGAACGACACCTCACAAGGACGGACAGTTTGTCCTCAGTCTGTCTCAACTGTTATTACTAAAGAGTCTCCAGTATAACGACCACCTCACAATGACGGACAGTTGTGTCCAGTAGTTGGGTGGTCGGAATACTGAGGTTCCACTAGGTGTCATGGAGTGACAAAAAAATTATTAAAAAAACCAGAATGGACTAATAATAGATTGATACTTTATCAGGTTTTCTCTTCAAGTTTACTGCTGTCTTTAAACTGGGATGAAATGTGTGCAATAAAGATAAGGTTAAATGTAAAAATAACTTTTTGGTACAATGTTCTGAATGACAATAGTCCTCCAGATATGGCTAGTCCCCCAAACAAAGACTGTATAGGGGAAGACAAGTACCAGTCTCTTTTCCATATATGAGTAGTGAGGACAGAAACACGGTTATGTCCCTTTTTAAAGCGTGACACCTTACATGTTCGATCGGCCAGTTGAATTCTCCGTTCAAATTCCAGTCTGAGTTTTTGATAGCTCGCCGCTGTGAAATGGTGCTATAACTACCCCACTAACGATAACTCACAGCCGGTTCGTGAACTCTTAAGTAGCCATATTACCCTTTTAGAATATTGCCCAATGTAGAAACTAGTAGTCTAGTATGTATGTAACTGTAAGAGAGAGACAGAGAGAGCGAATGGAGAGAGAGACAGAAGAGGATAGAGAAAAGTGGAACTGGGAGGGGAGAGAGACGGGAGAGTTGTGTAATTCATTCACACCTTCATCAAATATTCTATGTCTGAAATATCCTTTACATCATTATTCACCAACCATGTTGTCAACATAAATAACAAACAAAATCGCCTCATTTTCATCCTTTGAAAAACCCCCTTTAGGAATTTTTTCATTTTTGTGTTCACTTTGGATTTTTATCTTCATCTCTTGATTAATGTGTAGCGTTTGTGAGTTTTTAGTTCAGTTATGATGAAATAGTAAAGCTGTTTGCAAGAATTGTCTATTTATCGTGTTATTTCTTGAACAGAGACTCTTCTCTGTGAAGATGGGGTGCGTCCTGCTGGAGAAACTCTTTTGGGAAAAGGAGGATAGAACAATACCAGGGCGGGGGCTGGGCCATGGGCATGATTGTGAGATGCGCTATTTTAAATATTATAAAATGCATTTTAAAACAAAGAAACGGGGGTCAAGCTGGTGAGGATCAACTGAATTTTTCAGTTCATTTTACACCTCATTATAGTGTTTATCTTTGTGCAGGCACATTGGTAAGGACCTTTCAACAGTTACACCAAACTGGAAAAGATCACTCTCTTAAGTCTTGAGTTGCTGGCATCAAGAAAATACTTCACTGGTTTGGTGTGTTTTTTTCATCTTTTTGAGGATGTTATGGATAGGTAGAGGGAGAGCCCTACCATTCGTCATGAATGGAATCTTTTTAATGTTCCTCCGGTCTGGAACAGGACACATATGGGGACACTAGTACCAGTACCACAGTGGTGATATAAAAAAGGTGGGAAGACTGGAGGCAAGGCGTTAGAGGCAGTTGCAACAACCAGGAACGTCCCAAAATTTATCAATATAAAAATAGGGATCTTATATTTATCAGTCATTACGTATTTTTCGGTCATAGCGGCTGTGTATAAGGGCGAATGGAAATTCAAGAAAATTATGACAAATACAAGAAAAGGCGACCCTGTTATAAGGGATACCACACCTCGCAACAGAAAGTCGAAGTTTGAATACAATTACACATCCGTAAACGATTACCGCCAGCCAATTTTGAGGTTGTAAACCGAGAGTGGGCCCCTTTCAAAATAATGAAACTCCGTTTTTGCGAAACTTTATGTTGTTGTGTTTGGCAATTCTTCGCAAAAAATGGTAGAATTAATGGATATTTTAAGCTAACAAAGATGCTTGTAAATACAATGAAGGGTGGGCATCGTTGGACAGTCTCATCGGACGAAAACATGGATTTGAAGACAATTTACACGTGAAGTATAGTCATATCGGCGATAGTACCACGTTCGATGGTGATCGCAGTTAGGAATGAACTGAACACGGCAATCGTTTCGCCTCGTCTCACATTTGTAACTATAGGCCGCCCCTTTTATTAGGCGCATAGTTCGAAATGGAGAAAAAACATCTTGCCTTATCAGTCCAAAAAATACGTTACTCTTTTGTACTAATATTATCAAGCTGCTTAGAAAGAAAATACTATGGTTAG
>CM065688.1:45076099-45138599 GCA_017654935.2 Phymorhynchus buccinoides
TTTGCCATGTTGTAGGGCCTGCAGGACAGACAGGGCGTCGATCAGGAAGACGATGTTGCTGGAGGTGTGGGGGCTGGACTCCACGTGCACTGCTGCAGTTATCAGGGCCTCCACCTCATCAGCTCTGTAGCGGGTTGAATAGAGGCCGGTAGCAAGGAAAGTCTAATCTTCTCTGCCATCAGGATAGTGACTAAAAATTCCAGCTCCGCCATTTTGAACAGCATCTTCAGCAGAGCCATCTGTATAGACGCGTGTCCTGTACTCTCTTGGGAAGAGGGTCTGGAGATGTTCCAGGGTGTGAGCTTTCTTTTCGGGGCCACTCTGCACAGTTTTGGAGAAAATCCAGGTATGGGGTGGTCTTGCAGCCTTTTGAGCTTGGCAGCGTGGGTAAGGGTCTTGGTGTCACGGCGATCCTCAAGAGACTGATTAATCGAGCTTACTAATCGAGAGTAAAATGAAAAATAATAAAATATGAAATAGGGACTAAGACAAAATGAAAAAGGACCAAACGAGACACACAAAAGCGGCAAGTGGCGTATATGGGGGGGGGGGCGAGGGGGGGGGGGGGCGAGGGGGGGGGGGGGGGGGGTGGGGGGGTTTGGGGGGGCGTGGGGGGTTAACCGAAAGGGAAGTGTGAAAAGAAGGGGGCGGGGTGGCGGGGGCAGTCCGTTGAGATGCATATGTGCCGTTATCTGCAGAAGAATGCGGGATATTTTCTTATCAGCCCACCCTCGAAATAACACACACACACACATGCACGCACGCGCGCACACAACACACACACACGCACACGCACACACACACACACGCACACGCACACGCACGCACACACACACACACACACACACACACACACGCACGCACGCACACGCACGCACGCACACGCACGCACGCACACGCGCGCACGCACACGCACACACACGCACACACACACACGCACGCACGCACACACACACACACACACACACACACACACACACACACGCACACACACCAGTTCATTGCATATCATAATGTGTATATTTTTGACAATATTATCATTCAACAGGTCTACATAAATTGCACGGCCCGTCAACCAACTGTAGCCGATGTGAAAAGACCTACGAGCAGTCTTAAAATAGAAAGATAAGCCTACCAAGCTCAACGAGAACAAACAAAAAGCAAGAAGAAGAAGAAGAAGAAGAAGATAAAATCAAACCGAAACAAAATAAAACTAGATGGCTTATGTTTGTCTTTGAGAGCAAACATGACAGGATTATCCCCTCAAACAACCATTTGCAAGTTATTGAATATTTTTTAAGAATTCGTCCACACTTCCGGTTCGAATCTAAAACGAAAGCATTTTAATGTTACTGTTTAATAAATACTGAAAATAGGAAAGGATTCTGTGCAGCCGTTTTTGAGTTATTCAAGATTTAACTTTGGCCCAAATTGGCCATTTTGGGCCATATTTTGGCCAATCGGTTTAATATTGGGAATATAGCATTAGAATGATGTCCTTCAATTTCCCTGTAAATGTCAGCGAAATTGGATCCAAAATATTGTTAAAAATCCATAAATGGAAATAAGTGAAAGTGACACAACAACATTTACATACATTATAATAACTTCCAAACTATTTAACATCACCAAACTCCTTTCCGACGTGGACCAGAGTAAGGGCTAAAATAGCCAGTAGTTAATTTTGTGACGTCATTTCCGGTTTTGGTTATTCCGTGAAACAAATAAAAGCTGCCTGACCTTTGCCAGTGCACTTCGGATTGGTATTTCCAGTTCGCTTTTATACAGGAAGTGTGGCAAATCTAATTCGTAGCTAATACTAAAACTTTGAACGAATTTCGTTCAGTCATATTAAAGTTATTCAAAATAGGAAATTCACCGATTTCGCTATTTGTCGTCCATATTTCGCCGATTTTTCGGCGAAATCATTTAAAATTGCAAATTTAACAATCCCGTAATGCCCCGCAAATTTTCTGAAAATTTCAGCCAAATCGGACAAAAAAAGGGTAAGGAAAAGAAGAGAAAAACAAGCGCGAAAATCGCAATAGTTTGTGGCACGCGGTCTATTTTTACCACTCCAATCATGAGTTACCTCCCCTGGATTTTCAATAATTTTAATCTGTAAACCAGAATGTTATCTCTGCACCATTTCGTAACTTTTTATATCTTTTGGAAAACATTTAAAACTATGTATCCTACTTATACTCATCGAAAAGAAGCACCGCATACTCGTCGTGTCTGTTGTAGTGTCTGTATTACGTATGTTTATTATTTTGTACGCTTTTAAAATACATCATTTTAAAGAGCGGCCTCAATTACAGTTTTTAATTTTAAAAAAGACAAATAAATAAATAAATAAATAAATTCAAAATCGTGGTAACCGAAAGACAATCCCGATAAAATTCAAAGATGCCTAGAACCCCCACGCCAAATCGGACAATCGCCTAATCCTCCACTTCCAGACCCACCGTTTCCTCTTTGGTTGATAGGTTTCAAAGACCACCAGTCTCCTCCACGCGTTCTCACAAATCGGGGCCAAATGACCAATTTTGCAATGTTTTGATTTTCTGTTCATTGAATAGCTTATTAGATAATAACCTTCAATTTGATATAGGGGAAGACGGGGTAAAAAGCCCACCCCAATTATCTCATGAAATAAAGAAAATTTCAGTCAAATTTGCCCATAAGACGAATGCTAGACATTAACGCTCGTCTCATGGGCAAAATGAGACTGAAATTTGCTTCATTTCAAGAGATAATTGGGGTGGGCTTCTTACCCGCCCATGCGCTTTTTACCCCGTCTTCCCCTATGAGTCAAGCCTGTAGAGTGAAAATTGTGGAAATTATGACCGTTTTAATCTGCTTGCTCTTGCGGCAGCCATTTTGAGAAAAAGGCTTTTAAAGATAAAATATGTTCCAACAATGCTGGTGGGTGCATGCATAAAATGCTAAAATAAATGCATTTACACGCCGAGTATCAAAGAAATACTTGTTTAACCAATCCATTCATAAGTTTTGAGTCGTTTTTGTAAACAGTCAAGCAAACAGACAGAAAATTGCAACATAACATAACATAACATAACATAACATAACATAACATAGCATAACATAGCATAACATAACATAACATAACATAACATAACATAACATAACAAGGTACAGATGCAGATCAACACCCCGCGTCACAGTCTTGGTTCATTGCATTCTTTCCGTCTTGCCTTTGTCTTCTACTATTATTGAATGACAAATTGTGTAAACGGATGAAAATCAACGCTAAGTGTAGAAAACGACAGATAAGTTTAAGTGATCAATCTGAAGTAAGAGAAGCAAGACTAAAATAATTAAAAAAATAAACCGAAAAGAACCGAGAACTTGAGGAGAGGGTGTTGGTCTGCATCTTTGCCCATAACATAACATCGACGGGAATGATGATAACAACGAAACAACAACATGAACAAAACAGTCAAGCCGCAACACATTGATGATGCAAGGTAACAACGAGCATGGTGATGCAATCTTCATTGATGATGCAATCCATGATGATGCAATCCTCACTACCTGGAGAGCTTACACACGAAGGTGCGTGTGGAGGTTGGGGGTGGGGTTTGAGTAAGGGATTGGAGGGGGTCAGTCCATGGAGATGTATGTTTTGTAATCTACGGAAGAATGCAGTTTTTCTTCCTATCTTTGTTTCCTTTGCTTTCCGTTCTCTCTCTCTCTCTCTCTCTCTCTCTCTCTCTCTCTCTCCCCTCTCCCCCCCCCTCCCCCCCCCCCCCCCCCCCACACACACACACCTTTCTTTCTGTACTCCTAATTCCAAAAGTACGGGAGCACATTAGAATGAAAACAAAGACCTCTACGTTTCTCACTGTCTGTCTGTGTAGATGATAAAAGTGTGTGCCGCCTCCTACAGCCTAAACTACCGTGTCAATGTTATTGAAAATTGGCAGAATCGGGACGATGATGCGCATCATGTTGTTTTACCCAATGACTTCATAGAAACAAAAGGGAGTGTTTTTGTGTGTGTGTTTTTGGTAAATAGGTTTGAATGGATTGTCTTCGAAATGGAAAGCGTTCACTAGATTTATCCCAGACATCCTCTGACACAGTCAACACAGCCAGCTCCATGAAGGGACAAAGAATCCCGACATTTCTATTATAGAACGCCCATAAAAAATGTGACTTTTATCACGTGTTCAGTTGTAGACCCAATAACACGGACAGCTTTTCTTCGTTGTCTTTGCTCTCATGGCTGAGTGATAGAGCGCATCCACACACACACACACACACACACACACACACACACACACAGCAACACAATAACGCAAGACTCCAAAATTGTCTCCCTTGCCTTTCATCAAACTTCAAACTTAATCAGTAACTAGGAGAACAGTTTATATGGCTGTGTCGTCCTGTTTTGTTTGGTTTGTTATCAGCCCGCGCTTAAAATAATACAGAGCCACTCCACCATGCGGGGCTAGGATTATATTATTAGGTACGTAGCTCAAGGGATTGTTGGAGGGTGGGGAGCAAGGAAGGAGGGAGTGGTAAGGAGAGGGAGTGAAGAAAGATAGAATGAGTACTGGGATTATAAAAAAACAAAAATCAAAACGCATACACATACACGCAAGCACTTACGCGCGCGCGCGCACGCACGCACGCACACACACACACATAGAGGCCTAAACACACACGCACGCGCTACACGCACATATACACACATGCGCGCGTATGCGTGTACACACACAGAGGAGAGAGAGAGAGAGAGAGAGAGAGAGAGAGAGAGAGAGAGAGAGAGAGAGAGAGAGAGAGAGAGAGAGAGAGAGAGAGAGAGACAGGCAGAAACAGTAACAGAGGCAGAGACAGAGAGGAATGGAGGGGGAGGGGAGGAGAGAGAGAGAGAAAATAAAAGAGACAGACATGCAGACAGGAAAAACAGACAGAGAGAGACACAGAGACAGGAGAAATGGAGAGGGGGGGGGAGAAAGAGACAGACAGAGACAGCAGAGACAGAGACAGGGAGAAATGGAGAGGGGGGGGGGGGAGAAAGAGACAGACAGAGACAGCAGAGACAGAGACAGGGAGAAATGGAGGGGGGGGGGGACAGACAGAAACAGAGACAGAGACAGACAGAGACAGAGACAGAGATAAATAGAGAGGGGGGGGGGGGGGAGACAGACAGAAACAGAGACGAACACAGCAGAGACAGAGGTAGAGGTAAATAGAGGTTAGGTTAGGTTAGGTTAGGTACATTATAGTCACAGAGGCGTCTCTGTGAAATTCGGGTTGCTCCCACCTGGAGAGCGCGTCGCTGCCAGAGGCGCGCCACCCAATTTTTTTTATCATTAAAAAAATGGCATGCGATTTTTGTGTGACTGATGAGGAAGGAAGGGAGGGGGTAATTTTTGACCAAAATATGACAACTTTTCCGTTGCCACTGGGTTTAACGTGTGCTAAGTGCATGAGCACACGGGACCTCGGTTTATCGTCTCATCCGAAAGACTCCACATTCAGACCGCAAGGCCTAGTGCAAAGTGAGAGGGTAAAAAACACCTGTACCCAGGTTCGAACTCGGGTTTACTTGACACGAAGCGAACGCGCTACCACTGTGCCACTCTACACCAGAGGAAGGGGGGGGGGGGGGGGGAGAAAGAGACAGACAGAAACAGAGACAAAGACAGCATAGACAGAGGCAGGGATAAATGGAGGGGGGGGGGGGGGGGGACGGAGGAAAGAAAGGCGTGAGACTAAAGGCCAATAAATAATAGCAGTCCAGTCTGTCTTATCGTAATCACCTGAAACACTGCCTACTAAATACAGACCTGTGGTCTGACGCCATTTCCTCAGTCATCCTCATCCTTCCCCTCCCCCTCCCCACTTTCTACCCATCTCTCTTGTTTGTAACTGTGCACGCGCCTTTGCGTGTGTGTGTGTGTGTGTGTGTGTGTGTGTGTGTGTGTGTGTGTGTGTGTGTGTGTGTGTGTGTGTGTGTGTGTGTTGTGTGTGTGGTGTGCGTGTGCGCACATGCATATGCATAAATGTACGTTTTATCGAGGAGGCTCATATTTCGTCTGTCTCTCTCTCTCTCTCTCTCTCTCTCTCTCTCTCTCTCTCTCTCTCTCTCTCTCTCTCTCTCTCTCTCTCTCTCTCTCTCTCTCTCTCTCTCTCTCTCTCTCTCTCTCTCTCTCTCTCTCTCTCTCTCTCTCATTTATCTTGTGTGATTAAATTATTAGCATATATGTACATATGCTTCATGACGATGAATTTCCGAAATTGTGTACCGTATATGGCCTAACAGAATTAAAGTTTTGCATTTCGCATCTCTCTCTCTCTCTCTCTCTCTCTCTCTCTCTCTCTCTCTCTCTCTCTCTCTCTCTCTCTCTCTCTCTCTCTCTCTCTCTCTCTCTCTCTCTCTCTCTCTCTCTCTCTCTCTCTCTCTCTCTCTCTCGCTCCTCTCCTCTCTCTCTCTCTCTCTCTCTCTCTCTCTCTCTCTCTCTCTCTCTCTCTCTCGTCTCTCTCTCTCTCTCTCCTCGTGCGCGCGCTCGTGTGTGTGTGTGTGTGTGTTTGCGTGCATACATTTGGTACTTTGTATTTCAATATGTTCTTGGCCTCATTAACAATTATGTTTATATTTACGAGTCTCTTTCTTATAAATCTGTTCTGGATTTTGTCGGCGCTGCGTATCTATACTAGTGCATAATTATGCGTATATGTGCGTATGTGTGTGCGTGTGTGTGTGTGTGGGGGGGGGGGGGGGGGAGCTGCCGCAAAGCGAAGTGAGTGCAGGGCATAGCAAGCGCGGAGCGAAGCTGCTAGTCAAGTATAATTTTTAAAAAAATCAGTGTACTTTTTTGACATATGAAGGCTAAATAAGGCCATTGTCAATTACAAACAGGAAAGTCCCCTCGCGGCTTCACCTTGACTTTATCTTGATGGATACTCATTCGGAATCACCATTAAGCTTCTAAATATCTAAATTACCGGTTACAGATGGCCCTGAAGGCAAACAATAACCGTACAACCTTGACCTTTCTTGAACTAATATTCGGAATTACCATAAGCCAATGCATCTGCATGCCAAATTTGAACATTGTAAGTCCAACGATGTGAAATATATGGCAACAAGAAGAAATTTAGGTTTTCAAGGTCAAGGTCAGCATGGTTATTATTTTTGTATGGAACCTTTTGTGTACCATAATGCATCACCACAACAAATTTGAAGCAATTCCATGCAGCAGTTCTTGAGATACAACCTTGAGGTAGTCGAACCCCGTGATTCGCACGCACGCGGGTATGCGCGCACGAATGCACAGACAAATCAATGATTATAGTCTTATAGTCCTTTTACCAGAAAACATTGTGGGGGAAAACCCGCATTGAAATACGTGCAAAACATCGCGAGATATTGATGATTACGGTGTTTGGGGGGTTGAGCTCCTTAATCAGCATGACCAGCAATGAGATAGGTAATACCACCTAACACGTGTACGCTCAAATGGATTGAAATAGACTGAATGGTTTTCAAGAAAACGCTGCCGGACGGATTTTCTCCTCCTCCTTTTCCTCCTCCTCGTCTTCTTTATCGACGTCAACATCTGTTATAAGGCTAGACAGAAAGGTGTAGACTATAAATTATGTCATGAGGTCACTTTTGTTTTCAGGATGTCATCCTGTGCTGTGACCTTTTCTGAATGACCTGTGACCTTGTAAGTGGATCAGCTGCAAGGCCGGATCTAGGGAGGGGGGGGGGGGCTGGTTTCAGGAAACCCCCTCAGTCCTAAGCACGTACTTTATGCAAGGGTGAAAAATAAGAAAATGGCTCGATTTTTGCTTTAATAATCACAAAATTGCAAAGATTTCCGGGGGCTTTGCCCCATGGGCCCCCCAAAAAACATTGCCCTATAACCCGGAACCTATTCAGCTCCATGGACCCCCGGCGGACCCCCCCCCCCCCCCCCCCTTACGAATCACTTGGTCCGGCCCTGAGCTGGTCAGTTTGAGCTTGACCTTTGCCTCGTCCCGTGACCGTATCCTGATGGATGGACACAACTTAAGACATGTGTACAGTCCGAGGGGACACGTGGGGGAAACGCCCCTTGTTGGTGCCCTTGGGGTGGGGAGGGGGGCGAACATGTTCTATTACAACAGACATAGAAGGTAGGAGTGACAGAGAGAGAGAGAGCGAGAGAGAGAGAGAGAGAGAGAGAGAGAGAGAGAGAGAGAGAGAGAGAGAGAGAGAGAGAGAGAGAGAGAGAGAGAGAGAGAGAGAGAGAAGGGGCAGAGCACAGAGAGAGAGAGAGAAAGAGAGGGAGAGAGAGAGAGAGAGAGAGAGAGAGAGAGAGAGAGAGAGAGAGAGAGAGAGAGAGAGAGAGAGAGAGAGACAGAGAGACAGAGACAGAGAGAGAGAGAGAGAGAGGAAGGAGCAAGCACAGAGAGAGAGAGAAAGAGAGAGAGAGAGAGAGAGAGAGAGAGAGAGAGAGAGAGAGAGAGAGAGAGAGAGAGAGAGAGAGAGAGAGACAGAGACAGAGAGAGAGAGAGAGAGAGAGAGAGAGAGAGACAGAGAGAGAGAGAGAGAGAGAGGAGAGAGAGAGAGAGAGAGAGAGAGAGAGAGAGAGAGAGAGAGAGAGAGAGAGAGAGAGAGAGAGAGAGAGAGAGAGAGAGACAGACAGACAGACAGAAAGACAGACAGACAGACAGACAGAGAGAGAGGAGAAGGAGGGCTGGTGGGAGAAAGAGAGAAAAAGAGAGAGGGACTGAGAAGGAGTAAGAAAAAGTGGAGGAGAAGGAGGGAGAGAGAAAGAGAGGGGGGGGGTGTCGGGGAGTGATGGAAAGGTGACTGAAAAGTGTGTGTGTGTGTGTGTGTGTGTGTGTGTGCGTGTGTGTGCGTGTGCGTGTGCGTGTGTGCGTGCGCGCGCGCGCGCGTGCCGTGCGCACGTGTGTGTAGGGCCTACTGTACGTGTGCACGCGCGTGTGTGTGCGCGCGCGCGCGCGCGTGTGTGTGCGTGCGTATGTCACGGTGTGCGCGTGTATGTGTGCGTGTGCGTGAAGGGGAGTGACGTGGTTGTGCAAAGGGTATGGGTGAAGCATGGAGAAAGACTAGACCTACAAGAGAAAATCAGTGAGACAGTATCTCAGTTCCCAATCACATTCTCGTTATTTTATCATTCTGTTACAGTCTTTTTGTTGTTGTTGAATATATAACTGTGACTCTCAAACTGTCGCCCCAGTGTCGCCCCAGTGTGTCAGCGGTGCAGGTGGATCACCAATAAATCCACCACCCCCTCCCTCCCCCACTCCCTCCACACCCCGTTTCGAGGATGCGGCATCACGCTCAAACCCGATCAGCGGGCGCGAGCTGGCTGGGTCACTAATACCTAAACACTCCTTCGCCGTAGAGTCCATGCTGCAGCCCTTGAGATGGAACCGACCTTCCTTTCAGTCTTTTCCCCCCATGAGGGTGCCAGAATGATCAATTAAATGATCGTGGGCCCCAAAGAGAAGAAGAACTGGAGATCTTAGCACTGACTATGTGTACGTGCTGCAGCCTTGGTCTTTGCTTGGGGTTAGTTGGTCTCAGTTTGCGGGAGAATCACTGAATTTCCTAACAGTAACTTAACTTTAGTCCTCGATCATGTCCGAGAGATTGGCGATCTCCACTATAAACAATTGTATCCCAGCTTTTCGGAATAACAGTTGTATCCTCTGCTATTTGGAGGTCAATATCGGACAGCACACAGTTTAATTATTATTTTCTGCAAATCTTAGATGCATTTGACAGATCTATACTTGTGGGTAGCAACCATACTGTCATTCGACTGCGCATGTTGTTGACATCATCAAACTTCCTGTATTCGTGGACTGATCCAAGTGTGACTCGACACACAGACTGTAAACAACAACATGTTTTGTGTTTAAAAGAAACGGGCTTTTGGGGATGTGAGTACTGTTCAAATGCCTCTTGGGAAAAATATAATGATATGATTTCATCTTTGTTTTTGATGATTGCCTTTGTTGTCAGTCAAACCGACCCAAGCGACGGATCAGCTGTTGAAGTTCTTCCACTTGGACCACTGGAAGTTCCAGTCTAAACTCTAAAGTCTAAGGCAGCCCAACCTTTTTTTTACTTTTAGTTCACTTCTGCCTTCTGGTGTTCTTTGTTTGTAAGTTTCAGTTGTCTGGTTTTACCCACTCTCATGATTCACTAACATCATGGGAAAATCTTTTGAACACAATCCACTTCATTTTTTTCTCTGTTGAGTGATCTCTCTCTCTCTCTCTCTCTCTCTCTCTCTCTCTCTCTCTCTCTCTCTCTCTCTCTCTCTCTCTCTCTGCGCTCATTCTCTCTCTTTCTCTCTCCCTCTCTCTCCAGTATCTCTCTTTCCCCTGTGTGCGCGATGATGTGTATGTGTGGCAGCCAGGCACTGTTTGTGTGTTGTGTGTGTGCGCGTGCATGCACACATGCGCACATGAGAGATACTTTGTATACAGATGTATTTGCAGTATGAACTGTTGATCATCTTAGTCGTAATCTCTCTTTTTCTTTCTCTCTGCGCATGCATGCATGTGTGTTGTTGGTGTGTGTGTGTGTGTGTGTGTGTGTGTGTGTGTGTGTGTGTGTGTGTGTGTGTGTAAAGTCTCCGTGTGTGTGTGTTTGTGTGAAGGTAGGAGTGACAGTGACACTGAGTGACTGACACAGAGAGAGAGAGAGAGAGAGAGAGAGAGAGAGAGAGGGGGGGGGGCAAGCAGAGAGAGAGAGACACACACACACACACAGATTCAGAGAGAGAGAGAGAGAGAGAGAGAGAGACACACTGGACACGTTTAATGTAATCAACCACAAAAAACAGGTCCTAATTACAGCCTCGGAGAGAGAGAGAGAGAGAGAGAGAGAGAGAGAGAGAGAGAGAGAGAGAGAGAGAGAGAGTTTACATACAAGTGTTCATCAGTAGATTGAATAAAGTAATCCTGAATCTAATTATAGATAACCTGATCATTTTCTTTGCTTAAATTATATAGAATATAAATTATTATCAATTGTTTGATGTAAAAATGATCAATCTCATAGTTTCCATTTAACCCTATTAGTGGGATTAGCTGTATGCAGTATAGTAAAGAGCTGTGTTTTCAGTTTGACAAACTTTCAGGATATATATATAATATATATTATATGTTATTAAATCTATTCTTACCTCTGGCTCAACCATGACTCTCTGGAAGTAATATTTACACTTTAGTTTAAATTTACTTTAAATACAGTGTTCAAAGTATTATCCACTTTTTTATTTAATCACTGACACTGTAAATGCTGTAATACTAATACTAATGCTGTAATAGATAACGAGATTCATCAAATAGTTCAGACGCTATCATGATTACAGACAGACACAGACACATGCGACCGGTTGCAATATTCTCTGAGTTTCGCTCAAGAATAATTAATTTGTAGAGATCTATGGTATGAATCCTTCTTCTATCTGCAGGTAAAATTAGATTATCTCTATTCACAATTATCAGTCCGGATTTTGCCAAGTTACGATGCTAAGTAATAAACAGAGCTTCCGATTGTTTTCGAGCTTCATGTGTCATATGACCCTTGATTAGTTGATTACAGAAAATTAGAGGTCCATTTCCTAAAAAATGGTCCAACCATGTGTCACTGCTGTTCTAATCTAAACTTAAGTTAAATTTTAGTGCACACTTTTCATTGGTCATTATGGCCCATGGCTGCAGTAAATGAGGGGCCAATACGGGTCATTGACCCGGATCCCCTGACAATCTGAAGCTCTGAGTAAATTATTATCAGCATTGTAATACTAACAGGCGTAAACATTGTTTTAGTAATCGAGTTGCTAACCTCTGGAATTTACTAACACCTAACCTAAAAAGAGCACCAACACTAAATACCTTCAAAAATCTCCTTGACAAAGATGAAAATTTTAGTCAACTATTTTTTGAACATGATGATTGAATTACAATCATAATTTTAAAAGGCATGCTTATGCAAACAAAACAGTGTCAATGAAGGGACGTTTATAAGCCGCGAGGCTTAGGCTTGAGCCAGTCCCACACTATACTATGCTATACTATACTATACTAAAATTAATTGCAAAAACTGTTGTTTTTCTTACAGAAATATTTGTCAAGCGAGGTGCTTGTACAAAGTGAGTTACTGAGGTTTTGGGGGGCATACAACACGTGTACCGTCATCAATGTTAGCAAGACGCCGGCGAAACAACTCAGGGTCTGACAACTCTCAGCCAACCTATTACAACCAGGGGTCCTACCCACCCCCCTCCTCCTCTCAGGCAGCCTCGGCAGACCAGCCAAGCAGCCGATATCTGCGAACTTCGCCCCCTCCACCTGCTGTTCCGCCTCCACCTGATCCCGACATGACGTGTCGAGATCGCTCCAGCGAGTTTATGTCCGCTGTGAAACTCTTGCAGTCCAGACAGGTGATTTGTGTGATTATGAATAGGATTTATGAATCATTACTGGTATTTTATTATAATTTATGATGTATTTTAATGCCTGTTTCATTCATGAATCTTTACTGATATTTTATTATAATTTACTAGCACAACGCCCCGTACCGGTAACGCCTAGTACAGGTAACGCCAAGTACCAGTAACGCTGAGTACCAGTTTCGCCGGGTCCGCGAAATATTATATTTTTACTTTTGTGGCTGAAAACCCAATTTTTAGACCCCTACCACTTTCAAGGCCTACCGATCTCCATGACCTTGACCTTGACCTTGATCAGTATGCAATCATCAGAACAAACATATGCCAAAGTACCTACATGCCAAGATTGAAGTCCCTAAGACCAACGGTGTGGACGTTACAGCCCCTTAAAGATTTTCGGTTGTCAAGATCATACGCCAAGGTGAAGGTCACGACGGCGATAATTTATGTGCGGATGCCTTCCTCTCATGGTGACACGCCACCACACAAAATTGGAAATGATTCGGTGAAGCGGTTCGGAAGATATGCGTGGGGCAGAAAACCCTAATTATTAGACCCATAACACTTTCAAGGCATACCGATCTTCCTGACCTTGACGTTGACCTTCATCGGTACGCCATCATCAGAACGGCCATAAGCGAAAGTACCTCCATGCCAAGTTTCATGACTCCAGGACCTGCGGTGTGGAAGTTATGGCCCCTTAACGATTTTGGGTTTTCAAGGTCATATGCCAAGGTCAAGGTCAGAGTGGCGAAATGTTTTGTGTGGATGCCTTCCTCTCATAGGGACACACCACCACACAAAATTTGAAGTGATTCGGTCAAGCGGTTCGGGAGATCCTTAGGACAGACAGAAAAGAAGAACAAACAAACAAAAAAAGGAAACAAACCTGAACGAAAACTTACTCCTTTGCGATCGTAGATTGGCAAAGGACAAAAACAGAAAAACGAACTGAAAGCCAACTTAGTTCGGCCTTTCGGCATGTGGGGCATTTGTAAATACAAAGATTGTGGGAACAATACTGGAGGCAATGCCCGGAGGCAGTGCTAAACCAGTAAAGTCCCGATTTTTTAATAATACAGATACGTGTAGTGTCATCCCCTTGTAATCTCCACTGCCCCCTCCCCCCCACCATCCCTCCGCCCACCCACCCACCCCCTACCCCACCCATAGCCAGCTCCGCTGACCTACTCGTCACCCCAGCACGTGTGAACCACGGTCTCATGCACACAGCAGTCTCCCCCCCCCCCCCTTTAATAACAGCACGTTTGGACAGATCCCATTTGGCCTAGTCAGCGAAACTGTAAATTGGTGCATATCGCGCGCGTTTATGAACGGATGCTGTTCAAATTTCCTGCCATGCTTTGCCCCGGCCATAGCAAGCCTGACAGCAAATTTGAAGCGAGTTATTCGTGAAAAGGTGAAGCGGCGTATAGCGCGTGTTTCTGAACCGATTCGCTTCCGGTTTGGCACATCGATAGTCACCGTCCCCGGTCATCTATCTGCCAAATTCGAAGGCAATCGGCCCAGAAACACCGGAGATACGGGCGCCGAGAGGCCGGCGGATGCGCATTTTGCGCATTTGCCGAACCGCGCAAATGACACGGCCGCCTCGGTTGCCGTTGCCATCGCCCCGTTAGGGCTCACAGCAAATTTGAAGCGATTCGGTCGAAAAACGGCGGAGTTATAAGGCCCGTTTTGTGTTTAAGACAGACAGACACACACACACACACACACACACACACACACACACACACACACACACACACACACACGCGCGCGCAGACACTTGGCTTATTACTATATGATGATGTATTTTAATGCTTGTTTGATTCATGAATCATGTAAAATTTGCACAGTGTAGCAGAAGGTGATTAAAATCTTTTTTTTTCTTTCGGAAACATCTAAAAACATTCTTTTTAAAATAACGTTTGTTGACTCAAAAATAGAAGTCAGACACACACACTAACGCACACGCACACACACACACACACACGCACACACACACACACACACACACTCACTCACACACACACACACACACACACACACACACACACACACACACACACTGTGAATGTATATTAACCCTTTCACCGCCAATGTCGCATTTTAGCACCACAATGGTTTAACACCCATTTTACTAAAAGGCATCAAATCAGAGCCGGTTACCCAAAGACCCAATTTTCTTAATTTTGGGAGGTAAGGATATATATATGCCTAATGTTATGCATGTCACAGATGAATTCGCAACATTGCAGAAATATTTGTTTCTGTACCCCGTTAAGTTTAATGGTAGTTTTTGGCTGAAATATGGCTGGCGGCAAAAGGGTTAATTCTGTATGCAATGTTACTGTTAGTGTTAGTATGTGAACTCTGTGTGTGTGCGTGCGTGTGTGTGTGTGTGTGTGTGTGTGTGTGTGTGTGTGTGCTTGCATGTGTGCTAAGGTTTTTGAAAATATTTTCCTCCAGATGCCGCAAGCATGTATTATAATAAATTGTTCTAGCAAATTCTAATAGACCATTATTGCACTGTATTAACACTCAGCCCTTGTTTCCTCTTCCAGGGCAATGGAGTCATGCACAGACAGAACAGAGCCTTGCAACAGAGAAGTGAATTTTCTAAAATTGCAAAGTAAGAAAGCAGATTTTATTTACACATGTATCATGTGCATGCTGGTAATCATAGCCATGTGTTAAGAAACGAATGAATCAAGATCCCATAGCCTGTTAGCTGTAGGGTCAGTGGAATTAATTCACTGTTTCTAATGGTTCATGTAAACAGATGAATCAAGATCCCATAGCCTGTTAGTAGGGTCAGTGAAATTAATTCACTGTTTCTAATGGTTCATGTAAACAGATGAATCAAGATCCCATAGCCTGTTAGCTGTAGGGTCAGTGGAATTAATTCACTGTTTCTAATGGTTCATGTAAACAGATGAATGAAGATCCCATAGCCTGTTAGCTGTAGGGTCAGTGAAATTAATTCACTGTTTCTAATGGTTCATGTAAACAGATGAATCAAGATCCCATAGCCTGTTAGCTGTAGGGTCAGTGGAATTAATTCACTGTTTCTAATGGTTCATGTAAACAGATGAATCAAGATCCCATAGCCTGTTAGCTGTAGGGTCAGTGAAATTAATTCACTGTTTCTAATGGTTCATGTAGACAGATGAATCAAGATCCCATAGCCTGTTAGCTGTAGGGTCAGTGAAATTAATTCACTGTTTCTAATGGTTCATGTAAACAGATGAATCAAGATCCCATAGCCTGTTAGCTGTAGGGTCAGTGAAATTAATTCACTGTTTCTAATGGTTCATGTAAACATGGGTGCAACTTCTCCTGCTATACAAGGATTTCCTGGTTTTTTTATTTTACCTTTCGTTTTGAATTTTACCTTTCCTTTTTGAATTTTGCCAGAAAAGGAATTTTATTTTGTTTTTGATTTGTCAAACAAGGTCTTTGTATGTCTACTGTATGTTTCAAACAGTATAAAATAATATATATAAAGAAATTGTGGAAAAAGAAAACTAAAATACCTTCATAAATCATTTTTTGCTTTAGCTGCAGGGGGACATTACCCCTGGACCCCGGCCTTTCAGGGTTTTTTCATTTTGTGTAGTTGCACCCATGTGTAGAAGGGCAGGGCCCAACCCTCTCCTGCCCAAGTGTGCAAGCTTCCAAATACTGTACATGCCTGAATGTGTTTAAATGGACTGCTTTATCCACATACAGTCAAACACCACCTAATGGGCACACTTGTAAGTTGTATTGTGAACACCCCGATGATCATGACAGTTTTACTCAACTGGTGTTGAGTCTGGTAAAAAGTCTCCAGTATACTATAACGACCACCTCACAGTGACGGACAGTTTTGTCCAGTCTCGTCTCCACTTGTTTATTACTAAAAAGTCTCCAGTATAACGACCACCTCACAATGACGGACAGTTTTGTCCAGTCTCGTCTCTACTTGTTTATTACTAAAGAGTCTCCAGTATAACGACCACCTCACAATGACGGACAGTTTTGTCCAGTCTCGTCTCTACTTGTTTTATTACTAAAAAGTCTCCAGTATAACGACCACCTCACAGTGACGGACAGTTTTGTCCAGTCTCGTCTCCACTTGTTTATTACTAAAGAGTCTCCAGTATAACGACCACCTCACAAGGACGGACAGTTTTGTCCAGTCTCGTCTCCACTTGTTTATTACTAAAGAGTCTCCAGTATAACGACCACCTCACAATGACGGACAGTTTTGTCCAGTTAGTTGGGTGGTCGGAATACTGAGGTTCCACTACTTGTTTTGTCAATGGAGTGATAAAAAAATATATTAAAAAAACCCAGAATTGGCTAATAATAGATTTGATATTTATTCAGGTTTTCTTTTCAAGTACTGCTGTCTTTAACTGGGAATGAAATGTGTTGAATAACTGATAAGGTTTAAATGTAAAAAATAACTTTTTGGTACAATGTTCTGAATGCCAATAGTCCTCCAGATTGTGCTAGTCCCCCCAAATCAAAGACTGTATAGGGGAAGACAAGCATCCAGTCTCTTTTCCCTATATGAGTAGTGAGGACAGAAACACTGGTTATGTCCCTTTTAAGCGTGACACATTTACATGTTGATAGGCCAGTTGAATTCTCCGTTCAAATTCCAGTCTGAGTTTTTGGATAGCCGCCGCTGTGAATGGTGTATAACTACCCCACTAACGATAACTCTATCAGCCCGGTTCGCTGTAACTCTTAAGTAGTCCATCTTACCCTTTTAGAATCTTTGCCCAAATGTAGAAACTCTAGTATAGTTGTATGTAACTGTAAGAGAGAGACAGAGAGAGAGAATGGGAGAGAGAGACAGAAGAGGGAGAGAAAAGTGGAAAGGGGAGGGGAGAGAGACGGAGAGATGTGTAATTTCATTCACAATTTCATCAACTCATTCTTATGTCATGAAATTATCCATACATCATTCATTCACCAAACCATGTTGTCAACATAATAACAAACAAATCGCCTCATTTTCATCCTTTGAAAAACCCCTTTTTAGGAATTTTTTTCATTTTTTTTTTCACTTTGTTTATTTTTTCATCTTCATCTCTTTGGCTTAATGTGTAGCGTTGTGATGTTTTTAGTTCAGTTATGATGCAAATAGTAAAGCTGTTTTGCAAGCATTTTCATATTTATTGTGTTACTTTTCTTGGCACAGAGACTCTTCTCTGTGAAGTGGGGCTGCTTCTGCTTGGAGAAACTCTTTTGTGAAAAGGAGGATAAGAACAAATAAAGGGCTGGGGGGCTGGGCTGGGCATTGCTTGTGAGATTGCGAATATTTTAAATATATAAATATGCATTTTAAAACAAAGAACGGGGGTCAGCTGGATGAATTATCAACTGAATTTTTCAGTTTCATTTTACACCTCATTATATTGTTACCTTTGTGCAGGCACATTGGGAAGGACCTTGCCAACACGTACACCAAACTGGAAAAGCTCACTCTCTGTAAGTCTTGAGTTGCTGGAATCAAGAAATATTTCACTGTTTTTTGTGTGTGTTTTTTTCATCTTTTTTTGAGCTATTGCTTATGGAGAGGTAGAGGTAGAGCTCTACCTTATTCAGTCATGAATGGAAATCTGTTTAATGTCCTCCGGTCTGGAACAGACACATATGGGACACTAGTACTAGTACCAGTGGTAGATATAAAAATGGTGGGAACGATCCTGGAGGCAATGCGTAGAGGCAGTGCAACACCAGGAAAGTCCCAAATTTTTATCAATATAAATATATAGCTGACTTAAATTTATTCAGTCATTGTACCGTATTTTTCGGCTCATTAGGCGCTGCTGTGTATAAGGCGAATAGGGCAATTTTCAAGAAAAATATGACAAAATCCAAGTAAAAGGCGCCCTCGTTTATAAGGCGATACACACCTCGCAACAGAAAGTCGAAGTTTGAAGCCCATACACATCCTGTAAACGATTACCGCCCGCCATTTTTGTTGTTGTAAACGAGAGTTGGCTCCCTTCTCAAATAATCGAAACTTCCGTTTTTGCGACTTCTGGTTGTTGTGTTTGGCCAATTCTTCGCAAAAACTGGTAGAATTATGGCATTTTAAGCTCTACAACGATGCTTTTTACATCCAATGAAGGGTTGTGGCATCTGTTGGACAGTATCTCGGACGATAACAGGGATTTTGAAGCATTTTAACGTGAGTATTCGTCATATCGGCGACTCGTTACCACTTTCGATGTTGTGACTCGCAGTAGACTGAACTGAACACGGCAATCGTTGCCTCGCTTCTCACGATTTTGTTCACTTATAGGGCGCCCTCGTTTATTAGGCGCATAGGTCGAAATTGGAGAAAAAAATATTGCCTTATAGTCCGAAAAATACGGTACTCGTTTGTACTTATCATTTATAAGCTGCTTAGAATAGATACATATCATGGTAGTTTCCAAAATCTGCTTTAGCAAGTATTTTATTACAAATTGTTCTTTAATAAATTATTATTGATGCCTTGTAACATGGGAACTTATAGAATATATATTTTTGCATTATTTATTTGTTGATCTGTTAGTTTTCTTGTTTGCCCACAGGGCTGAGTGTAAAAAAGCAATGCTTATCTCATTACCCTGTATAAATAAAAATTTGTTTCGTTTCGTATATTTAGTGATATTAGTAAGCATTATTCTGTAGCTTCTTAGCCCCTCGACTGCCGATAACATATCACGTACTGACTTGATGACATCATCAGATGAAGAGGAATAACTCTGATATGCTGCCGTTTGCTCTAACACAGTCAAGAGAGTTATATCCCCAGATCATTATCGGTTGTCTTTTTCATGGCATGATTTGTACAATGAATTTTTTCTGTAATTTTCTCTGGCAGTCAAGGGGTTAGGGCATAATATATATTTTATATGCCAAAATGTAGGCAAAATTGTACTTTTATCCCCCCCCCCTCCTCCCTCATGTTTACAACTCTCAATCTCAAAGTCTGGTTCTCTAAGTTTCATGACAATAACCCTAGGCTGATCCTAACCCTATCCCTTTTCTGAGAATCTCAGAATGTTGCTTCTCAGTGAAACTTTTCGATGCAAACATTTGATGTGTGGGGGTCGTCTGAAGTACAACATAGCCAAACTGTATATGATTTGCTAGTTCAGAAATTGAGCTGCAAGAAAAGCGTACCAAGAGAAGAAAAAGAGTAAATGAAGAAAAATGATGAAGAACTGAAGAGAAAGAAGAAAAAGATTTAAATGAAGAGAATGATGCTTTGTTTGTCTCACTTTGGTTCTGACCCACGCACTCCTAAGTGATTGGTATCGTAATCAACTTTGGTGGAGGGGAGTTGATTAGAAAGAGAGTATTCACCCTTTGTTCAATTTTGTTATCTCCTCTCTAGGCCTCACTATTTCATTCTTTAAATGAAGAAAGTATTTGTTTTTACCGTGCAGTGGCCCAGAGGAAGTCGTTGTTTGATGACAAGCCTCTGGAAATCCAAGAACTGACGTACATCATCAAACAGGACATCAAGAGCCTCAATGACAAAATCGCTCAGTTACAGTCGGTAAGTATCTCTCAGGGTTCATTCTCTCTTCGAAATCAGGGGGTCAGAATCAGCGCTCGAAATATGCCTCTAGATATTTACAGGGTCACCTGGATGTTTTTTTGGGGGTCCTCTATAATTTTTTGACATTTTTCGAAAAAACCCTGCTTCAGGTGAATTTGTGCTACGTTTTGTGACGCAGTAGTCTGAAATCCAGTGCATCAGATGGGAGATTAGAGCGTCATATACGCACGTCTGTGTGTAAGGATGAACTCATTCAAGTGGTTCCAGCCATATGTGTGCGGAATTAATAGATAGCTGTCAATTTGATGCATTTGCTTCAAGGGAAGTGAATCTGTGTGCACACCATACCTTGGTCACTTCTAAACTCGCTTCGCTCCCTTAGACCGCAATTTTACCTCTGACTTTGGTTTTGTAGTGGTTTGTTGTGGGGTAACCAATCGGTGTGGAGAGTTCTTCTACATAAAGTCTACATAATAAAAAGTCTGATCTACCACTTCCCTATGTCTAAACCTGAAGTAAAAACCTGTAATCTTCTTTCTTTCTCCTTTCTTTTGTTTATGTATGTTTTGTTTGTGTGTATGGGTGGAGTTATTTGTGAGTTTTTTTAATTATTCAAAATCGTTGCGATGCGAATGAGTCAATATATTAACAACTCTTAAAAAAAATTCAGTTTTTTTGCAAGGATATTATTTTATGAGTGTGCTTTTTTGTTATTTTATTGAAAAGAAGTATACGGTACACTTTGATAGCATATTTTAGTTGTTTGATTTTTAAATGAACTGCTTCATGATTATGAAACATTGACTTCTTCCTTTACCTTTAGTGGAGAGGGGAGGGGTGAGTCATAGCAAAGTGGTGATTGTTGGCGTGATTTCATATCCGGTTGTATTTCAGTGATCGCATGCAGTTGTCATTGTTCATTTTTACCCATACGGGAAAGTTCTCGTGTGTTTTTATCATAGAGAAACTTTGGTTTATTTGTTTGTCTTACTTCTGATTATTATTTTATAATATCGTTTTTGTTGTTAGTTGAATTAGTAGTAGTGCCGTGGTTTTGTTGTTGTGTGTGTGGTTTTTTTTACACGATCCTTGTCAAATGTCAATGTCGCTATCCTTTTTCGTGACCTAGGTGGCCAAGTCACTGAAGCAGCAGAACGGTCACCGTCGGCATCTGCAGAATCATTCCAACTCCGTCGTGGTGGCATTGCAGGTAAAACAACAGGCATGCCACTCAGGCGTAACATCTAAGACACTTATTTGATGCAATCAAGCAACCAGCTTTACAATCAGTAAGTCACAGAGTGAGGTGCTCTTTGAAAAAGGGAACAGGATTTAATGCGTGCCTAAGTTGCATGCGCATCCTCCAATGAAGGCACGGTGAATAGTCGTCCTCAGACCCGATGGACAACCATGATGAAAGTTGCATAGATGCTTGAAAGCTTGGTCTCCCTTATGCCCTAAGGCTGTAGGGAAATGCAAAGAACAATAACTTTGGAAAACTCCAGGGAAACGCAGTGAACGGTAACTCTGGAAATCGCGTCCCATCCCATAAAGCCTCTTCGCCTTTTCATAAGAGTAGGCAATCGCATTGTCATGGGAATGGAGAACAAAAACAGACAACGTAATTATTATCTTATGTTCTTCTTGATCTATAGATATGATCGCAATCAGACATTTTGGGCATCTGCCATAAAATGGATTTATTTGTTCTTCTGCTCTGTTGAAAAGAGGAGTTCAAACTTATTAATGTTGTGTTCTTGTGCATTTAATAAGATTAATAAATGTGTGTATGTGACTCTGTGTGTGTGTGTGTGTGTGTGTGTGTGACTGTGTGTGTGTTGCAGTCCAAGTTGGCTTCAATGTCCACTGACTTCAAGCATGTGTTGGAAGTCCGAACAGAGGTGAGCCTTTAGTCACACCAGTACCGTATTTTAAATGTTTTTCAACAGTATTGGAATATCATGGTACAGCTTAGTGTTTTGTGAGAGACTATGATTTTCTAACTAGGAAACATTTGCGCTGGCTCCAGTGCTGCAGCCAAAGGGATGGGTTGGCCTTTGGGGACCTTCCCCAGCACCATCTGTTCTCAAATCACTTTGGTAGAGAAAGTGGGGATGTACCCTGTGCAAGGCTTCTCCACTATATTAACAACAATTTTTAACCCAGCCTGCCGGAATAGCAGCTGCCCCCTCAGCTATCTGGCTGTCAAACTTGGAAATGACAGACAGGCATACTGTATTTGACAACTATAACTATAAGACAGTCAGGTCTTCTGAAAACGTAGAGATTGTGCGTATTTACGCTCTAAACCTCTCAAATCACCCCCTAATATATCAAACCATGCGTGAGATTTACCCTTTAAAATCTCAAGTAGGGGGTGAGGTGATGCATTAAAACGATGATTTATGCGTTAATACAGCCGTTAATCTTCAGTAAGATAATGACTTTGCTTATTTCAGTAGTCTGCTAGGCCAAATTAGGCTACTGCCACAATGAGGAGTCGCTAACCTAGATCTAAAATTCTTAAAAGATCATGCAGAAACTGCCAGAACGCAGTGAAAATCGAAAACTCAATTGTTCATTGGCAGACCCTTTTCTCAAAATCCAATACAAAAATAAGCGCCCCCCCAAATATGATCAGTAGGTGATTGAGTGAAGAGTGTGTTGTGTGCTCATGTGCATTTAATAAAAACTTGGCAGAATGGTGCCCCTTGTCCTGACGACGATGCCCATTATGTCAGTTTCCCCTAATGGCAAGCCTTACAAATGTTTTCCCCATGAGTCTGATTTTTGACAACAACGATTTTTGTTCAACTTAAAGATACTGGTCCGATGAAAATGAGAATTGGCTGAATTGTCTCCCATGCCCTGACGATGATGACGTCCATGGTGTCAATTTACCTAAATGGTAAGCCATAAAAACATACTCCCAGTAAAGATTCACTAAAACAAGAACAAACAAAAGTAGATATGAAATCCAATTGAAAAAAAAAAAATCAATTTACATAGCGGGTTGTGCCTGAAACGGAGGTTTGTATTTTATTTTGGGGCAAAACTTTTTCCAGGTTAAATTTTCTGCGTAGTGTTTTTTATTTGTAATTTTATAGTGGCCCAGATGTTTCCAAAAAGATCTCCATTATATAATCTTGACTGAATTTGTCTTTCTCCACCAGAATTTGAAACATCAGAAAAGTCGCCGGGAGCAGTTTTCCCAGTCTGCGGTGTCGGCCACGGCCTCGCTCCCCCCCAGAGCTCTGCAGGGCCACCACAGTGAGTGCATGGGGGTCTTCTTTATTTGTGAACAGAAAAGGATTTACATTCAGTTCTCTTTGTTTCAGATACCTAGAAAGTTGTGTTTTGTGGCAAGTTGTTTTGTGTATTGTGCTTAATAATAATAATAATAATAGGAATTTATATAGCGCTCTTTCTCACATGAGCTCAGTGCGCTTTACATTGATAACAAGAATAGTAAAGACCAACAAATAATGAATCATTAGAAAGTAAAATAAACCATGATGATTGCACGCAACATTCTCTTACTTCCTCACACACACACACACACACACACGCACGCACGCACACACACACACACACACACACACACACACACACACACACACACACACACACACACACACATAGACACACACACACACACACACACACATACTTGTATTACAATTTCTAGTCACAGAGACACAAAATTTGGGTCGCTCCCACCTGGAGAGCGCGTTGCTGTAATGCAGCGCCTCCCTTTTTGGGGGTGTGGATGGGGGGTTGGACTTTAGAAACCTAGGCATCAATTTGGTACATACCAGGTAGCAGGATTTCTCCCTGCTCTTACCAACCTTTAACCGCCTTGTGAGTTTAATTAACGCGCATAAAGCGCATGGGTCAGATTTGCTTCAAGTCCCCATCCGAAGGACTCCGTGTTCAATTTGTCCAACTGGAAAGAAAGGAAGATGCCCGGGATCCGGATTCGAACCCAGGTTACTCGTGCAATTAATTCGCAGGCAATCGCCTTAACCATCATGCTACCTTATTGAACAGTACAATCCATGGTTGCCGTTTTATTAGTGGTAGTACAGTATTTTTCGGACTGAGACCCCTGCACCTTCTAATAGGACTAATAAAATAGTAAGAAACTATAATAACAAAATCTGAATTTGGTGTAAAATTTGGGGAAACCTTATAATAAGGTGCGCCTTATAGTCTGAAGCATGGTATTAGGTATTAGGTACTTTATAGTCACAGAGGCGTCTCTGTGAAATTCGGGTTGCTCCCACCTGGAGAGCGCGTCGCAGCCAGAGGCGCGCCACCCAATTTTTTTTATTGTTTTTTGCATGCGATTTATGTGTGACTGATGAGGAAGGAAAGGGGGGGGGGGGGGGGGGGGAAATTTTGACCAAATGACAACTTTTTCGTTGCCACTGGGTTTAACGTATGCTAAGTCAGTGCATGGGCACATGGGACCTCGGTTTATCGTCTCATCCGAAAGACTCCACGTTCAGACCGTAAGGCCTAGTGCAAAGTGAGAGGAAAAAGTCCCCTGTACCCAGGTTCGAACTCGGGTTTACTTGACACGAAGCGAACGCGCTACCACTGTGCCACTCTACACCACTGGTAGATGTTAGGGACAGGCTTCAGCAGCCTAGGCCTCGCAGCCTATAAAACGTCCCCTCAAAGTGGAGGGATGGTTGGGGGGGGGGGGGGGGGGGGTAAATGGAGGTGGGTGTTAGTGTGTTGTGTTATGATTATATGCAATGCATTCTCTAATGTATTCATTTTCATAGAGATGTATGGTGAGGATACGTGAACCAGTCTGTTAGAAATGGTTGTACGAATGGTGAGTGAAAAGCGCATTGAGTTGCTTAGCAAGATTGTGCGCTATATAAGCATTATTAATTATTTATTAAAATCAATTGACTTCTGGGGGTGGGGGTGGGGGTTCTGAGCTACTTTTTGAAAAATCAATAAAAAAAATCTGGTGTGGGTGACTTCATGCGGAAAGTTGATTTTGCAGGCATAGTTCCCCGTGGGGATACCGGGGTGTCTTTCGTAAAAATAGTTCCCTCACCTTCTGGAAGTTCTGTGCTTGTAACTTCCTCTAATCTGCCACTCTCTTGGACTCTGCCTTTTCCCTTTGTTTTTTATCACATCTACTATCTTTCTGACTTATTGGCCCATTCTCCTGCCTTTTGTCCAAAAAAATCTTCCAATTAATTTTTCTCCTTTGAGCTCCTCCGAAATCGGAATGTGTCGGCTGTACTCAGCAGGGAGACCAGTGAAAACTGAAAACCGGACACATACATACCTTACCCATTATGGCCATATGGCCTGGGAACACAGAAGAGGAAGAAGTAGAAGCAGGCCTAGTTTTCTGCGAGTGGTGTGACGATACCATTGGCTACGCTTCTTGGTTTGAGGCCCTCTCACATCCCTGTACAAGAGACGCGTGCATTGTCTGTGTTTTTTGTTTGTTTTTTTCCAGCGGGGTCGGTGTTGCTGCACGATGAGGTGAACCGAGGGGGTGGGGGTGAGGTGGCCATCAACATGGATGCCGCCATCAACACCAACCAGTACCACCAGCAACAGATCGTGCAAGAGCAGGTCAGCTCAGGGTTTTAGTCATTTTTTGGTTTGTTTGTTAAACAAGAGTGCATTCTGAATGTAGGAAACTTGATAAAGATCCACGCAGTGGTTGAAAGTTTATCTGCTGGCATTGGGCTGAGTTGTGGTTTTGAAATGTCCTAGCCTTGGGTGTGTGTTTTCAGGACACGTACATCCAGGATCGCGCGGACACCATGCAGAGCATAGAGTCCACGATAGTAGAGCTGGGCTCCATATTCCAGCAGCTGGCACACATGGTCAAAGAGCAGGAGGAAATGGTCCAAAGGTACTTGTGTTTCACTCCTACATCGTTCAGTTCACTCTTCTATTCTATACTAGCGCCGTCACTTGCTGTGCCTTGCTTGCTTAGCATGTCGCTCTCTTCCTTTCCTCCATGTTTCCCCCACCCCCACCCCCATGGGCCTCACCCTCGGAATGTGTTGGCTGAATACTGCGAATGTGAGGAGACCAGTTCCCCCCACCCCCCCCCCCCCATGGGCCTCACCCTCGGAATGTGTTGGCTGAATACTGCGAATGTGAGACCAGTTCCCCCCACCCCCCCACCCCCATGGGCCTCACCCTCGGAATGTGTTGGCTGAATACTGCGAGTGTGAGGAGACCAGTGGAAAGTGAAAACCGGACACATATGTGCCTCACCCATTATGACCATATGGCCTGGGAATGCTGAAGAAGAAGAAGAAGAAAAACAAAAAGAAGATGGATGCTGTTTGATTAGCTGGTTTTCTTGTTGGCATGTCTTTGTTCTTGTCTGATGAAATCTTGCATGATAAGGTAGTTGTTTTACAGAGATGGAATCTGCCTGACAAGGCAGTAAAAGTTTTTTGCAGAGAAAAGCTTTATACAAAAACCATCTATCTCTACTCTTTTTCCTGCTTTCATTACCGTTCTTTTAATATATCCATGGCATGTGTCTGCAGGATAGACTCCAACGTGGATGACGCCACGGTGAACATCGAATCGGCCCACTCCGAGATCCTCAAGTATTTCCAGTCGGTGTCCTCCAACCGCTGGCTCATGATCAAGATCTTTGCCGTTCTCATCATCTTCTTCATCGTCTTCGTCGTTTTCATGGCTTGAGCAACCATGATCGGATGAAACTTCTCTTCTCCACTCCTACTCTCCTCACCCAGACACTCACTCGCTCCTCCTCTGCATCCTTTAGGATTTAAAAAGAAATGTAGACAGAAAAGAAAATGTATTAGTGAAAAGAAACTACGGAGAGCCGGACAACATAGTCTTCAGAGAAGAAGCTCCCCTCAATCAAGCGTTTCGGCCCTGAACTCCTTACACTCTAAGGGGGCCGGGCCTCACCCAGGTCATTACTCTGGGTGCCCTTCTGCTGTCAGCACTTGTTTTTAATTATCATACCATACAAGATCTTTGGAGTTATATTGAAAATGGGCAAAATGCACATACTTTTATTTCTGTTGCAGGAGATACTGTACAGATGAAAGAAGTCTTTGTTGAACTTGTGTCAATCTGTGAATTATTCCTTAATGGTGGTAAATGTGACCACTGCCTGGAAAAAACCCTAAAGCAACACGTGAGGAACACGAAGAATATGTTAGGCCTGTTGAGTGTATTTTGCGTTCCTCTTGTTTTCGCATCAAGATGTTGCCTTCATTTAAAATACACTTTGAGGTTGCTCCCTGCTGCCCATATGAATTTGTCTCTCAACAACAACAAAAAATGCTCAAGATTTTTCTTCATCAGTAATGTCATGATGTCTGAAAAGAGTGACATTACTATTGATACTAGAAGTTTAAGGAATGATTTATTATGTGTTCAATATCTTCCATTTTTGTCTGACAGATTATTCGAAAGACAAAAGAATGTGAGAAAAAAGCAGAAACAAAATAAAAAGGATTTGCATGTGGTTTTGGATATTTTTTTCTTTCTACAAATGTAGGGGATATTTGGTGCTTTTAAAAAAATCTAATTGTGACTTTTTATTTTTAGTAAGTAGCATAGTGCTTTTTGTCAGTAGTGTATTTACACTGGGAGTAACATTTATAATCAAAGATGAAGAAAGGTACCACATTTTACGTACTACATGGCACTCCTGATTATAAGGCGCACCCGCCCAAATTTTACACAAAATTCAGATTTTGTTATTATAGTTTCTTACTATATTATCAGTCACATTATTGGCCACTGCAAGTAGGGTTATTAAAGTCCTTGATGCCAAGAGTTAAGCCCTTGTTGATCAGTATCCAAAAGGGCATTCACTCTTACAAAAGGCAGTCATTAAGTGGCCTCAAATAGGGTTATTGGCAAGAGTTATTCCCTTGTTTGGTCAGTACTCAGCCATCTTCCCCCACCCACCAAGGGCATTCACTCTTGCAAAAGGTGTTCTTTGCAGTGGCCAATAAGGCGCAGGGGTCTCAGTCTAATAAAAAAAAGTATCGCCTTATAGTCCGTAAAATAGGGTAGTAGTTCAGTTCAGTGGTTCATTTAACGTCTGTTCACCATTGATGACATTAGACGACGAAAACAATTGTAGTAAAGATAATCTCTAACAATTATTTACATAAGTGATCAATGGAACAATACAATTAACTTATTGAAATTGATCAAAGACACATCAAAGCAACTTTACAACTTCGGAGTGTGCAATGATGTAGTAGCAGTATTAATGATGAAAGGGCTGGATAATATTTGACTGTCATTTTGAAAGTTAAGAAAGGTAGAAGTTCGTAAAGTATGTATTTGGTAAATGTTGTTGACCTATCAGGTCAGCAAACTTCAGTGCTATGTGTTGTGCAAAAACTATCTCCTCTCTTAATGCAGTGGAGTATTTTAGGTGGTAGACCCAGTTTTGTTCATACGTGGTGGTAGTGGATTCGAACTAAGGTGTGAACGGAAAAGATTACAGCTACATTCTGTAGAAATTTTCAGCGGTCTCTTGAATTATCTAAACTTCAGAAAGAAAAAAACCCACTGTAAAATAATTATTATTTATTATTAGAGATTAGTATTATTATTGCTATTGAAATGCCACATGTCTCTTGGTGAGACTGAAGCAATCTACTCTCCCAGACTTCACTTGCTTTCGTTCCTTAACCCCTTCACTGCCGAGCCCGGTTCCGGGGCAACTATTTGCCAAGCCGTTTTAGGTTGCCGAGTCTATCGCAAAGCTTTCTGAATAAAAGTGCATATAATCTATGCTTTTCTGAACGGGGATTGAATGTACTATCCTTTGAGAACACTCTCACACGCATTCGAACATACTGCGAAAAGCGTATGGATAGAAAACGGGAAACTCTTAGAATAACCCTATGACGGATATTTCCATGACGGGGCAGTTTATAGGTTACCGGAAGTTGACGGAAATATCCGTGACGGGGCAGTGAAAAGGTTAAAAAAGAAAAGACGCTGTTAGTAATTAATACAGCAGTCTCATCAGATGATGGCTTGATTACAATGTGCAATACTTCCATCATGTATCAGTAGTAGACTTGTAAAGGGTATATTTTCTTTCATTAATTTGATCTGCAATGTACCTACAATGACAGAAAGGGATGAATGACTCTAAAAGACGTAATTAAGGGATCAGAGGGAGCTAAGCCACACAGTGTTCTTAGATGTGGGTGAATGTGGAACTTACTTCATCCACTGGGCATCAGATTTCATTGAAGTTACCAATTCAAACAAAAATGGTCATCAGATTTAATTCTTTTTTTTTTTATTAAAGGAAACAAGTTGGTGAACATTCTGCTGCCAACCCATTTTATTCTTGGACGTCTTCATTTCTTAATTATCAGCAATTTGGTTGGTGCACTTTTTTCGTTTTCTTCTATAACTGTCTAAAAAAAAAATTGCTAAAAAGGGGAGACGGGGGTGAGGGACTTTCCAAAAATATATTTTCCTGCTAGCAAAGATACAGGTTTGATAACCTGGAGGGGAAGAGTGTTCAGTGAAGTTTGTTTGAAAAGACAGCCTTCTCACTTTCCTTACTCATGTCTTGATATAATTTTATTAACCACTCTTAAATTGTCGTGTGTGTGTTTGAACTAAGTGCGTCATGCTTAAATACAGATGACTTAGCCAATCTTAAATCATGTGTTGGTGACTGCAAGTGAAATATGTCCGTAGTTTTAATACAGGATTCATGGATTCCTGTCAAACATTTTTTGTTGTTGATAATTTCTGTTAACTTTTGTGCTTATCTCAAGAAAATGTTTTAGTACCCTGGCTAAAAGACTCCAGGGATCATCCCAATAGCCGAAGCACTTGAACACTATGGTACAAATGTATCAGCTAGGGATGAAAACATTACGTGTGTGACCGTTTTTGATTACCCCGCCACGTGGGCAGCTACACTCCGACTTCGGAGGAACCTCAAGAGAATGATTTTAAATTCATTTGAAAAAAGACGATGCTTACCTGGTAAGATGACGTTTGTTGCAAATTGTGATTTTCTGATGTAGCCTGGGACGCAGTAATGGCGCCAGTAGCAGATACATATGCACTAGCAATGCCAGACGAAACGGGAAAGGAGTCAGAATTTCAGGCTTCACAAGTTTTCACTGCACCCCTGATGAGTTAGTTATACAGTATTCAACGAAACATAGCTTGAAGTGCCATCGTTTATAAATGGATGAATGTTTGACGCTTATCGCCAACACTTGGAAAGGGCGAGAGTGTGTGAAGCACTGAAGGGCTCTTGCCTTTATTTATTCTGCTGCTATTATAACTGTTCTTTGGTGGGGGTTTTATGACTATTTCATGGGAGCTCCCGGGAAATTTCAAAAATCCTGAAAAGGCAGGGGTCCAGGGGCTGCCCAGGCCCTGGCGGAGTGCAGGGACAGCGCCTCTCCTGGGGGTTCCGGGGCGCAATTCCCCCTGGAAGCTGAAGGGAATCAACAGTTTTTAATGTAACTGGCAAGCTCTCGTTGCACTTTCACTTCTGGTTAAACGTCATGACCTCTATAACCAGAAAAATTATTAAATTATAATTCGGTGACGCCGGCTCCAGGCAACAAAAAAAATCCCGAACTTCAGGACATCCTGGACAAAAAAATCCTTTACTTCAGGACATCCTGAAAGCAGGACCATCCATGCTATTTCAACCACCTTTTATACAGGCATGGTACTAGAGTAAAAGCATTTGCTCTGAAGATATTTCAGGGGTTCAGTGGATGTTGCTTCCAGGAGAGGCCAAGGGGTAAAAGACCTTTCTGAGTAACGGGAATCAATGTTCTTTAACCCCTTCAAGACGTCACTGCCTGAGGCCTGGGGTTGCCTAGAAAAATCATATAATAAAAAGGCAAGTGTGTATGTGTCTGTCTCATTACTGTGTCTGTCTGTCTGTGTGAAACACAAAACAGGCCTTATAACTCCGCCGTTTTTCGACCTAATCGCTTCAAATTTGCTGTGAGCCCTAACGGGGCGATGGCAACGGCAACCGAGGCGGCCATGTCATTTGCGCGGTTTGGCAAATGCGCGAAACGCATATCCGCTGGCCTCTCAGCGCCCGTATCTCCGGTGTTTTGGGACCGATTGCCTTCAACTTTGGCAGGTAGATGACTGGGGACGGTGACTATCGATGTGCCAAACCGGAAGCGAATCTATTTCACGAATAACTCCGCCGTTTCTTAACCGAATCGCTTCAAATTTTCTGTCAGGCTTGCTGTAGCCGGGGCAAATCCTGGCAGCAAATTTGAAGAGAATCGGGAAAGAGCGTCACAGAGCAGCGCCAACGGGAAACGGGGCCTTATAACTCCGCCGTTTCTTAACCGAATCGCTTCAAATTTGCTGTACTCAGCGTTACCAGTACTTGGCGTTACCGTTGCTAGGCGTTACCGTTACTTGGCGTTACCGGTACCCGGCGTTGCGCTAGTTATAAATAAAAAGTGCCACAAAACGCGCCTCTGTCTGTGATTCATTTTCAACATTACTGGTTGATTCAAGTTTAATTTTCACTTTGAAATCGTTATTACTTGCATTAAAATCAGAATTATTAGTCTCCTTATTACTATCACATTAACGAAAATTTATTGGAGCATTTTGTGAAGCTCGCGAGGGACCGTTTTTTTTAGTTTAGTTTTTTACATTTTTAACATTAACTAATGAAGCGGAAGTGCCAAACATAAGTGAAATGATGGCTGGAAGAGTCACAAAGAGAAGTAACTCGGAAAACATGGTTTGGATTGAGGTCACATGGATTCAGACAAGTTTTAGACTCAGAAGTCGCTGTTCCGAGAATACTCAGAATTAGGCCCTGACTGGCGTTCTCCTGTTCCGAGAATACTCAGAATTAGGCCCTGACTGGCGTTCTCCTGTTCCGAGAATACTCAGAATTAGGTCCTGACTGGCGTTCTCCTGTTCCGAGTATACTCAGAATTAGGCCCTGACTGGCGTTCTCCTGTTCCGAGTATACTCGGAATTAGGCCGTGACTGGCGTTCTCCTGTTCCGAGTATACTCGGAATTAGGCCCTGACTGGCGTTCTCCTGTTCCGAGTATACTCGGAATTAGGCCCTGACTGGCGTTCTCCTGTTCCGAGTATACTCGGAATTAGGCCCTGACTGGCGTTCTCCTGTTCCGAGAATACTCAGAATTAGGCCCTGACTGGCGTTCTCCTGTTCCGAGTATACTCAGAATTAGGCCCTGACTGGCGTTCTCCTGTTCCGAGTATACTCAGAATTAGGCCCTGACTGGCGTTCTCCTGTTCCGAGAATACTCAGAATTAGGCCCTGACTGGCGTTCTCCTGTTCCGAGTATACTCAGAATTAGGCCCTGACTGGCGTTCTCCTGTTCCGAGTATACTCAGAATTAGGCCCTGACTGGCGTTCTCCTGTTCCGAGTATACTCGGAATTAGGCCCTGACTGGCATTCTCCTGTTCCGAGTATACTCGGAATTAGGCCCTGACTGGCGTTCTCCTGTTCCGAGTATACTCGGAATTAGGCCCTGACTGGCGTTCTCCTGTTCCGAGTATACTCGGAATTAGGCCCTGACTGGCGTTCTCCTGTTCCGAGTATACTCGGAATTCGTCCAGAATGAGTTAAAGCTGAAAACGTTACAACATAAAAATATTGAAAACACTCAATAACCCTCTTATCTTTGTTTTTCAAGTTTTACTTTTCTATGAATTCAGAGAATTCTCTGAAAAGTATTATGCCTGAAGTGTAAATTGTTTTGTTGAACTGTAGTAATCGGCCCTTAATTTTATGAAGCTCTACTAAAGCTTGAAGTGGGAAACTAAACGTTGTTACTTTCTAAATTAAGTAAACCGATTTACTTAATTTAGAAAGTAACGTTTAGTTTCCCACTTAAGCTTTAGTAGAACTTCATAAAATTAACCCCTGGTCATGAAACTACGATAGATTTAATCGATGGCATCTACCTTTTCAATCAAAGCATCATGTGTTGAACCTATTTTGATATCTCTCTCGACTTCTCATGTTAAAAAAAAAAAATCAATGGTGGTGCATGTATGATGTACACTTTCATGTTTGAATCTGTGTCGAGTTTACAATGAAGAAAGATCAGATCAGCTGATGACAATCATTTTACACTTGGGGGGGGGGGGGGGGGGGGGGTTCAGCTCATGAATTTCAAACATGATCAGTTTGAGCAAAATTGAGGCAATTTAGACAAAAGATCCAGTATTTTATTACAGATTTCACTTGCTATGCTACACATGCACATCGAAAAATTGCTGGCATAAAGGTACTTTTCATCATGAGTTTTGCTAGGTATGCTTTAACAGAAAACAAGAATAATTGATTTATCCCCCTTTTTTTAAAAGAATTACCATTCTCCTTACGAGAGTGGTAATCTTTTTTTTTCTCCCCAATCTTTATTTCTTTCCTTTCTTTTCCTCTCTGTGTCTCTCCATCCATCGCTGTTGCTGTTCTCGTCTCCGCTGTCGTGGAATCGTGCGTGAGTCTTGGTCTTGGTCTTGTCCTCTTCTCCTCCTCTGCTACATATTCTTGTTTTCGTGCTTTCTCTGCTTCATCTTTTCTTTTCCACCCTTTTTATTACCCGGCCAGAGGCCCAGGTATTGCGATCAGTTTGTGTGTCTGTGTGTGTATCGATTATCTTAAAAACTACTGTTTGGATTTTGATTAAAATTGGCAGAGGGGTAGACAGCTTGAAAAGGAAGCTTCCTTTCGTTAATCAACACAGTGCTGACCTTGACCTTGAAAACCGAAATTTCCTTCTTTGGGCTATGTAATTTCCCCCCAGCTTTATTTCGTGAACTAGTGAACAGAATCGCTTCAAATTTTGTGTGGTTGTGTACCATGGTGCAAGGAAGTTTGTATAAAAGTTCAGCTGTATCTCGTGAACTACTGAACAGAATCGCTTCAAATTTTGGGCTATGTATTTTATGCGTTCTGTAAGGGTGGAAAGTGGTGTGTTTATTGGGGGGGGGGGGGAGAGGACATCACTCGGTGCAAGGAAGTTTGTATAAAAGTTCAGCTGTATCTCGTGAACTACTGAACAGAATCGCTTCAAATTTTGGGCTATGTATTTTATGCGTTCTGTAAGGGTGGAAAGTGGTGTGTTTATTGGGGGGGGGGGGGGGGGAGAGGACATCACTCGGTGCAAGGAAGTTTGTATAAAAGTTCAGCTGTATCTCATGAACTACTGAACAGAATCGCTTCAAATTTTGAGCTATGTATTTTATGCGTTCTGTAAGGGTGGAAAGTGGTGTGTTTATTGGGGGGGGGGGGGGGGAGAGAGGACATCACTCGGTGCAAGGAAGTTTGTATAAAAGTTCAGCTGTATCTCGTGAACTACTGAACAGAATCGCTTCAAATTTTGAGCTATGTATTTTATGCGTTCTGTAAGGGTGGAAAGTGGTGTGTTTATTGGGGGGTGGGGGTGGGACAGGACATAACTCTGGCCGGGTTTGCATCGTCACAATGTGTTGCTGCCGCTCGGCGATGCCCTTGTTTTCCTCTCCTCTCAATTCCTCCTCTCCTCCTTATTTTGTATCTTCTTTCTGTCTTCCTTTATGTTATTCCTCTTTTTCCCTCCTCCATTTTCTTCCATCTTTCCCTTTCACATTATTATTTTTCTCTTCACGTTCTGTATTTTCTGCCCCCCTCTTTATTCTCCCCCTACCCATTTTTCCTTCCTTCTTTTTTTCCCCAAGAGTTTTTTTTCCCTAATGATGAAGATGACAATGATATTTGAGTCCTAATGAGGAGGATGCTGTGAGGTCCATACAGGGTTGAGACACCGTGGCAGTGCTGTCCTCCACACTCCCTGTCAAATGTATCCTAGCGTCAACTAGGCCCGCAGTGTTGGTCAGGAAATTAGAGCAACACTCTCAACACACATCCGTAAAGTGGATGAAGCTCGACTGTGTGGTCCCAGTCTTCCCATTGAGCCCACAGCACACTCGCTCTGGGTAGGAGCCGGCCTGGCCCGAAAAACCCACAAGATTTTGATGGGATTCGAACCCACGACGTCCCAGTCACTAGTCCGCAACTCTAACCACTGAGCTATTAACCACTGAGCTATGGGGGCTGGTGTCTCATTTCACCCCAGCAAGAAATGCATATGTACATGCGTTTTCCTGTTTCTTTTCTGCTCCTCCATGGGGACTGTGCCTCTCCCGTTTTACCTTCAGTGTGCAAGAACAATGAATGTTGAGCAAGTATTCTTTATGAGCTTATGGATGAGGAATTATATTTGTAACTATCTTTTTGCCTCTACAAAATTATGTTTCGGAAGATAGTTTGGGTACATTGTGATTGTCTTTGCTTTTTGTGCATTGTTTGTTAAAGGAGTTCTTGTATATAATGTATATTAAAATATGTGGAGTATGTTTTAAAAAGATTGTACAGATTTTTGTGAAATTATTGTGATTTTGATCTTCTTCTCTGTACAATGACACTGGATGTGAAAATAAAAATATGATGTAAAATGAAAATACTCTGAGAATTAGTTGAATTATTTTATGCACCCAAGTATCATTAGCTGTGTTGTAAACCATATAAACATGATACCCATATTTAAGATAGTCTGTATTTGTGCTGGTCCAAGTTTGCGTCAGTCTGAAATATTACTAAGTAAACTTAGCATGATGACGGCCAAGTTATAGATACAGCCACTGATGGAACTTTCTTTTTCTGACCAATGCACGAATCAAACCTGCAATGCATTCACACTCCACAGTTCAACCCTCTTGCATTCACATTTGTGACCCAGCACCACGAAAGGGACATTAAGTCGCTGGGCTAGTTTCTCACAACAGGCTTGCAAGGTCAAAAATCTCATTTCTAGTCAATTTTGAGTTATGGGTATTTTTGTGTTCTCTAGCATCTTATCTTCCATATTTATAAAGGATAACCTTTAATATGGTCTCTAAATGGTCCTTAAAGTGCTTTAAAACGAGCAGGTCAATGCATTTTGAGTTATGGGTATTTTTGTGTTCTCTAGCATCTTATCTTCCATATTTATGGATAACCTCTCTAAATGGTCCTACAAGTGCTTTAAAACGAGCAGGTCAATGCATTTTGAGTTATGGGTATTTTTGTGTTCTCTAGCATCTTATCTTCCATATTTATAAAGGATAACCTTTAATAGTGTCTATAAATGGTCCTACAAGTGCTTTAAAACGAGCAGGTCAATGCATTTTGAGTTATGGGTATTTTTGTGTTCTCTAGCATCTTATCTTCCATATTTAAGGATAACCTTTAATAGTGTCTATAAATGGTCCTACAAGTGCTTTAAAACCAGCAGGTCAATGCATTTTGAGTTATGGGTATTTTTGTGTTCTCTAGCATCTTATCTTCCATATTTAAGGATAACCTTTAATAGTGTCTCTAAATGGTCCTACAAGTGCTTTAAAACCAGCAGGTCAATGCATTTTCTTCATCTAGGCTAGACTTTAGACTGTTTTCTCAAAATGTCCGACACTTACCTTACTAACTTTAAATGCTCATAACTCTGGAACGGGAAAAGATACAAGAATGGTTCTTGTATCATTAGAAAGAGAATTGTCTGAAGTTTTCAAGTGTATAATTTTCTCAGAATGGTCAGTTTGATACTTAATGTCCCTTTCGTGGTGCTGGGTCACATGTTACAGAAAAGTGTTCACTTTTGAAGCACACAGCATCATACAGTTACAGGCATGGGAATTGTCAGTCTTTTGGCTGATTTCAGCTTTTTTGGTGGTCCTTTTCAGTCTTTTTTTTTTCAAGTTTCAGCTTTTTTTTATGGTCCAAGAGGACATTTATGAGATAAAAAAAAAGAAGCCCAATGAGTAAAACTTAAGTTATTGGTTATAAATGAATGCAAAATATATCAGTCTTATCTCTAATATTGTTTTTAAGGCTTAGATAACAGAAGAAGCTTCATTTTCTGGGGGCTGTATCCCAACACACACGGTTTTCATTTGTTTTTTTATTCCTTGTTCCTATGCCAGCTTCCAGACCCTAATTTTCAGTCTTTTTTGTTTTCTCTAATTCCCATGCCTGTGTTACCATCACATCATTGCAAGTGTAAGCACACGTACCACACATATGTGGAATTTACATGCGGAAACCCCATAAAGTAAGTAAAAGAAACAAGGGGAAAAAAGGACAATAAGCGGACGCGTTTCCGAACAGAAACCTGCGCTTATCCCCCCCCCCCCCCCTTCCTTTTACTTATTTACGGGGTTCCGTGAGTAACTTCCGCGTATATCTGTACACAGCCTAATGCTGCTTCCTAGTGTTTCCATGCGTAACTTCCGCGATATCTGTACACAGCCTAATGTTGCTTCCTAGTGTTTCCGTGCGTAACTTCCGCGATATCTGTACACAGCCTAATGCTGCTTCCTAGTGTTTCCGTGCGTATATCTGTACACAGCCTAATGCTGCTTCCTAGTGTTTCCATGCGTAACTTCCGCGATATCTGTACACAGCCTAATGTTGCTTCCTAGTGTTTCCGTGCGTATATCTGTACACAGCCTAATGCTGCTTCCTAGTGTTTCCGTGCGTAACTTCCGCGATATCTGTACACAGCCTAATGTTGCTTCCTAGTGTTTCCGTGCGTAACTTCTGCGTATATCTGTACACAGCCTAATGTTGCTTCCTAGTGTTTCCGTGCGTATATCTGTACACAGCCTAATGCTGCTTCCTAGTGTTTCCGTGCGTAACTTCTGCGTATATCTGTACACAGCCTAATGTTGCTTCCTAGTGTTTCCGTGCGTATATCTGTACACAGCCTAATGCTGCTTCCTAGTGTTTCCGTGCGTATATCTGTACACAGCCTAATGTTGCTTCCTAGTGTTTCCGTGCGTATATCTGTACACAGCCTAATGTTGCTTCCTAGTGTTTCTGTGCGTATATCTGTACACAGCCTAATGCTGCTTCCTAGTGTTTCCATGCGTAACTTCCGCGATATCTGTACACAGCCTAATGTTGCTTCCTAGTGTTTCCGTGCGTATATCTGTACACAGCCTAATGCTGCTTCCTAGTGTTTCCGTGCGTAACTTCCGCGATATCTGTACACAGCCTAATGTTGCTTCCTAGTGTTTCCGTGCGTAACTTCTGCGTATATCTGTACACAGCCTAATGTTGCTTCCTAGTGTTTCCGTGCGTATATCTGTACACAGCCTAATGCTGCTTCCTAGTGTTTCCGTGCGTATATCTGTACACAGCCTAATGTTGCTTCCTAGTGTTTCCTGCGTGTATCTGTACACAGCCTAATGCTGCTTCCTAGTGTTTCTGCGTATATCTGTACACAGCCTAATGCTGCTTCCTAGTGTTTCCGTGCGTATATCTGTACACAGCCTAATGTTGCTTCCTAGCGTGCGTATATCTGTACACAGCCTAATGTTGCTTCCTAGTGTTTCCGTGCGTATATCTGTACACAGCCTAATGCTGCTTCCTAGTGTTTCCATGCGTATATCTGTACACAGCCTAATGCTGCTTCCTAGTGTTTCCGTGCATAACTGTACACAGCCTAATGTGCTTCCTAGTGTTTCCATGCGTGTATCTGTACACAGCCTAATGTTGCTTCCTAGTGTTTCCGTGCGTATATCTGTACACAGCCTAATGCTGCTTCCTAGTGTTTCCGTGCGTATATCTGTACACAGCCTAATGCTGCTTCCTAGTGTTTCCGTGCGTAACTTCCGCGTATATCTGTACACAGCCTAATGCTGCTTCCTAGTGTTTCCGTGCGTATATCTGTACACAGCCTAATGCTGCTTCCTAGTGTTTCCGTGCGTATATCTGTACACAGCCTAATGCTGCTTCCTAGTGTTTCCTAATCTGTACACAGCCTAATGCTTTCCTAGTGTTTCCGTGCGTAACTTCCGCGTATATCTGTACACAGCCTAATGCTGCTTCCTAGTGTTTCCGTGCGTATATCTGTACACAGCCTAATGCTGCTTCCTAGTGTTTCCGTGCGTATATCTGTACACAGCCTAATGCTGCTTCCTAGTGTTTCCGTGCGTAACTTCTGCGTATATCTGTACACAGCCTAATGCTGCTTCCTAGTGTTTCCGTGCGTATATCTGTACGCCTAATGTATATATCTGTACACAGCCTAATGCTGCTTCCTAGTGTTTCCGTGCGTATATCTGTACACAGCCTAATGCTGCTTCCTAGTGTTTCCGTGCGTATATCTGTACACAGCCTAATGCTGCTTCCTAGTGTTTCCGTGCGTAACTTCCGCGTATATCTGTACACAGCCTAATGCTGCTTCCTAGTGTTTCCGTGCGTATATCTGTACACAGCCTAATGCTGCTTCCTAGTGTTTCCATGCGTATATCTGTACACAGCCTAATGCTGCTTCCTAGTGTTTCCGTGCGTATATCTGTACACAGCCTAATGCTGCTTCCTAGTGTTTCCATGCGTATATCTGTACACAGCCTAATGCTGCTTCCTAGTGTTTCCGTGCGTAACTATCTGTACACAGCCTAATGTTGCTTCCTAGTGTTTCCATGCGTATATCTGTACACAGCCTAATGTTGCTTCCTAGTGTTTCCGTGCGTATATCTGTACACAGCCTAATGCTGCTTCCTAGTGTTTCCGTGCGTAACTATCTGTACACAGCCTAATGCTGCTTCCTAGTGTTTCCGTGCGTATATCTGTACACAGCCTAATGCTGCTTCCTAGTGTTTCCGTGCGTATATCTGTACACAGCCTAATGTTGCTTCCTAGTGTTTCCGTGCGTATATCTGTACACAGCCTAATGCTGCTTCCTAGTGTTTCCATGCGCCTAATGTTGCTTCCTAGTGTTTCCATGCGTATATCTGTACACAGCCTAATGTTGCTTCCTAGTGTTTCCGTGCGTATATCTGTACACAGCCTAATGCTGCTTCCTAGCGTTTCCGTGCGTATATCTGTACACAGCCTAATGCTGCTTCCTAGTGTTTCCATGCGTATATCTGTACACAGCCTAATGCTGCTTCCTAGTGTTTCCGTGCGTATATCTGTACACAGCCTAATGTTGCTTCCTAGTGTTTCCGTGCGTATATCTGTACACAGCCTAATGCTGCTTCCTAGTGTTTCCGTGCGTATATCTGTACACAGCCTAATGCTGCTTCCTACTGTTTCCATGCGTAACTTCCGCGTATATCTGTACACACAGCCTAATGCTGCTTCCTAGTGTTTCCGTGCGTAACTTCCGCGTATATCTGTACACAGCCTAATGCTGCTTCCTAGTGTTTCCGTGCGTAACTTCCGCGTATATCTGTACACAGCCTAATGCTGCTTCCTAGTGTTTCCGTGCGTAACTTCGGCGTATATCTGTACACAGCCTAATGCTGCTTCCTAGTGTTTCCATGCGTAACTTCGGCGTATATCTGTACACAGCCTAATGCTGCTTCCTAGTGTTTCCATGCGTAACTTCCGCGTATATCTGTACACAGCCTAATGCTGCTTCCTAGTGTTTCCGTGCGTATATCTGTACACAGCCTAATGTTGCTTCCTAGTGTTTCCGTGCGTATATCTGTACACAGCCTAATGCTGCTTCCTAGTGTTTCCGTGCGTAACTTCGGCGTATATCTGTACACAGCCTAATGTTGCTTCCTAGTGTTTCCATGCGTATATCTGTACACAGCCTAATGTTGCTTCCTAGTGTTTCCGTGCGTATATCTGTACACAGCCTAATGCTGCTTCCTAGTGTTTCCGTGCGTATATCTGTACACAGCCTAATGTTGCTTCCTAGTGTTTCCGTGCGTATATCTGTACACAGCCTAATGCTGCTTCCTAGTGTTTCCGTGCGTATATCTGTACACAGCCTAATGCTGCTTCCTAGTGTTTCCGTGCGTATATCTGTACACAGCCTAATGCTGCTTCCTAGCTTAGTGCGAGTAAAGCAAGCCAGAACTTTGTGCCTGATGGAAATGCCATGGGAGGGGTCTCAAGAGTGGGGGCAAGCTGTGGCTGGTTTTAGTCCACTTGAACACGCAGAGGCAACTTTGTTTAGAGAGTTAATAAGCCACCAGACCTGTTTACCCCCTACATAAATCTCGAGTCTGGATAGCTGAAATGAGTAGTTTGTAGTCTTATTCATTAAACCATCAAATAATGTTCACTGAAAATGAGTAGTTAGAGCATTATTTTCAATTTTGAAGAGTAGTAGAGGTCCAAATTGAGTAGAATACTACTCAAAAAGAGTAGAGTAAACAGGTCTGAGCCACCCTTCTCATTTCAACAACAAGAAGCAACCACAGAACATTTTAAGAACTTTCACACTGCACACAAACATTTGTCGAAATAAGTGAGTAAGAAAGAACAAAAAAAGAAGCAAAAACAAAATCAGACTGTGAGAAACTCGACACTTTTAAAACCCAAGAGATTCTTGCAGTACATTCACACTTTATTTGTCCCACAAGCCTCTCTCTCTCTCCACGCTGGTGCCATGTTCACAGTCATTGTCCACATCTTTCCTCTCTGTTTAAATTAACGCGAAAAAGATGGGAGGAGGAAAAGTATGTATATGTATATATATATTTTAAAAATATATGATCACACAGCTTATCTATCATCTCCATACTCCACAAATCATGCATCTTTTGTTTTTCCTGATTGGTATTTACACAGGGTCCGCACTCAGCAGTCACCATTCACTTGTTGAGAACTTGTTCTCTGCACATATGCGCACACACACACACACCTCAGCCATAAACTAAGCAACAATGTTTGCATTGTCCACAGATGAAGGTTTCCCACCATCCTACCACCACATTCCCACACGCATAATTACAATCGTGCAGCATTAAAAACACAACTTACTAAACACACAATCAAACCAATCTCTCAACTGCCACTGTGCCTGCAAATATACACATGTACCTGATGCGGGCAGGGAAGAAAACAGTTTGGAGTGCTTTGTACATCAACTGTCCACACAACTCCGCCTTATATACACTTCTCATCACTATGTACACTTCACTTTAGTTGAAAAGCTGTGCAGCGCATCTCTGTCGCACCACAAACATCAATCCGCACACACCAGTGTTTGCACTGAATCGAAAAATCTCGCACAACAGCCTCAAGACAAATGCAACGATCAGTTTGAACTGATGCAGGAAAAACACTGGTTGCAAATGTGTGCGACCTTAACACTTACCACCAGACACGAAAATACCTTGTAACCAATCAGACACTGGTCCACAGGAAAAATGCCTACGCTACCATCACATTATTGCATTTCACTGGCAGAAGTGTTTTTCTTTTTTTCAAGTTACATTTTTCAAATGAAATGAAAGTTTCAATCAAGCGAATGAATGAGATCACCCCAAAAATCCAACCCCCCAAACCAAGCCATCATCATTGATTATCTCAAAGCATAAAGATGAGGGCTCATTCCAACAGCATCAACTACCATGATTTTCAGACAAGGCAGTACTTGTGTTGGTCTATAACGACCACCACTGATCTAAAATACAGTGCTTTAACATAAGCAAGGGAACACCAATACTGCAGACCAATAGGAATTGTTCCGAAATAATTAAGGGGAGTAATTTCATAGTGTGTGGGAGTGATCTTGCCTAATTAAATCGGTCAAACAGGGGAAGGTACTCTACAATCAGGTAGATCCCCAGCTCTCACCTCATGTGTTTGAGTAGACTTACATCACTTAGAACACCATGCGTCATTCTAAAAAATTGATGTCATTTATATTTTACGTCACATTTTGCAAGTTTTATCATTTTGTGTATACTGGCCACCCCTCATTTTTCTAAAAAAAAAGTTTTTAAGTCGCTGACTGGCATCCTGCGGTTTCAAGCTTTGCCGCCATGGTTGCTATGGCTTTGACCGAGTAAGTCGAGGTAATCAACTCTAATTTTCACGAAGTGCTCTCCCCTAGTTTTTTCTGAAAATTGTCTATTAGATCTTTGATTGATTCTTGGGTGGGAGGGAGAAGAAAAAGATCTGAAAGATACAAGAAATGCACTTGCATGTCTACTAGCCCAATTTGGTAATGAAGTACCCTCCATCATGACTTGGGCTGTACCCAGCAAAACTGATACCAAAAACCACAAACACAACCCTAAAAACCACCTAACCATTTCATGCTTTTTTTCTTTCATCAAGTAAATGGCTTTTCAACATACAAGCAACATTTGATTACTATACCAGTTTATCATACATCTGTATCGTTAAATATTCGGGACTTTCCTAGATTGCACTGCCTCTGGCATTGCCTCCAGGATCGTTCCCACCATCTTTAATCTACTAATGTCCCATATGTGTCTGTTTCAGACCGGAGGACGTTGAACGGATTTTCATTCCAAGCAACATTTGAATGAAAGGAGCAAGGCAAAACTTCCAGAGAGCGGTGTTTTTTCCATATGCCAGCCCAAAACAACGATCATTTCCTAAGTAAAAATTCAAGCGATTTTCAGTTTGCCACTAAACAAAAACAAAAACACAAAAAAATCCCACCCAAGCAAAAACAAGGCCAATTTAGACGAAGAGGGAGAGGAAATGTTTGTTAACCCTTTCACCGCCAATGTCGCATTTATGCACCACAATGGTTTAACACCCATGTTACTAAAGGGCATGAATCCAGGGCCTGTTATCCAAAGACCCTATTTTCTTAATTTTGGGAGGTAAGGATAGGCCTAATGTTAAATATGTCACAGAGGAATTCCCAATATTGCAGATAGATTTTTTTCTCTACCCAGTTAAGTTCAATGGTATATTTTGGCTGAAAAATGGCTGGCGGCGAAAGGGTTAACACGTCTCTTGCCTACTCTTGGAATGTAGTTCTTCAGTTCTCCTGAACCCGACAGACTGCCACGACACCTGGCGAACAATGTGACTGATCATTTAACATCAAAAGACTATACGGTATACACGCCCCCAAGAATAGGGAGAGAAAGAAACTGGTTTCTATTGCTCTTCTACAGTTCTAAGCTAGTCTTGACGAAAACAACAAAGCAAAACAATTGTTCGTCACTTCGTGACTACCAGTACACAAACGGTTCCCGTTGATATACACAAAAAATGATAATAGTAGTAGTTGATCCATTTTATTTTCAGTCACTCAGGCACCTCGAGGACTCTTTTCTCACTACTTACAACACACATCCCTCGCAACATGTATCACTACATTCATACTACTTTTTCACTCCACGATCTAAGTGTAGCGTCAACATACTTCTCTTGCATTACGCATCACTACATTTGTACAACTATTCTTTCACTCCACAATCTAAGTGTAGCGTCAACATACTTTTCTTGCATTACGCATCACTACATTTGTACAACTACTCTTTCACTCCACAATCTACTTTGTGTCACTTCAACACACTTCTCTTGCATCACTACATTTATACAACTACTCTCTCACTCCACAATCTACTGTGAGTCACTTCAACACACTTCTCTTGCATCACTACATTTATACAACTACTCTTTCACTCCACAATCTACTGTGAGTCACTTCAACACACTTCTCTTGCATTACGCATCACTACATTTATACAACTACTCTTTCACTCCACGATCTACTGTGTGTCGCTGTTTGATAATAAAAAGTAAAACTCAGAGATCAGAAAGTAGGACAGCTAATCACTGATAGCACATGCACTGCAATGATACATTCACAATCACACGCAGGCAAAATCATCCTAATCTTTCACCACCCTTCCCTAACATCCCATCACGAGATCAACGAATCATTTTACACAAGACCCAATATGCAGTTTCTTACAAAATAAATTGCTATACAATCTGTAATCAAACCAACAGATCTACAACCATCACACACACAGAGACACACCACACACCAAAGATATTTACATGAAAATCATCATTTCACTCGCTACTCCCGCACACTCATCCCCCTTCTTCCCATCCAAACACTGTGATCCCTGCACACATGAAATGATGCATTCTAATAGTTAAACTAGTTCTGTTACAGACGCACAATATCTTCAGGTGGGAGCAACCCGGATTTCACAGAGACACCACTGTGACTATAAAGTACTAAATACAGGAAAGACTTTCCATAACCATCCTTAACCAATTCGAGAGACTTTTCCAATTGAACTTTTTCTTCACACCTTCAGTCTATCACAAGTTTTTGATAATTACAGTTGGGTGGAATTTTGAAGTGGTGTGTGTGTGTGTGTGTGTCCTGAAACGAGATCCTCTGGTCAAACAAGGCACGTTGGGCAGCTGTGTTCATTATTCCTTGCTCTCCTCTTGGAACATAGGACGTCAACAAGAGACCTCCACAGTCCCCTGTCCTGTACCACTGCCACTTCTATATGAAAAGGCATGAACCAAGAGGGAAGATAGTATTGTTCCTTGCTCTCCCCTTGGAACATAGGACGTCAACAAGAGACCTCCACAGTCCCCTGTCCTGTACCACTGCCACTATACGAAAAGGCATGAACCAAGAGGGAAGATAGTATTGTCAGATAAGCAAGGAATGGAGAAAAACAGATTTAAAAAAAAAGGATACGTCCACGAATTTAACGATGAAAGACAAAGCAAGACCATCTACCACAGAAAAGAAAAATAGCAAAGCGAAAAGCGGGGAAAAGGAATAGATAGAGGGAAGTATCTCGATTGATAGGAAGAAGTGAAACGAAGGACAAATCAGCAAACAGATTGAGTTATGAAATGTGTAGAATTAGGGGGAAGGAAAGCAGAAAAGAAGAATGAGAGTTCGAATTAGCGGGAATAAAGAACGCAACAATGGCTAAAGAAAAAGATCATAATAGAATAAAATGAATGGACATGAAAAATTTAAAATTTGTACAGCAATCTGGAATTTAAAAAAAAAAGAATAAAATACATAAACAAAACTGTGCTATCACTCACAGACTCACGACCAAAAGACTTCGCTAAACCAGGAATCGAGATAACCCCCCCAGAAGTTTCCTTCTGTTAACTCTTCCCTCCATTATGTTATAGAAAGTCAGATGGGGACGCTGTGGAAATGGAAGGAAAGGGGTACATACACATCTTCAATCCGACTTCTATCTGTCCACCGATATGGCACAAACAGCACCGTAGTGTGTGACTGAATTTTCACTATGTGGAACCCCTTTAACCAGGCACTGTAAGCTGAGCAAAGAGAGACAGGGAGCTTCAACAAAGCACAAACCGAGGGAAGCAGGCAAAAACGAATGAACAACAAACACAACGATGTGCATCAACAGAACTCATTCTAGTGATCCGACAAAATGTCGATACATGTTTACAAATGAAACACAAGCTTACATATTCAGGGGTGCTCCTGGGAAATTTCAAAAATCCTGCAAGGCAGGGGTCCAGGGGCCACCCAGGCCCCGGTTGAGTGCAGGGACAGCGCCTCTCCTGGTGGTTCCAGGGGGCATTGCTCCCTGGAAGCTGAAGGGAAACAACAGTTTCCAATGTAATGACAGGCTCTCGTTGCACTTTCACTTCTGGTTAAACTTCATGGCCTCTATAACCAGCAAAATGCATCTTCTAAATTCTCATAATCCAGCGACGCCGGCTCCTGGCAATAAAAAAACCACCTGAACTTCAGGACATCCTGGACCAAAAAATCCTGAACTTCAGGACATCCTGAAAGCAGGAGCATCCATGCATATTCCCTGCTCTATGAAAACATCAAGTGTCTCAGTCTGCGTTACAACCTGTTCAAACATTCCTAAAGTTCGCAACCCTGTTAATTTTGTTCATAAATAACAATCTATCAATTTCACTTATCACAGTTCCTTCATCATCCCCCCCCCCCCCCCCCCCCCCCCCCTACACACTTGCTCTGCAAAGAGGCGATGAAATGTACGCATTGATGCTTGAACAATTACTCTAAACAGCCGTGCGATAATCATACAGTGTATACAAGTGCATGTGGCAGTACTGGGAAATGCAAAGGGAGGCAAGAGGATTGTGGCAAATGATTCCCTACATGTTATGGGGTTGGAGAAGGGTGGGGGATTAGGGTGAGGGACTGGAGGATCTGAGGAACAGTTTCCAACAGACTTTCAGTGTCTTGTACTGTCAACTTCTATTTCTCATATTAAAGATATCAAAACAAAAGATACTGAGCAAGAACATCGGCTTGCATGGGCTCACACTGACAGTCATGGTGATCAGGCTTTTTATTTTTCCCCCTTCTTCCTCACATGCTGTTATCCATGACAGCTTGGGAAGACACTTTGCAATTCAATCAGTGTGCTTCGTGTAATCATTCAATTCAGCAAAGTCCAGTTTATCCTTGTAAACCTTCATATTGTGTTTTCATATATTAATTAATCATACATAATCATATTCAGTTTTCTGATATCATCTTTATGCATTTACATGTGTATTTATTCTGTGTTTACGGTGTTGTCTGGTGTTGTAATAAAGTCCTGTCTTTTCATCAGATAGTTCGGGTTCCTGATTCCTTCTGTGTGAGAGGGTAGGTTCTGCCTGCAGTAGGGCGGGGCACGATAAGCATAAATCTATTTTACACAGCAAGATAAATGAATAAATAAATGCTAATGCATCACCTCTGAACTTCGGACCTCGACCGCATATAGTATCATAAAATCAAACTGATGATTGTGGATACTCAACGGAAGAACTAATCTATAACCCAAATAAGAAATAATTTGATAATAATATAGAAAGTCACATTTCAAAAGGTGATCTCGATTTTACGGAAATGCAAAACAAAATGTCACAGCCACCGACCATCACTACCATCACATTCGTTACAAATGCAGCACAATATTACCATCAGGTTTATGAGTAAAAAAACCACCCTAGATTCTTCATGCAATAATGTGGGTAAATACAAACCCATCCATTCCTCGGTTGTTGTTGGGGTTTTTTCCTCCAAAGAAGCGAACTAGCAGCCCCTGGAATGATTCTTAATACATGTATTCTAAGAAAGGAATTCGGTGTATTTACTTTGCCCCCCAGTCATGAAGAATAAAGGAGAAGCTCTAAATTTGGCTACGGAAAAATCAAGCATTTCATTCTCTTACTTGAGTATTCCAAGCATGTAATTCTATTGAACTTAATCAAACAAGCTGTTAACACAAAGGACATGATCTATACCTAACAAGTTACAATTTTTGTTTCTTCCTGATTTTTAAGGTTGATGGTGTCCAGTTCATATATAAACGGCTAAAACACAAAAAAGCCTTCTTTTATCCAAAGACAATAAAAAAATTAAATATGAGATGAATTTACACAAGTACATGCAAACATACACATACACAAATGCGCGCGCTCTCTCTCTCTCTCTCTCTCACACAATTTGCAAAGAAGACAATGCCTGAAATAAACAAGCAAACAACTGACAGGTGACTTGTTAGAGAGACAGATTGTTCCTGCAACAAAATAACACACTTTCCCCTACCATTGAACAAAAAAAGACACCTCCCCCCAAAAAAAAGACAAAATCTTCACCACATTGCAAAATAGTCCAGCTCAGCTTACATGTCCCAAACATTTCACACAACACTACAAAGCATCCATGAAGCATGTCACTTCCACTAACATGCATCAAGAATGAATTCATAATCATATATCCCCTTTTCCAAATGTCAAAAATTCCCCTCAAATAGAAAGACCTGTCTTGAAACCTATAACCTCTATCCCCCTCACACCCGTTCCTTTTCTAAATCCGCTTACCACTTCTCATTATCAGCACTAGCTGCCTAGTATGTTGCTATGCATGGCAACGCCAGCAAGTACATATCATTCAAGGTTCAGATTCTGCAAACTGTTTTCGTTCGCAAGTACGATTAGTGTCACTTAGAAAGCAGCTTTCCACATCACGTTTTGCCTTATTTAAAAATCCATTAAAACGTCTTGCCCCACTTAACATAATCTTTTTTTTTTATATATTAAAATACCCAAATCTCACCTAAAAAATCATTATCAATGAAAACCTTCCTTATTCGACTACAAATCCGAAAGGCAACGCCCCCACCAGTAAATCTGTCAGATGACTAAATCACTCATGACAGGCACAGCTCTCAGCAACAAACAATGATGCTTACCCCATTTCACGGACTACAAGGCGATACTGTTTTACCCCAAACTTACACCCCTGCGTCTTATAACGTGACTGATGATAAAGTAAGAAACTGTGGGAACAAAATCAGAATGTTGTGTCAAATGTGGGGGGTGCGCCTTATAACAGGGTGCGCCTTAATAGTCCGTAAAGTATGGTACTATAATCCACCCCCCCAATCAGCATACACCCCCCACCCCCTCCCTCAATTACTTCTGGCAAGGTGGAAGGGGGGTGCGCCTTATAGCAGGGTGCGCCTTAATAGTCCGTAAAGTATGGTACTATAATCCACCCCCCCAATCAGCATACACCCCCCACCCCCTCCCTCAATTACTTCTGGCAAGGTGGAAGGGGGGTGCGCCTTATAGCAGGGTGCGCCTTAATAGTCCGTAAAGTATGGTACTATTATCCACCACCCCCAATCAGCATACACCCCCCACACCCTCCCTCAATTACTTCTGGCAAGGTGGAAGGGGGGTGCGCCTTATAGCAGGGTGCGCCTTAATAGTCCGTAAAGTATGGTACTATAATCCACCCCCCCAATCAGCATACACCCCCCACCCCCTCCCTCAATTACTTCTGGCAAGGTGGAAGGGGGGTGCGCCTTATAGCAGGGTGCGCCTTAATAGTCCGTAAAGTATGGTACTATTATCCACCACCCCCAATCAGCATACACCCCCCACACCCTCCCTCAATTACTTCTGGCAAGGTGGAAGGGGGGCAAGGGTGGGAAAACTGAACTTTGGTCCAAACACACATACATTTTTATTTTCTGCTCATACGGTCAATAAGATTTGAACAAGGCAATGATGAACTGTTCACCACAGACAGACAAAACCTACGACAGCAAATGACAGGCACCTTGCTCTATCAGCAACAGTAATCGCGCTTTCTTCAAAGTTACACAGCTCACTTAACCACGCTTTCTTTTATAAAAAAAAAGACACGGGCTGCTAGCGAGTTATGCACAAAAGTCCCCACGACATTTTGCAAAAACACTTCCTACAGACGCTCCCATCCGCGAGCCTGCAATGAACGAACAGGGGTGTTCACGGAGAATTTGTTTTCCACAATTTCTTCCAAGGTGAATGAAATATATGAAAGGTCTGGTATGACAGCTTCACAACAGTGCGCGAGACGTTGTCCCTGATTTGACTTACACACAGCTTCTCCTTGTTCCTCTCAAGGGATCAGCCATTCACAAACACACTCCTCTTTCAAAGTAATGGAAGGGTTGCAACAATCTGTGTTCTTTACAATTAACCTGTTAAGATCTCTACAATTGGAAAGAAAAACAAAAACAAAAGAATTCTCCTCGATTGGCCACTGCAACAACTATGTTTTGCTAGAGTGAATGCCCTTGGTAAATGCTTGAGTACTGACGAAACAAGGGCATAACTCTCACCAATAACCCTATTTGAGGCAATGGAACGGCTGCCTTTCGCAAGAGTGAATTCCCTTTTCAGTACTGACCAACAAGGGCTTCACTCTCACTGTCAAAGGCGTTAATAACCCTAGTTGCAGTGGCCAATAAGAGGGGAACCCTAAATACACACCCTCCCACCTACCCTTTCCTTTTCTAAATTACTAACACTAGTACTACTCTTCTTCTTTTTTTAATATATTATTATTCAACAAGACCAATTCTTGAATTCTCTGTTAGAGCAAGAACTGTTATTTTAGAACTGTGGCAACTCAGAATTCTATAATTCTCAGAAATGACCTTTAAAAAAAAGAACATATGCTGACAAAAATACTAACTTTTTAATTTTTCTGTTTATTTCTTCAGTGATTTTCTTCTTTCTTGCCAAATAAAATCATAACAGACTATGAAATTAACTGTGTCGTGCCCCCGTGCGCAATCCATAAATAAGCGAAACAAAGAAGGGAAAAGATTTGCGCACGTGTCCGAATTTCTCCTATACGCATAAACTTTTATCCTTCTTTCTTCCACTTATTTAGTTTTTCGTACGGAACGTACACGTCTAATGTGAACCCGGCCTTAAACACAACAACCAGCCATTCATGTATGCTTCTTTTGTCCTTTCTACATCCGGTCTAACCATATTATCAACCACTGATCATTACCAAAGACATCATGGAAAGTCCATGCTTACCGTCACATTTCAAATCATAAAACATAGCCTAACTGTTTTCATTCAAGATCTATCTGGGGCAGGGGATTAGCTCGGTGTTTCACCCAAACCCCCTTCAGAATCAATATTAACGCATATCACACAATGGGAAAGAAAATCAGTTTGTCTCCATCGTATTGTGTGCTGAACATTTTTAAATCAATCATTCAATGTCCTCAAAATATCAAACCATCATCAACTTTTTGTTCAAGTTTCTCACAAAACAATCTCTTCTTGTACTTATCTTAAGCTCATGTATCTCCTCCTACTGGGCTGGAATAAAAGTGCAGTAAAAGTCGCTCAAGTCAAAACTGAAGGGACTGAAATTTTTTGAGATTTTGAGTTTAAAAGACTTTTCAACATAAGAGATTATCATACTGGGACCCAAAATTATTGAGTTATCCCAAGTTTTTGAAATACCCGTTTTTGAGTTATCCGTTCCCCACTGTATATTTAAAGCGAAGAACCGCCAAGCCCAGGATACTATGCCCACTCTCCCAGCCAGCATAACCTGTGGACAATGGGCATTGCGGATGTCCACCAAGGCCAACTAACCCCCAAGGCTGCTGCACGGAGAGCCACTGCAGTGCTTCCTACTGTGGAATCATAGACCTTTGCAACAGCTCTGAATTCTTCACAACAGCTTGGGCACTTTGTCAAGCTCCAACAAGGCCAACTAACCCCCAAGGCTGCTGCACGGAGAACCACTGCAGTGCTTCCTCCTGTGAGAATCATAGACCTTTGCAACAGCTCTGAATTCTTCACAACAGCTTGGGCACTTTGTCAAGCTCCAACAAGGCCAACTAACCCCCAAGGCTGCTGCACGGAGAACCACTGCAGTGCTTCCTCCTGTGAGAATCATAGACCTTTGCAACAGCTCTGAATTCTTCACAACAGCTTGGGCACTTTGTCAAGCTCCAACAAGGCCAACTAACCCCCAAGGCTGCTGCACGGAGAGAAGAATCCACTGCAGTGCTTCCTCCTGTGAGAATCATAGACATAGACTTTTGCAACAGCTCTGAATTCTTCACAACAGCTTGGGCACTTTGTCAAGCTCCAACAAGGCCAACTAACCCCCAAGGCTGCTGCACAGAGAACCACTGCAGTGCTTCCTCCTGTGAGAATCATAGACTTTTGCAACAGCTCTGAATTCTTCACAACAGCTTGGGCACTTTGTCAAGTTCCAACAAGGCCCAACAGAGGAGAACCTGCTCCACCCCATCCCCCTTCCTACCATTCTGAATCCTTCACCCGAAGCGACAGCGAAGCAGTCAGCCAGGAAAGAAATGTGGCTGATAAACATTTAAAAGACCTTCTACTGCTGCAATAAGAACCATACAATATTTTTTAAAAAGAACTATACAATAGGGTGGAATCCTAATGACGCACCCCAACTCCTGGACAAGAACACTTTGCGTCCGTCCATTCATCTCCCTTCTTTTCAACCCCATTCGCGCCACAGGGAAGTGGCAGTAAGACTTACTAGTGCACTACAGCTACTACCACTCACCCACCTCAACTCAACTGATCAACCACTGGAAGATAAAAAAGTGTGTGTAATTCATTCTCCATATCATTAACAAAAACAAAACAAACAAAAATATCCCATCACCCACCACCTTCTTTCAGTCTCTAGTCCGCATCCCTCCCCCCCCCAAAAAAAAGAAAAGAAAAGAAAAAAAGAAAAGAAAAGAAAAGAAAACACAACAACAAAAAATCCCTACCTATCACACACACACAATATCCCTCCCCATCACAATTTGATACTTTTTTCTTTAAAAAAAAAAGTGTTCATAATGCTAAATCAAGGTCATTCACGCCACCCACCTCCCAACCCCAACAAGGCGCAGGCAGGCCAATCAAGTCAAGTCAAGTCAGGCCAGGCACCTCCCCCCACACCCACTCACTCACACTGGACACACACACACTCATAGCTTGAGCTCGTTGGCGATTTTGGAAGCGATGTTCTTGAAGCCTATGGAGGTGCCAGAGATGCGTTTGAAGCGCACGCCGTTGAGCGACAGGCGGGGCAGCTTGCAGACCTCCATCTCCCACTGCACCAGGCTGTCCGTGTTGGGGTCCCCGTGCACGCACAGGAGCAGGAAGCGCTCGCGCTGCTCGTAGTCGCAGTTGTTGGAGTCCAGCACCTTGCGGATCTCCCGGATCATCTCGGCGGGGTCCATGGACGAGGTGGTCTTCATGCTCCACGTGAAGCGCAGCGACCGCGGCTTCAGCCCGTCTGGGTCCCGCTCCATCGCAGACCTTGTCAGAGTCAAGTCAACTTTATTATTAATATTAGCCTTATTAACCCTTTTGCCGCCAGCCATTTTTCAGCAAAAAAAATAATATACCATCATATTTAATTTTAAAAGAATTATCTGCAATATTGGGAATTCCTGTATGACATGTATAACATTAGGCCTATCCTTACCTCACAAAATTAAAAAAATAGGGTCTTTGGATAACAGGTCCTGATTTGACGCTTTTTAGTGACATGGGTGTTAAACCATTGTGGTGCATGAATGCGACATTGGAGGTGAAAGGGTTAAGCAGAGATTCACTACAGGTGCCACAACATTCAAATATTTAAAACATACCGCATGCCAGTCAGTCGCTTCCAACCATGACTGCCAGATAGCAGAGGGGGCAGATGCTACTCTGGCAGGCTGGGTTAGAATTTGTTTATAGTGGAGATGTCTTGCCCAGAGTACATCCCCACTCTTTCGGTCAAAGGGATTGAGGACAGCTGGCATTGGAAAAGTCCCAAAAGGCCAACCCATCCCTTTGACTGCAGCACTACAGCCAGTGCAAAGGCCCCCTCGTTTCATAGTCACAGTACCTCGCCTGGGGATACCGGGGGGTCTTTTGTACAAATAGTTCCCCCACCTTCTGAAAGTTCTGTGCTATAGTTCCCCCACCTTCTGGAAGTTCTGTGCTTGTAACTTCCTCTAATTCTGTCATTCTCTTTGACAATGCCTCTTCCCTGTGCTTACTGTCATCTGCTATCTTTCTATCTCACTGGTCCATTCTCCTGCCTTTTTTCTATAAATTCTTACAGATTTCTTCAGCCGAAGTCGGACATGCTGGGCCTAACTGTTTCTTAGTTAGGCGCATAATGGCAGCATGACGCATCTATGCTCCTATGACAGGAAACTGTCTGAGCGAACGAAGAAGAATAGTCACAGTATTCCACAAAAGACTAAACTGTACCATGATTTTCCATTACTGTAGAGAATCATGTATTGTACAGAACTCATATGGCAAAAAAGCATAATACTCAAAATAGCATTAACCCTTTCACCGTCAATGTCACACTTTAGCACCACAATGGTTTACCACCCATGTTACTAAAAGGCATCAAATCAGGACCTGTTATCCAAAGACCCTATTTTCTTAACCCTATCATATAATAAAAAGGCAATCATATAGTAAAACGCCAAGTGTCCGTGTGTGTGTGTGTGTGTGTGTGTGTGTGTGTGTGTGTGTGTGTGTGTGTGTGTCTGAAACACAAAACGGGCCTTATAACTCCGCCGTTTTTTGACCGAATTGCTTCAAATTTGCTGTGAGGCAACGGCAACCGGGGCGGCCGTGTCATTTGCGCGGTTCGGCAAATGCGCGAAACGCGTATCCGCCGGAATCTCGGCGCCCGCATCTCCGGCGTTTCTGGACCGATTGCCTTCAAATGTGGTAGGTAGATGACCGGGGACGGTGACTATCGGTGTGCCAAACCAGAAGCGAATCGGTTCGAGAAACGCGGCGATACCAGTATGTGGCGTTACCAGTACGGTGCATTGCCAGTACTAGGCGTTGCGCTAGTTTTCTTAATTTGGGGAGGTAAGGACAGGCCTAATGTTGTATATGTCACAAATTAATTCCCAATATTGCAGATATTTTATTTTCACTACCCAGTTAAGTTTAATGATATTTTTTGGCTGAAAAATGGCTGGCGGCGAAAGGGTTAAGATGCCAGGGACTAGGTTATGACTAAGTTACGACAATCAAGATAACCCAAGCATTAGATTTAGAGTAAGACAATCGGCTAATGTTAAGATCAGCTCCCTCCGCTGTTCCAGGGTGAAGTTGGCCAATCAGCTCCCTCCGATTTACCTTTTCCGTTAAGCTGATCGGCCAACTTCACCCTGGAACAGCGGAGGGAGCTGATCTTAACATTTGCCAGACAATCAAAACCATCTGAAGTGTGTCCCCGGAATAAGTCAGAAAAGCCTAGTTTAGATTTGAATTGAATGGAAATGTGTTTGTTAAACATGCACACACACACTTACAGAGCAACAAAGGCAAATCAAGTTTATATCCATTATAAATAAAGAGGTTGGCCGATTACATAAACTGATCCCCTTGAAATGAAAAGCTGTCAGTGGGGAAAATAAAATGGATGCAAGGGGATAAATGTACCTCTCTAAAGAAACCTACAGCAAAAAGAATAGAGAAATACATTAAGGGTTAGATTTGACTGGGATGGATAGTATCTGATCAACTCATTCAAGTCGTTCCGGCCATATATGTCCGGAATTAATAGGCAGCTGTCAATTTGAAGCATTTGCTTCAAGGGAAGTAAATCTGTGTGCACACCATACCTTGGTCACTTCTAAACTCGCTTCGCTCCCTTATACCACAATTTTGCCTCTGACTTTGCTTTTGTAGTGGTTTGTTGTGGGGAAACCAATCGGTGTAGAGTTTTTCTATATAGTCTATATGTAAACAAAATGTCTGATCTACCACTTCCCTATGTCTAAACCTGAAGTAAAAACCTGTAATCTTTAATTTCTCCTTTTGTTTATGTACGTTTTGTTTGTGTGTATGGCTGGAGTGATTTGTGAGTTTTTTTAATAATTCAAAATCGTTGTGATGCGAATGAGTTAAACATGCGCACACACACACACAGCGCTTTTCATTTTAGTCTAACATCTATACTACATTCACACGACAATGTACTCACTGCATTGTCCTGGGTCGTCCGCTAGCGGAGGCCGTAGACAGCTGCGGAGAATACTGCAGTCCCGATTCCGTTCTGAAATTGGAACGACACATTTTCATTGTCTGTGGCATTCAAACTACCATATTTTCCCCACTATATGGCCATATTATTTCCCCCGGAGGCAGACTAAGACCCCTGCCCATCATAATAAGACTAATTAACAGCAAGAATTTACAATAACAAAACCCAAAATTTGTGTAAAATTAGAGGGGTGTGCCTTATACAGGCATGGGAATTGGAAAAGTAAACCAATTAAAGCTGAAAAGCGGGGGTCTGGGGGCCGCAGAAGACCCTAGTAGGGGTCCAGGGGGTAATGCTGAAGCTTTTTGGGTAATTGAAGCCCTAAAACAGCATTAGAATGGATACATTTAGTTGTTGTTTCGGCGGACACACTTCTTTTTCGGTGGAAAAGCAATGTCATTTTAGTGGAAATTTGCTGTTTGGCAGACAATTCTCATCCCTGCTTATAATAAGGTGCATCTTATAGTCAGAAAAATAGGGCAAACCAAAACAACAACAGAAAAGAATGAATAAAAACCCAGCCAACCAACCAAAACTGTAATGAATTGACCAACTTGTTAACATACTTACCCACAAAATCACTCACTAAACTAACAAGGGTGTTGCTGAGTTCGGCAAGAAGCCTTCCGCCGCAATGTCACTCAAGGCAAGAATTATTACATCAGCTCCCCACACACTAAACTTGAAGTGATTCTGTGCAGTGATTCACAAGTACGAATAAACAAAATGGTGAACAGACGCAACTGCTCATAATACGCCAGCGCATTCCCAGGAGGCGGGGGATGGGGGTTGGTGTACTTATAAGTAAATAAACTGAATCACCCACCCACATGCTCTGCTTCTCTATTACCCCACACAAACATATGCAGATGCACATCACAGGCATCAGAAAAGTCTGACGTCCAATCCTCTGAAAATCATGGTAAAAGGGTCATCAAGGCCCCAGACTGTAGAGGGACAACACTGAAATGAGTTCCCAACATCACCATAATGGCTTAATATACTGATAAATCACTTTAAAATGCCATTTAACAGAGAAGATAATACTAAATAAAAAGACAAAACCTCTGACAAGAGAAGCCAATCCTCTGTCAAAAACTTTTAATCCTCTAAAATTTGCAGATCCTCTGACAATTCTGATGCCTGACACCAGCATAAACACAAGACTCAACAGAAGGGTAGTTCACGGTTTAGCTTCAGTATTTCAAAGAGAATGCAAACAGAGATTTGTTGTTTTTTTGGTCTTAAACTTTCTTGGGAAAAAAACACCCCACATACATACATATTCAAAGTGAAAAGAAAAATGTAACAATAATCTAGAAGCATCAAGTCATTTTTTATGTAGAGAAAATAATGCTTTACGCCCTCTTCGGCCTTTCGGCCATGTGGGGCTGCGATTTTTTTATTTATGTAACCACACACACACACACACTAAAAGAATGTTTGCGATGATAAAGAAAGAATGTAGGTTGCATTCTTACTGGTAAATTCAAGAAAACAAGACAAACCTAACAAAAACAGAGGGAGAAATAGAGACTTTTCAAAACATTCTCCTTTTTCTGAACATTGTTTTACAAAAGCAGTTTTCAAAAGAAAAAAGAAACCACCACCACCACCAAAAAACCCACATAAACAATAAAACAACAAAAAACATGACATGATATTCGGAAAATAACCACGAAAATCTTGAAACAGTTCACTGACAAGAAGCTTATGCAAGAAATACAAAATAACCAACAAATAACAGAGAAAGAACATTGGGAAACCAAAAGAACTACAGCATGCAGATGTTACCTCAGCACCTGCTCATTGCTTTTGATCAGAAGGGTACACCTTGCCCCCAGAACAGAACAGAAAGAAGAACCAGACCATAAAGCACATCCAACTGAGCAAAGCCAAAGGACTGCTATGACAAAATTGTGCCACACTCTGTCTCTGGGTTTGTTTCTGTGCACCTTTTACATGGGCACAGTGGAACCTCCCTTATAAGACCTCCCTCCCACGTAAGACCTACTTCTCTGAGACATTGCCCTTCTTTGTAAGTATTAAAATTACCTCCCTTATAAGACCCCTCCCTTAAAAGACCTCATTTTGCATGATTTTTGAAGGTCTTATAAGGGAGGTTCCACTGTATATTGACATTTGGTATATCCTAGTCACAGAGACTTATCTGTGAAATTCGGGCTGCTCAAATATGGAGAGAACATCGCAGCAAGCGTAATGCCACCACCCCCTTTTTTTTTAGAGGGGTGGAGGAAGGGGGGTGGGGAGAGGAGGAGGGGGGAAAGGGGGTGGGCATAGGAAACCTACCTATCAATTTTGGTCATACCAGGCAGCAGGATTTTCCCCTACTCTTACCGACTTTTAACTGCTGTGGGATTCTTGTGTGCATAAATCGCACGGGTCAGGATAGCTGTAAGTTCCCAATCCAAAGGACTCGACGTTCAGTTCGATTTTCCATGTCGAACTGGAAAGAAAGTACGAGGCCGGGACTGGAACCCGGGTCACTCATGCATTGAAATTGGCAGGCGAGCGTCTTAACCACTCTGCCACCTTCCTCCCTTCCCATAGGAGCAGAACATTTCATCTACACTGAATAAGGCCAGCAGGACACCATGACATGTTCCAGTCCAAGTACATGTACAGTAACAAGCGCAGATTCGCAATCGTTTGTGGCACGCAACAATATGTGTGACAATTTTGGACCGACCGACAGACCGACAAAGTGAGTTATAGGTTTGTGGCTTGTGCTTGAAGGGACTGAAATTTTATTTTGAGATAGCCAATATTTTGAGTTAACCCTCTTACATTCACATTGTAACACTACGGAAATTCCCCAATACCCCCTATGTTTTCACAGCGTAAATCGCCATGACCTTCAACCTGGTAGTTTTCCATCACGTGCAGACCCCGTGAAAGTGTGTAGAATGAACCAAAAAGTTGGTAGCATCCTTGGGACAGACCAATGAAACTGCTTCTTGTATTATGAGATAGTAATTCACGTCCATTCACAGACAAAGAGACAAAACTGCTTGAGTGTCAGCGTAGCAGTTGTAAATGAAAGCGTGGGTCTGAATTTGTCGTCTGCTGCAGCGCTACTGTGTGTGATTGAAAGGATTTCTCGGCATTTCGGACGACGAGTAGGATAGTATTATTAAAGAAATGGAAAAATATGACCATGAAGAGTTAGAAGACGAGTCAGATGTGGATTTAGGAGGTGGTGTAGAGCAAAACATTAGCAATTCCGAAGTCAAGTTGCCAACACTCAGCTAGCATCGCTTCAAACAAAATGGCGGCCTCGGTACGGCATGGCATGCATTTCGATTTTACAACCAACTGGCCCATTCATGCAGTTCTAAACACTGTGGCCCCTCTCGATTATTTCTTTTTCTTTTACCCCACCCATTCTTTAAAACAGCAGCAGACAAAACAAACAGATGTGCAACACACAAGCAAGTAAACAAAGGCCCACTCTTGATCCACTTTGGAGGGTCACAGCAGACGACATGCCTAGGCCTACAGTGTTGATTGTGATGGGCATCAAGCGACAGCGACAGTCCGTCTTTGGCCTACATGGCTGTGCTCTTCTGTCAGCTAGCTCTCTATTATCGCAAGAATTAATGTTTTTGTGACTACCATGACACAGTGGTAGAGTGTGTGCAAGGTAGGAGGTGGGGGTGGGGTATGCACACCTATATGATGGGGTGACACCAATGACACAACGACAGTGGTGGTACACACTGTGACTTATCACTGTACAGCTCTGGTTGAGTGTGTGTGTGTATTTTATAAAGTGTATTACAGTGTGTGAAAGTGTATACAAACAATGTACAGTTGTGGTTTGAACTACATCCAAATAGGTTTTATTGGTGACAGTTGACAATTTTCTGTGTCACTCACTGGATTAGCCGTATGAACTGAAGCAACGGACAGAGAACAAGACTAGGTCAGGTAGGCTTCAGCTTTCATTTTCACCTACTAACGTGCATGAGTATAAATAAACTGCATGTCAGTGTGCTGTTTTACAATGTTAACCATAATATGTGACATATTTGGTGACATTTAGTTGACAATGACACGACCCTTCACTCTGAGACACACAAAACACACTTCACACCCGAGAACAAAGCCTCATGACCACACATGCAAAATTTCATGGCTGTAGACATTTATTTCTAGCAATGGTGAAGCATAAACCACACTAACCCATTTTGGGCTACATTTGCCAAAAGAATATGAAATCTAGCAGAAGTTTGGTCTCAAACAATTACATTGCAGCCTACAGTCGAATGTACAGTGCAGCCTGCAGTCGAAAAATAACATTGCAGCCTGCAGTCGACAAATAACATTGCAGCCTACAAGAATTGAGGTGATGGCCAACAAATGTACATGGGGCCAAACTAATGTGTACTTGTGTGCATGTAGCTGTTGTTGTACCTGTTGTTGTTGTAGTTGTTGTTGTTGTTGTTCTTGTTGTTGTGTTGAAATATGAGCGTACATGTATGTACCTCTTTACTTACTACAATCACTTTTTTATATGTAATAACGACATGGATCTCTTTTGTCTTATCTTCCTACTCTGTCTAGGAAGAACGAGGGGGATTAAGGAGAGAGAGAGGAGGGGGGGGGGGGGGGGGAGAGAGAGAGAGAGAGAGAGAGAGAGAGAGAGAGAGAGAGAGAGAGATAGAGAGAGGGAGACAGTGTAAAAAATGAATAAGTAAATGAATGATAAACGAAAAACAAACAAATAAATATACTGTAACAGTAATAATTACATAAGTTAAGGAATAAGTAAATACACTACGGTCGGCAAAGGAGTATGATTATTAAGTTTGTCACGCTTTTATGGCTTAACCCTTTCACCACCAATGTCACACTTATGCACCACAATGGTTTAACACCCATGTCACTAAAAGGCATCAAATCAGGGCCTGTTATCTGAAGACCCTATTTTCTTAATATTGTGAGGTAAGGATAGGCATAATGTTATAAATATTACAGAGGAATTCCCAATTTCGCTGATTTTTTTCTCTACCCAATGAAGTTTAATTGCATTTGGGGGGGGCTGAAAAATGGCTGGCGGCGAAAGGGTTAAGCAAATGTGTATGTTAATAATTGAAAGAAGGGATAGAAACGTGTGCATGTGCGAGCACGTGCATGCGCGTGTCTGTGTGTGTGATCTCTCTTGTGAGTGCTTTTAGTTTTCCATGGAGAGCTATTTGCTTCAAGTTATTTCCTTTCATATAGACAAGTATTCTTTTCATGGATTGTGGTTAGGGGTAGAAAAAGATCTTACCACAATAAAACAATGTAGGCCTAAGCCTAATGGACACAAACGCTGCCATGATGGTGGTGAGTGCTAAAAATAGGCATGAACTAAAAGCAGCCGAAACCGGGTGCTGTGAAAATTGCATACGCACAATAAATATGCATACATCTGTGAAGAATCAGAATCATGGACATTACCGAGTTTATGAACAACATAGTTTATGTGTCTTGAATGAAAAATCGAGCTTGTTACCTTGAAAGATCGCATGAACGTGTGTATCATGTGCTTGCATGCATGCATGGAAATCTCCAATATGATAAACATAATTAAAATAAGCATATGTAATATACTGATAAAACTTAAATCACCGCCTCTCTTCACTTGCTTATGATTTCTTATACCCGTTGTTGACATTATCATTATGGACATCATCAGGGTCACCATTGTCTTTGGTGTTGTTGATATCGTTCTTAAAGATCCACCCGATCACGTGTCAAAATCACGGGTTTCACGTGTTTTCCCTCTTATAACTGGAAAGAAATCTTGTTTTGACCAAGTCTGACTTCCCATATAAATGGCCCCAAATTGAAACCGACACATCAGTTTAAAGAGCAGCCTCAATTTGAATATGGGGAAATTTGTTTGTGGGTCACAGCAACCCAGAAAAAAACAAGGGACTTAATCGTGGTGCGTCACTGGGTCTTTAAGAGAATGGTCAGCTTTTTATTTATTATTATTATGAATACTATTACTGTAAAGTACCTTTATAAGTCCACCCTCCCTTCCCCCTAAATCGCCCTAAATCGATCTAACTATGATTTGTGTGTGTGAAAGGGAATGTGAGAATGTTGATTTATATTTCATGTTGTCCTTGTTCTTTGGATTTGTTACATTTGATTGTTACATTGTTTACTTTTGAACCATTTGCTTTTGTTTTGTAATTTATGCATTTATTCACTTCATATGTTATTATTTTAGAGGACCTGATGACAAGAAGCAGTTATTTATGCTT